>JAMWYP010000349.1:0-416452 GCA_025563575.1 Acacia pycnantha
AGTTGAGATTTTCGTGCATAAGGCTGGGGCTTGGTGTTGGGGTTGGATTTTAAAGTTTTTAAGGTCCCCAATGATTCTGGAACGTGGTTTTGTAGGGGGTATAGTCATGGTTTAAGTTTCCGAACTTGAAAACACCGAAAAAACCCTATCATTGATTCTGAAATTTATGGCAGTGATGCTTCAACTCGGTCTTAAAAATAGTAAATGAACTTTTTTTAAGCCTAAATTTTACATGACAACACTAGGCATCCGGGGCATGATTTTTATATATAATATGATGATTTTTGGACAAATATACTGGGTGACATAAATTTTTGAAAAAGGGTCTGGAAACAGGGGAGCGAATCGGACCAGAGATCGAAATTTGAGATCCAACCTAAAATAAGTGTACTTATGATTTCTTTTATTATTTTTAATTGAAACTAGACATTTTAACGGTTCGTATGGCATTTGTTTCATGTTAATATGATTTTTTTGGAATTTATTAGAAATGTTACAAGTTGGACCAGAAATCCTGGATTTTCTGGAAGTTCAAGAGGGGCTCGGATTTTTACGAAAATTGTAAGGGTATTTTTGGAAAATGCTAAAATGAGGCTTTTGGTGTTGTTTAGGGCTGAAACACACTTAAGGGAGCTAGTGGGCCCAATAAAAATTGTAAGACGGTACAAACCCCCACCAGGTAGTAACCGCTTTACTCAGATATCTTTATGTGTGTTGTTGTATGTTTGTATTTGCCATGTGTGTTTTTGTATATGTTTTGCCAAATATGCATACAGAGTTATGTGATTCCTAGCGCTGAGGACGATTGGCCCGAGGCCGACCTTGATTGGCGGCTGTATGGGTCGATAAGTCCGGGGCTGTCCTGGTGTAGGCAGCTTTACGGGTCGTGACTCCGGTAAATCCGGGGCTTGCCTTGATAAGGCAGCCTGACGGCACGTGGTAGTCGATGTTGTGTGTATATTCTGTTTGCATATATGGTATGTTTGGCATCTTACTGATGACTTTTTAGTTATTTGAGTACTGACAGTTACTCTAGGGGCCAACAATGGACTCCAGAAGCTTTTGTTGATACAGAGGGATGTTCATGACTGATAAAGGCCTTTTTGGAAAGGTAGGCATAGCAGTGCTGGTGAAGGATAGGGAATGCCCTATTGTACTTTGTACTTATATTTTGAGGATAACTGTATATATTTTTGGTATTTATTTTGGATGACTGTACCCTTAACCGGTAGGGGTGTAACAAACATGAACTGAGCCACAAGCTACAATTGGTTATTTTCTATATTGTGGTAGAGTTTATTTTGGAATTTGTAAGTTATGTGTATATATAACTCTATGAGAGTTCCTGGTTGTAATCAATAATTTTATATCAGTAAATAACGTTATTTCTATTTTGTCCACTAAACTGCGCGTGATCACTCTGATGCATGTCTGTATACCGAGGGGTATTACAATTGTAATGAAGTATGAGGTTCAACTTCATGTTCATCCTGTTTATGTATGCAATGAGACACCTTGTGAGGAGGTCAAGGCTTGTTAATAGCTGCATCGGAGCCTTCATTTCAGGGGGAGGCAGAGGAGGAAGAAGAGGAGGTGGTGGTGGAGGAGGAGCTCCCTGGGATGTTAACATGATGGAGAGAATTTAAGGAGGAGGCCAATAAAGAAAAGTAGTAAGAATCACAGAAATATATGAGTTTAAATAGAGTTATAACGTATGTTATGAAGGGTTATGACTTATGAAAGTATGATGATGTTACGAAGGGTTATGATCAATGAACTGGTACTTGGGGAAGATAGATGGTTTGAAAGTGTTACATAACGGTTGTTTTTTAAGACCGTTATGTTTTGTCTTTGTTGATATAAGAGGTTGGAAGTCGAATCGTTTGTAAGTGTTATATAGCAGTTGTTTCAAAAGAATCGTCACTTTTGTCATTAAATACATGACAGTTATTAACTATAACCATTATTTTTGTGTTTTCATGGATTCCCCCTCTTAATACATGATGGTGCATATAATTAACCGTTACGCTTAAGCGTTATATATCCTTGTTCGACCTTTGCCTTTATGTACATGCATGATGTTTATTAGTTATAGCCGTTATATGTATTAGGCTTTATAAATACCCAAATATATAGCAGTGATATTTTACACTTTTTATATGAACCACGCAAAATTGAACATTGCGATCAATTTCATAGCTCACGTAACAAGTCTTTTTATATTACTTCTGGCCTGCAAGTCTTTCTATATATGCTGGTCAATGACCTATAAGAAATCTAGTTCAGATTTGTTTGCTTATTATAATAAAAAATGCGATTAATTATTATTTTTTATATAATATTGGTACCATATGAAAATGAAGCATGGGTTGGTATCAACAATTTGCCATTTAATTAATAAGTTGACATTTAACCCCAACAAAAATTTCCGAAATGATTCCTGCCATGTGATAATTACAGCTCACTCAAGACGAATCACATAAAATTACAAAATATAGAAACTTAATAAAGCAAGGTTGTCACATGATTTTATTACTAATAAACAAGCCAGCCTAATAATTGTTTTATCAACCCTTTCCACCCTGTTTGGTAAGTAGCATTAAATTTTGATTGTTTGGGACTTGCATTAGGAGTTAGGACCAAAACTAGGATTGCTTAAATTACTTTGGTATGGAGAAATATTTGGAGGGATTGTTTAAATTAATTTTATTTCATAATTAATCATAAATTATATAAAGACTAGAATGCCCTTATAATAAATCAAATTTTGTTCATTATGGCATTGGAGTAAAAAAAACCGTAGGAGCCATATCTAACCAAAAAAAAAAAGTAAAATACATGTCTTCTACCCAGGACTTCGCAAATTGCAACCCCAACTGCAATTTTTATAAATTAGTTGTTTGACCAGACATGAATCTCACATTTTAGCCAAGACATTGTGGGGAAAAGAAATAGAGAAAGGATTGAATATCTGGGTGTTGGGTTGAAACTCGTGGAATTTCAACAAAAATCTATTTGATGGAGAGAGAGAGGGACAAATTGCATTGAACTGGTGGAAAAAGGGTCGTTTGAGTTTGCAGAGCATACACGAAGCCTGGAACAACGAGAGGGAGGGAGGTTATGAAAGAATGAAAGAGTCACAGTTGACACTCGGAGACGAAAGAGACTGAAGAAGACGAAGCTTTCCTCAACAGAGAATGAAAGACCATGGCTGGGGGAAGACATCGCCAATGGCAAAGGGAAGACGCTCTCGTCCACGAATGACTGACCCAATGATGATGGACGACGATTTTCCGTTCGGGGATGGAAGGCGAGGTGTTTAGTAATACTGATTTGGGTTACAATTGACACAGGATAATTTTGTCCGGAAAATATTATAAACAGGGATATTTTTGTCTCTAAAATTTGCAATCCTAAGATTGAAAACACGATACCCGGGAGAAGGTTGCTTTGCAGCAATTCCACTTTCGTAGTACTCTTAATCACGAGTTATCTTCAATCCCTCATGCAAAACAATACTCCTTTCGGTCCTAATTATAAAACCACTTTTATAATGCAAATTGCACTATAAAAATAGTTTTATAATTAGGACTAGAGGTAGTATAATTTAGCTCAATCACAGCCTCTACCTCCCAGTTAAGGTATATTTAATGAAAAAAAATCGATTTATTAGCTAATAATAATATGATAAATCTGAGATGTCAAATACATAACATAAAATGAAATATTAAGTTTAGGTTATCCCTGATGTAATTCCAGTTTAATCCAACATAAACGGAATTTTACCTCTGATATTTCTAATAATTTTTAATCTTTTGAATAACTTGAGTTGTTATTCATTATCATGTTTGTTTAACCTTAAAAAATCAGTGGATTTAAGACGGTTTAGAGATTTTATGAAAAGAGATTTAATTTACAAAGATTTTAATTTGTTAAAAAGCAGAAGTAATTTTGTATTTGATTGCAAATATTAAAAAGTGATTATATTATCTAATTCTTTTTTATAATTAATATTTTTTTTCTTTTTAGATAGGCTAAATTATACAAAAATTGCCTGAACTTTATATTATATATAAATAACCTCCATAACCTTTTGAACTTACAATTAATCTACATAAATTGCAAATAACTCCCAAAGTACTAGTTTTGTTCATTATTTTATGCAAATAGCTTAAAGTTTAAAGGGCTCATCTTCATATAACTCAAAGTTTGAAGAAGTCATATGCATACAAACATAAAGTTTAAGAGATATATAATTTGTTGGCAAAAAAAAAAATCGATAGTTTGATTTACCTGTATAGAGCACTTATTATTAAGTTTTAAAGGTTAAGGAATAAATTAACAAACTATTAATCTTTTAGATAGACTTGGGCTATCTGCATTTACATGATTATGAGTTCAAAATTTTTAATATAATTTTAGTCTTTTTGAATACGCCTCTAATCTTATTTATATAATAGAAAGATGATGGGAGAAGCTTTATTTTGGGTATTATTTATAAATCACATCATTAAATTTTTTTATATGGATGTAAAATTATACTCTTAATTTATTATTATGTTAACTTTTTGTTGAGGTATATTGTATATTAAATAGGAATAAAACTGAAAACTTTATTAAATTTTAAGGCAGCATTAATGAAATTTTATTTTTTATTTATTTATGTGAAACCTCAAATATGTTGGGAGTGCTTTAAAAATAAAATCAGAGGAGTTTTCTAACAACTTTGATTTAAAAATAGGGACAATATGTTTCTGAAAGTCTACGGTATAAGGGAATTAATTAGGGAAAATCCATACCTGGGCCCTTTTAACCCAAAAAAGCCCAATTAAGGCCCCAAGACTGCCAAATCCAGAAGCGCTCCTCTTCTCCTCACCGGTGACTTCTTAGCCCGTCGACGGTCAACGCGAGATTCAGGGTTCAGGTAAGTTTTGTTCCTTTTCCTATTTGGTTTTCCTCTAGTTTCACCGCAAGTTTCAATTCTCTTTCTCTGCGTCTGCGTATGAATCGTTTTTCTTGGCTTTCTTTGCTTCGATTACGCAACCAGGGAGTTCGAAACAAGGGTTTGTTTCTTTGGTAGACAGTGCTCAAATCTCTTGCACCAAATTTGTTTCTCTGGGAGTTTGAAAGAAATTACAAAGTTTGGTAGACATAATCTATGATTTTCGAAAAAATGTTACTGTTTGATCATGTCTACTCTGCCCTGTGCGTATGAATTTTGTTACTGTCTGATCATGTCTAGGAGTTTGCTCTGCGTATGAATTTTTTATTTTTTTTTGCTCTGATCAAGTTTGGTAGACAAATTTGTTTCTGAGGCAATGAGTCTTTAATATGCTGCAAACTCTCTAATTTGGTTGGAAAAGGAAAATTTCACTTGTATTCTCAACTTTCATGATGAAATTGAAGTTTTTATGTTGTTCTATTCCCTTCCCCATTTGTTGAAAGGTGTTTTGCGTGCTACCACTAGTTTTTAGTTTGAAGGGATAAGAGAATTGATGTTTGTTTAGATGTCACATGCAGCTGCACTTTTTCATTGTTGGCCTTGAATGGTTGAACTAACTGTAGTTGTACGAGCAGGACATGTTGATTCAAACTTGTTGCTTTCACTCTTGTTAATGAACCTGAATGTTGAATTAAGTTTCCTGAAAACAACTTTCATGTGTTGCGCTCGAATACATTAATTTTCATATTGCAGTGATGATATTAACGTTGTTTTGACCCCCCAACACATGAATTTTCATATTGCAGTTTTTGAACACAAGGAACAACAATGAAACATTCTCAAAGGGACGTGAGATTCTCAGGCTACAACTTGTTCACAGAAGAATTCTTCAAGCAACATGAGGAAAAACAAAAGGCAAAGGGGAAGGGGAAGAAAGCTGTAGGAGGTGACCAAAGAAAGCATGATGACTTAAGTCAACAAATGAGACAAACATGGAAAAGGTTGAGTTCAACCGAGAAAGGTGAATACACCAAGAGAGCTCAACAACTAAGAGGCCCTGGTAAAGTGGAGAAGTATATTGTGTCATTCCTAACGAGGTGCGCACCGAACACTTTCATTAAAGTATGCCATAAGTTAAAGGAACGACCGGAGGCCATGGAAAGGCTGAAAGCAATTGGGTTTGATAGGTTGGTGGAAATTAATTGTTGACAAATAAACCGTTCCTTATGTGCACAATATATGGCATGTTTTGACCCCCTAACAAAGCAAGTGTCCATTAGAGAGGAGACCCGAGTCATAGGGGCTGAACATGTGCATCAACTTATGGGTCTACCTTTTGGGGGTAAGGGCATAGAAGTTAAACTTTCTGAGCAGAACCCAACTTTTAGGGACTTTAGGCGTGCGTACAAGAATGTAAAGTATAAAACACTCGGTGACACGTTGTTAGAAAAGTTAGACGAAAACTTTGAGTATCTTTTTGTGTTATTCACCCTAGGTACCCTGTTGGCTCCAAGTACATCCATTTATGTTAGTGACCGTATGTTGAAGGTAGTGACACTCACTAAGGATGCACTTGGTGAGTTTGATTGGTCCTCCTTCATTCTTGAAGAACTCAGCCAACAGATCCATGAGTTCAACAAAGACTCCCACAAGTCCAAGGGTAACAAGAGGAAAATTGTTGGAGGATGTGTATACTTCCTCATGGTAAGTTGTGCTTAACTAAGTTTGTATGTAAATGTTATACATCAATTGCTGAGTGGTGTTATTAATGGTTTGAAATGCATTTTTTTTTCCAGCTGTTTTGTTTGCAAAATTTTGCTTTGGGTGACAAGGTAGCCTCTGAACACGAGTCGGCCAGGGCTTATTGGACCGATGACAGGGTTAAGAGCAGAGCAGTGCTGGAGAAAAAAAGCAAAAAAGGCTTGCTCGCTCGCGCCTCTCGTTCTCAGCCATCAGACACTACGTCGGCATCATTTGACCCTCACACGATGCTCACTCACCCGGTAACGTGTGACAACAATTATTCATGGAATTTTTTTTTTTACATTATGTAATTTGTGTAATGATAGCTGTTGTTGCTGTGTTTGATGATTTGACACAGAATTAAATGGGTTCTTGCACTGTCCTTTAACAATGACTTCTAGCTTATGTGACTTATTTTTCAGATCCCCATGACCCGAGTTGTTGCTGTCATTGATGATTTAACAACTGATTTTTGATTTTCCAGGAAGTTCGCACCACATGTTTCAGGCTTGTGTCCATGTTGGGACAAGAGATGATGGCCCTTCAAGATAGATTAACTGAGTCACCCAACAACCAGCGCTCAAGTTCCGGGGAGTGTGAGGAAGAGGATGAGAAGGAGAGAGATGAGGAAGATGATGAGAAAAAGAGAGATGAGGAAGATGATGACAAAGAGAGAGATGAGGAAGATGATGAGAAAGAGATAGAGGATGAAGATGATGAGAAAGAGAGAGATGACGAAGATGAAAATATTGTGGACATTGATGATGACGATGACCACCGTCACGACACACCTATTGTTCAACATGGTCTTCACGTGGAACCCATTGAAGAGTATGTTGTGGAAGAAAAAGTGGCCAAACCCCAACTACAAGAGGGAGAACGAAGCGACGAAAAAATTAGAAGATCCAAGAGGGTGATAACCCGTAGCAGTGTGTTAAAATCTCCATAGATCGATCCAAACCGCAAGACGAAGGGAAAGAGGCCCTATGATGAGAAGGAGCAGTTGTATCAGTTGTGTACTACTCATGTCACTAAAGATGAGGCTGAGGAGTAAGTATATGTAACTTGTGCACATGGACTTACGCATATTATAAAAAATGCATATAATGCTTAACATTGTCATTTGTTGCCATTTAGGGAATTTGTTGAGATGAACGACTGGCACCTCCGAAGGGTAGAGCTACATTGTGTGAAACCACGTGCCTGGATAAATGATATGGTATGGCCTGTGCACTTTTGTTCTACTATCATGAATTAGTACAAATTGATAAATGTGGCTTTAGTTGTTGCTAGGTTTCTGTTATACAGTAATCATGTACTAACATTTTGTGCATATTCAGGTAATGTCTATGGTTGCCAAGACTTTGGTTGCTGATCAACTGGAGAACGGAGGGACAGTCACTCGACACATTTTCAGTGCGCATTTCATGTAAAAAATCATAACCTCTCCGGTGACTTGGTCAGTGCAAGCCAATGAAGCTGAGATCTTGCCGGGCCGTATAGGATATAACATCGGGGACTGTCGTTTCATTTTTGGACCATCACGTAGGTGGGATCACTGATTCTGCTATGTTGTAGACATGACAACGATGACCTTCTACGCCCTAGATTCGTTAGTCGACACATGGACATATTCACGCATGCAGCGCCAAATGGAAGATGAAAAAAGGTTGGGAACCAAGATAAAAAAGAAGGCAAAAAAATCTCAATCCTTTAAGGAAAAGGAAAAGATGGCAACTCTTATGGTAAGCTGAACTGAATTTCAATGTGTGTTAATGTTAGAAAATGGTCACCATAATTGTCATCTTTTGTGTCAACTTTAATATCGCGAAAATGCTTCATGGACATACTCCGAAGGGTAAAGCCACAATTGTTTGAGCACGAGGATAGAATTCCCAAGGGGGTGACATGGTCTAAAGTCCATGTCCAAACGGATGTGTAAGTGTCTATTAAGTTGTTCAACATTCATATATATAATGTCCATGTTAAATGAAGCATGTTGTTAACACCTCTGTAAATTTCTTATTTTCAGGGACTCATGTGGTGTTCATGTTGTTTCGTGGTTGCAAATGTGGGATGCCACTGAGCAAGAGAATGGATACACGATGCCTTCCTACTCCATGGATGAAATCCGGGAACTGAAGATTGGCATGTTGTGGTGGTTGGTCAGTCATCGAAACAACACGTATCGAGACAAAGTGTTGTCGAATATCGAGGACTCCCCCAAGCGGAAGATGAGCCGTTAGGAAGCAATCGTTTCATTTAGTTAGGCTGACTTGGTTTTAAGTGTATATACATCTCATTGGTTGTATGACAGATTTTATTACAGCAATTGTGGAGAACACTTGAGTTCATATTCATAACAAAGTTTAGTAACTTTTATGATGTATGTCACATGACATTTTAATATGAATGACAAAGACAATTGTTTCCTTCATCTCTGTCATTGTTAGTTTGTGTGTGCAGAAGTTGGAAAATGGGATATAATAAGGTACCCATTTACCAACATTATTAGGAAAAACTAACAACTACATCAGCCCCCATTAACAACAATATCAACCCCTTTAACAACAACATCACCCCCATTAACAACATCATCAGCCCCCTTTAACAACAACATCAGCCCCCTCTCACAACCAAATCAGACCCCTTTGACACAAACATCAGACAAAAAAGAACAACCATATCAGAAAAATATACAACTATATCAACTCCAACCATATCAGAAACAATTGTCAACCACATCAACCCCCACTGACAACAACATCAGCCCCCTTTAACAACAACATCAGCCCCCACTGACAACAACATCAGCCCCCTTTAACAACAACATCAGCCCCCCACTGACAACATCATCAGCCCCACTAACAACAACATCATCAGCCCCCACTAACAACAACATCAGCCCTCATTGACAACATCATCAGCCCCTACTAACAACATCATCAGCCCCTACTAACAACATTATCAGCCCCGACTGACAATCATATCAGCCTAAACTAACAACATCATCAGCCCCCTTTAATATCAACATCGAAAAAAAAAAAAAAAAAAAAAGAACAACCATATCAGGAAAAAATGCACAACTATATCAACCCCAATTAAAAACCATATCGAAAAAACCGACAACCACATCGCCCCCACCGACAACAACATCGCCCTTTTAACAACAACATCGCCCCCACTGACAACAACATCAGCCCCACTGACAACATCATCATCCCCCTTTAACAACATCATCAGCCCCCACTGACAACAACATCAGCCCCCACTATTAACAATATCAGGCCTGACTGACAACCATATCAGCCCAAACTAACAACATCATCAGCCCCCTTTAATATCAACATCAGGAAAAAAGAACCATATCAGAAAAAATGCAGAACCATATCAACCCCAATTAACAACAATATCAGAAAAAACTGACAACCACATCAGGCCCCACTGAAAACCACATCAGCCCCCACTGAAAACATCATCAACCCCCACTAACAACATTATCAGCCCCGACTGACAACCTTATCAACCCAAACTAACAACATCATCAACCCCCTTTAATATCAACATCAGAAAAAAAGAAAAAAGAAAAGAACAATCAGATCAGAAAAAAAATGCACAACTATATCAACCCCAATTAACAACCATATCAGAAAAAACTGACAACCGCATCAGCCCCCACTGACAATCATATCAGCCCCTACTAACAACATCATCAACCCCCACTAACAACAATATCAGTAACCATTAACAACAACATCAGCCCCCATTAACAACCATATCACCCTTTAACAACCAAATCATAGCCCCTTAACATATATTTGTCAACGTCATTTACATTTGTAACACAATATGAAAATGTGTACATAAATGACACTTGGATACAATTGTGACAACAATATCCAACATTCATTTACAACACCAAATGCATATACAAATTCATAATAACAACATCACACACCATGTCCAAAAATAATATGGTGTGGATTTCTATGTAAAGACATATACAACAAAAGAGTGTGAGACACAATGCCCAAAAAGGAAACCCCCAAGACACCATGAACGATCATCTTGGATTTGGATTCTTGCAAGTCCTGATGGAGTGTCCTGACTCATGGCATCTACCACAATGATAAACCTTCTTGTCTTGGAACTGAGATTCCCGCCTTTTTTTTGCGGTCTACCTGTCAGCCTTATAGTAATTGGAGGCTCCAAGAAAGTCTCAGTTAGCATGTGTGTCACTGTCGGCTTCTCAACACATGGACAATCATGTGTTGCAACTGGCCGCATGCTATGTGCATATATTTTCTCTTGTGTTGAAAGTGTAAAGCAATCATCTACAAATGTGTACACATTACCATTAAGTAACTTAATTTTGCACAAGCATGTGAGCAAGGTAGTCCACTCATTTTCCATGCTAAACAAGAGCATTCTTTGCAACCAAATCAACAACAACATAACTTGAGGCATCACCGTCTAGTTTCAACCAAACACCGGTTCTCCCATAATATTGAGCATGCATATTTTTTGCAAAGTTCACATGTTGCAACAATTTTTTTTCTATGTTAGGTCCTACGCCATTTTTCAAATTCACTAAAGCCATCTTGCTTGCAAGCAACTTCGCAGCCAACTTCTCCCTATGCTCATTTATTAACATTGACACGGTGTGCTTCCACTCTTTCACAATCCATGCATTAAAAGATTCAACAATATTAGTGGTTGTGTTATCCCACCTTTTGAAAGGAAACTTGCTTAGAGCCCATCGATCAACATCCCCATGAGTCTCAACCCATTGTGCCAATGGCGGATTGAACATTTTTAATTTTCCCATCGCAACAGTGAATTCTTGCACTTGCCTTGCGTACGCAATTCCATCGAGGAGGTGCAATGCAATATCCTTGCTATTCCCAGCAGTACGTGGCATCCTTTTCATGATTTTGAGGAACTGTGCACTATAATTTTCCTTAACATGCCTGTAACAAAATGCATGTCTCTCGGTGCCAAATATATCATTTACAGCACCAATAATTGAATTATTCCGATCAGACACAATTGTTATCATCATTGATCCTGTAATCTGTTTTACATTATTTAGAAAGCAAGCACAATCATCATAGGTCTCACCACTAACAATGCCATATGCTAACGGAAACATTTGGTTGTCTGCATCATACGCACAAGCTAACAACATTGTTCCCCTATAAGGGCCACTCAGATGACATCCATCTATATAAAGTATAGGCCGACAAGCATCTACAAAACCTTTGATAGAGCAACCATGTAATACCCCTGATTAATAATAGAAATAATAATAATAATAATAAATAATAATAATAATAATAATAATAATAATAATAATAATGAAAGAATTAAGGTGTGCGCCTTCTTTTTATTGATTTATTCATCCAATATATGTGTACATATATAGAGGGAAATATTCCTAGAGTTTCTCCTAGAATCTAGGAACAATAATTTGAAATTAAAAAAAAAGTTAAGATCACATAATCGGATCTGATTAGACTAGGTCACATAACAGATTAGGGTTTAAGTGATAAAGGCCCATTCCAACAAATAATAATAATAATATATAAAATATAGAAATTAATAATGTTTGTAGTGTTAATTTATTAATTGACAATAATTAAAGAGCCCAGCCCATAGCTAAAACCCTAAATTTTAATTATAAACTTAGGTCTAGCCGTCTAAACCCAAAAAAACGCTCGACACTTTTTCTCCGCTACTGCATCCTCCTCCCGTACTCTCATCAAATCATTTCTCTAGAAGGCTAGCAAAAACGGAGATCAGGTAATCCTAATTCTCATGTAGCTTAGGTTAATTCTATATGAATTCCGATAAGGTAAGTATGATCCGAAAATATATTATAAGGTTGTTTATATGAAATATATATTATATGTAATCCTAATCCCTGAACAATAGGAGTTGATTGTTATATGCCGGTCTCAATTTTTGTGAAAAACTCTCCTTTTCGGTTCTGCATGATTAACCTTTGCAAGTAATTTACTGATTTCTTGATGCCTAAATATATATATAAGTACTTTTTTTTATTCTTTTTTATTGAAACCTATATATACCCCTCTCATTCTCGATTGGCGTGATCAATTTTTTCAAAACCATTCAACCTTTGAACAATTTTTTTGTACGTAGATTCATTGGCGATTGAATTAATACATATATCCCTTTCATTCTTGATTTGCGTGATGAAGCTTTTTGCAAATTTACTTTTGCATATACATGTCTGTACGTGGTGGTGTTGGGTTTTCAAATGGAAACATATATATAGATTGATGAATTACCATTGAATATACATACCTCACTCGGTTGCTCAGGTCGCTTCGGATTTCGTGATTAAAATTTATAAATGCTTTCATTAATATATATATATATATATATATATATATATAGTGAGAAATCCATATTGTGTGTATTTAAAATAATTTAATCGTGGAAGGATAGCTTTGGGATGGTACCTCCCAAAGTGGTGAACACAACCGGACTTTATGCCTCCGATATGTTATTTGATGTGAACCGATTATCTCCGTTCTTCCTAAAGTGGTGTCTGGCAGGGTTTCCCGGGACACTAGTAGCAACTTTGGGAAGAGGTGTGCACATTTGGACGAAATATTTTGATGGCCATTTTGATTGATTGTGACTGGCAGGGTTTCCCGGGTCTACCATGGTTCTCTTCCCACTAAACAGGCTAGCAGGGTTTCCCGGGTCTAAATACATTTAAAAGATAATGAATAATATTTGATGCAATTACTATATTATTATTTATATTTGATTTTATTAATATATTTGAGCTAGGTAAATTGTGTTTTATTTGGATTACCAGCTTTGCTGATTATTGTGTTATGGGCTGCGACGATCCTTTGGGGAGCAGATTTTATGTGAAACAGGTTCTAAAGGTTGGGGCTAGCAGTAAGAAGTGAGGAAGAACGTTCGATTATTTCTAACTAGTTTTTATTTTCTTTTAATAAAAATTTTTTATTTTAGTTTGGACTTATGTTAGTGTAATAAGGTAGCCTTGCACTTGTCCCAATACAAGTGCGGCGGTAACACTTCCCAAGGTTGTTTATTTGGAATTTCTGTAATTATTTATAAAAAGTATTGCAGTTTTATGTTATTATAATTGTTAGAAATTGGGGTGTTACAAACCATATGCAATAAAGAGCGTCTGAAATCGGTTATCGGGTGACCCTTCCCATTTTGCCACTGTGTCGGGATCACTCTCTATGAGTCTGCCACACATCCAAGGAATAACCTTGTAAGAGTCCTCTACTCGTCCGTGTAATTGCGTCATCGCTCTTTCTTTCGCCCTATATGATTGCTTGTAATTCAAATGTACCCCATACTCATTTGTACAAGTCGGTTCAATTTCATTATTTGTCATGTCAATATTACATCTCACACCGTCAATTACAAGCGATGATGTCAAGTTACACTTGGGTGGATGAGATAAAATAAGGGTATCTTGTGCATGGTGTATGTGTGCTCCTCTGTATGTTTTGATCATTAGGAACTCAAGATCTTGACGTTCTCTCGGCTGAATATGCACCCATGTACCAGGACAACCATCGACCTTGCACTTCACTATTATCTTCTTTGGCTTGTTCTTCACAAATTTGTAGGAAAACTTGTGTGCAATGCTGTATTTATACAACGTTTCACGGAGGGTCACAACATTCGCAAAAATATGTCCTTCTCCCATTATCAAATCCTTCCATTTCGAATGATTCATTGTAGGCATGCTTGATGGTACACTTTGCGAAGAACACGGCAATGATAGCAAGTATTGAGTTTTAGTGAACATTTCAGGGCTATAGACAACACAGCTGCACCTCCAAAGACTTCATCCTTCCTACGACAAACAACAATTATTAGTGCAAGTAATGACAATTTATATAGGAACAAATTACATTTCTTAACACAACAACACTTACACTTCTTGTTCTTCCATTTGCACATTAAATCGTTGTGGTCTATTGTCATTATTCCCATTTTCTTCAACGTACACATGACAATATGTTTCATTATACCTTATTAAATGTTCAACCCCTTCATCATCTACAAGATCAAAAAATGTAGATGTATCCAAGCTAAGTTTACACTTCACGCAAATTTCAGTATTTTATTCCCCAATTACAGACGCTATGAAAGTTAGCAACTCCTCGTATGTTGTTCCTTCCTTGATGTTTCTTGTTCTTACCATTCCACCAATATACTCACTTTCTTGTCCTCCCCCATATACAATGTTACCCCCTACATGGAAGAAACATAATAGGTTCTTCGCTGAAGTACTAGCCATCTTTAATTATGATCTGCAACATAAAGTTCGTATTAACAACTTGATCAGTCACAATAACAACTAAAACTGTAGGTATTAACAACAATATCATTTCAACGTTTTCAAATTCATTCATTCCCCTAACAAACAGACCTCCCTTTGTTTCCATGCCCAAAAACAGAGCAACCTACAAACGTTTTAACATTCGGTTCAGATTAACAACTATATCAGTCATATTAACAACTAAAACAGTATGTATTAACAACTATCACATTTCAACGTTTTTGAACCAAATGTAGCTTCATCTCATTAACCCATTACACCTTTCCCTCTGTTTTCATGCTAAAAAACAGAGCAACATATTTTTCCACCCCACCCACCAATGATTAAAGACCAACTAGAATGGTGATAATGATATCTTGAGCAAAATCTTAGTATTTCTTACCAATTTCCTATCTCATAATAACATAAATTTGGCCAACTTCAAAGCTTTCAGCCACCCAATCTTCTAACTGAAAAAAACCCTTAAGGAACAACAAATTTAAATCTGCTAAGTTCAGCACGCAGTGGATGATTGGGAATATAAACGTTCTCTCCCTCGCTGAGTTGAGCAAATATAAAGGTTTAGGATTGTGACTTGCGTTCTCTCCCTCCCGTTCGCGTCATACGTGCCATTCCTCTCTTCTTCTTCTTCGTGTGGCGCCAAAAGTGATTGATCGTGTGTTTACTTTTTGGGAAAGACTTCTGCTTTTGCTTTTTTAATAAGGGTATTACTGTCTTTTCATTTTATAACTTCATACCCATCAGGGCCCTGGGGCCTTTTCTGGATTTGGCAGAGTCTTGAAGCCTTAATTAGGCTTTTTTGGGTTAAAAGGCCCAGGTATGGATTTTCCCAATTAATTATGGCTACTGACAATAGATACTCTGAATCTATAAGAAAAAAAGGGGAATTGTATATATCGTTGCAGTCTTACAAAAAGATTATACATGCATCATGCATGTCTATACAATCAAGTCTAAAAAGAATTCCGGTAATAAATAAATAAAAGTCTACAAACAATAAATTGATTAAAGAATTTAAAATGAAATAAATATATATAGTATATTTTAAAACTCCGATTACATTGGGACGCTGCGGCATCCTCATTTGACTAATTTGACCAAAATAAATAAAGGAAGCATCTTTGACTCTTAGGGGGTAACAAGGTTAAGGGATAATTTTATCCCGAAAATTTAAAAAAATGAGCAATTTTGGTCTAACTAGTATTCTAGTTAATTTTGACTGTTAATTAGTTGACCAAATATGTTAAGCTGACAGTGTACATGTCATTTACGTTTTTGTTGTTAATGTGCAAATTTGTCTAAGAAGTCCATATATATTATCTACTTCATTTTTTTTTCAAAGTTAGATTTAAAACTTCCGGATAAATTTGCATCTTAACAAAAAAAATGTGAATGATATCTAGACTATCAGTTCAAAATATTAGGTCAACTAAGAGAAAATTAATTGAGATAACAATCATGACAAAATTGCTTCATCTTTAACACTTCCACAACAAAATTGCTCTCTCTTTAATATTTTCACGGCAAAATTACCCCCAAAAAAGTGTCATCGCAAAATAACCACTTAACCCTATTGTAATATGTGAAAGGGTCAAATACCTAATTTGCCATGAAGTATTGCTAACGGAGCGCCCATCATCCGGAAGTATTTTAAGTATCATTTTTGCCCCGGAAGTTTACAAAATAGAGCAAATATGCCCCGGAAGTTTTGTTTAGGAGCAAATTTTTTTAAATTTCCGAGGAAAAAATGATACCAATCCAACGGTCAAGATCAACTGATGGGCAAAATTGTTATGTTTGTAAACTTCCGGGGCAAAAATGATACCCAAAATATTTCCAGGTGCTGGGCGCTCCCTTAGCAAAACTTCCGTGGCAAATTAGATCTTTAACCCTATGTGAAACTATGAACAGGAAAATACAAGTCCAACAACAATATAATTAAACTTTAAATTTACAATTACATTAATTTTTTTACTATTAAATTATTGATACTAATAATGATAATAGTACTGAGGTAATAACATTATATTATTACAGAAGGATGGAAACTAACTAATTACAAAATCATTTTAAACATTGTCGAATGATTTTTTCTTTCATTGGATGTATAACGTAAGTTACTTGATAATGGCATCTAAAGGAAAATTTGTTGAAAAAATTTTCGTAGCAAAATTTATTATATAGAGATACTTAAAAAAACTCAAGTGTAATGGGTTATATGCAACTCATCTTCAACAGGTGTAATTCTTCTTGAATTATTTACAACACAATTTAACTATGTAAAAAAAAAAACGGAAGACATTAATATATAGTTGAAAAATAATTTATACTCCCTCCGGTTCTAATTATAAGACAACATTTGAGGGTTCATTTTGGTCCTAATTATAAGACAACATTCTAATTTTTGTCAATTTCTTCCTAAAATACCCCTATTTTATTCTCTCAAGTGTGTTTGATTTTTTGTAAGTATATGTATGTGGATGCGTAGACTCTCCCAATTAGTGAAACTTTTGAATATATATATGTGCGTGTGTGTGTCTAGCTATATATGTATATATGTGTGTAGAGTGTGTCTATATATGTACATATATCTACACACATATATATGTACATGCGCGTGCACACATATAAACATTAACACATACAAAGATATATATGTATATATGTGTGTACATACACACACACTCAGGGGCGGATCCAGAAATTTACAGAAGGGGGAGCACAATTTGCGGGGAGACTCAGGGGCTGCCCCCGAAAAATTTTTTTTAAAGAAAAGTTTTAAATATATTAAAAAAACAAAAGAATATAAAGGGAAAAATAAGGCTAAGTACGGTTAGAAATAGCAAAAGTGTGGTTAAAAATAGTAAGGCTGGGCACTAAATAATTTCAAGCACATATATTTTAATAACAAAAGTATATTACAATAAAAATAATTACAATATCATCCTTCTAAGCCTTTTTTTTAATTTCATCGTAATTGTCTTATTATCAATGCTATCAAATACATCTTTTTCAATATAAGGCATTAAACAAATGGCGAAAGTTTGATTCAGAGAAGCTGGCTATTTGATTCTGCAATGCGAAAAGATTCTCTAGTATTTGTATTTAACCCTTTTTTTTTTACCACCTGGTTTTAAGGGGGGGCACTTGCCCCCCAAGTCCATTACCTACATCCGCCCTTGCACACACTCACATGTGTGTCTATATATATTTGTGTGTATACATACATCATACAGACACACCCACACATGTGCGTGCGTGTGTGTATACATATATGTATGTATATATGTGTGTGTGTCTACACACAAATATATATAGACACTCACACACACACACATGTGCGTGCATGTGTGTATACATACATATATATGTGTGTGTGTGTCTACACACAAATATATATATACACACACAAATATATATAGACACACACATGTGAGTGTGTGTATGTACACACACACATATACATATATATCTTTGTATGTGTGTATGTTTATATGTTCGCGCGCGCGTGTGCATATATATGTGTGTAGATATATGTACACACACAGAGATATATATATATATATATATATATATATATATATATATATGACAAGACTATTATTTCAATTAGATAGTGTGTAGGGAAAAAAAAATAGGTTGGAGAGGTATGTGACAGAAGCTATTGATTCACTTTTATTTATGTTATTTTAAATTTATATATATAAGGGAATTTTAGGAAAATGAGTAAAATTAACTAATTTAACTCCTTTTCTTAATCTCCACAAAATTGATTAAATATGTCCTATAATTAGGACCGGAGGGAGTATATGCTTAAACGTGAATACATCTCTCTAAGGAAATTTGCACTTTGGTTTACTATTTTGTCAGTGACTAACATCTTTCACTAAATTGATCCAACCCGGTTGCTATCGATTTTATTTATATAACTTGTATCCGGTTTTTTTTATCTGTTTCACTTGGAAGGTTCTTCATTGTCTAAATCATGTAATTAAGTAATTTGTTTTTTTAACCATATTTTCACCTAATCATTTCGTTAATTTATTGTTTATATATGAAGAATGTCTATTTTGTTTTAAAAAAATATTGCATGTGGAACATGAAAATAAATATTTTATATTTTTGCATTTGCGCATATCCAATCCAAAACGTTCTTAGTTTTAGGAAGTGCCTTCACCGATTGAAGATTGGAAGATATGTTTATAATTGTTTTGGGAAAATGACATTTGAAGACCCCTTTAATTTAGAGACATTATTACATTTGAGAACCATAAGTTATTGAATTCTCAGTGACAGTATAAAGGGTTTATTTCCTGAAATTAGAATTGACTAAAATGCTAATTTTATTTTAAAAAATTAAAGTATTTTACTAATATATATATAACCTATCTTTAATATTTCTAGTAGTTATCGTTAGAGTTTATAAGTCCGTTTGGATTGACTTAAAAAAAAGTGTTTTTTTTTGGAGCCCCATGTAGTGCTTTTTTTTTAAGCTCAAAATTAGAGCTTTTGAAAAAAGCAGCATTTTAGCTTTTTTTGTGACTTTTACTTTTTTAAAAAAATATCATCTAAACACATAAATTAATTTTTTTTTGAATTAAAAAGTGCTTTTTTTATGAAAAAAGCCCATCCAAAAGGGCCCTATAACAAAAACTTCATTCAGTCAGTAATTTACAAGCTTTCCAACTATGTTACTTTTTCTTTTTTTAATAATTAATACTTTTTCATGTGTTTTCAAACTAGTTTTGGGAGAGAATAAAAAAGTAACTACTAAGTATCAATTGGAGAAAAAAAGTAACTAAGCTAGTTGAAAACTTAAAGTATAAAAAATAGATTGAAAATGCATGAAATATTAATTGGGAAAGTAAGGTGACCCGGTTCGAAACCTTAATATTTTTATTAAAAGTGACACTTTAATCAGCTCAATTTATTTTTTATTTTAGTTCAAAACAATGTATTTTTATGGAAAAATTGTTGAATTTTTTTTTTTATTGCAAAATATTTTGTTTGAAGATACCAAGACCCATGTCATTTGAGTACGTACAAGTTCTTTTTAACTGTCAGTAATATATTTTAAGTTATATGTAAATATTTTTCATTTCGCAGTTATAATTGAAGATAAATTATACACAATTCAATTAAAGAAGAGTTATATACATTGAAGATATGTTGCGCCTAGGTCCCTAAATAAATTTAGATAACTATAAAATTAGTAGTAGGGATATTTTAGCAATTTTCCCTATTTTTATTGGAATTTTAATAGTTTGTACTCTTTATATGTAATAAACTCTCTCATAGGGTCTTGAAATGTTATTTTCTCAATTTATTTTATTAAATTGAAAACTATAATACGGTACCCTGTTAGAAGGGTTATTATGATGTGACATATGATCATTGGAGATTATATTATTTCATCCATAATACTTAAATTCTACTCCCCTCCGATCCTAATTATAGGACATATTTAACCGATTTTGGAGAGATTAAGGAAAGAAGTTAAATTAGTTAATTTTACTCATTTTTTTAAAATGTCCTTATATAAATTTAAAATGACCTAAGTGAAAGTAAATCAATAGCTCCTACCACATGCCTCTCGAACCTAATTTTTTTTCTTCTACATGCTATCTAATTAAAATAATGGTCTCACTATATATACATAAATACATACACATACACATACACATACACATACAGATACATATACATATACATATACATATACATATACATATATATATATATATATATATATATATATATATATATATATATATATATATATAGATACACACACACATATATAATATGTGTGTGTGACTATATATATTTGTACGCACACACACATGCATATATATTTGTGTGTCCACACACACTCACAATATATGTGTGTAGACACACACATGTGTGTGTGTGTCTATAGTGTCTATAGATATTTGTGTGTACACACACACACACATATATACATACATACATACATACATACATACATACATACATACATACATACATACATACATACATACATACATACATACATACATACATACATACATACATACATACATACATACATACATACATACATACACACACACACACACATATATCTAAAAGTTTCATTGACTGTAAGAGTATATGCTCCACATACATATACTCACAAAAATCAAACACACTTGAGAGAATAAAATATGGGTATTTTAGGAAAAAATTGACAATTATTATAATGTTGTCTTATAATTAGGACTAAAACCAACTCTCAAATGTTGTCTTATAATTAGGATCGGAGGGAGTATCTTCTAGCACAGTGTAATGTCTTAATCTTTAAGGATTTAACAATTCATCATATTCATCGTTTTCACCTTGAAAAAAAACGTTACCAAATTTCTTGTTTTATAATATCTGAATCCATCTCTACCTACTATTTTTATAATAATATGCTTGTAAGATTTTCAAATATATAATTAAGTAACCCCAACTTGACAAAATATCAACAATTTTTTAATAATAATAGTAGCTAGGATATTTCTTTATACAATATATACTTTTAATTTAATTTAATGTGAATGTTATAATTGATTAATTTTATTTTAAGGGCCAAGTTGTGTATAACCACAAGTGATAGAAAATGACATGTTGAACATGTTTTTGGTTGTATAATGAATACGACATTTTTTTTTTCTATTTTTAATCATCAAATAAGAAAGTTTCAGGGAAATTAAATTACATTTCCTACATATGCATAAAACATCATCTAATAGATTAAGTTAATAGAAAGTCTTGATGACGGAGTTAAAAACAAAAAGTAAGGTGCAGAACATAAGGGTTTGTTTTTTATTTATTTATTTGCATTCATGTCTAATATCATCAAACTCACTTGCATTGAAAAACCTTAATTATTGGATTGTTGTTATGTAAGAATAACTAATCAATTTTAGAAGAATTACGTTTGGAATTGCCGCCCGTGTCATAAACACTCAAAATTACTCACTCTAATTTTTATTATAAGGCACCAATTAACAAGTTTATTTGGTCCTTTTTATAAGGCATTTGTTTGTTCCCAAGAAGCATTAATTATTTGTTTCCATGTCTGTCCATAATTAATGAGAGTAGTGGGTGTGTGTAATAATTAATATAATATTAGAGTTTAGTACAATTAGTAAGGTAATATTGGAAGTTACTTAAATTGTAGAACAACTTTATTGACTTTAACTGTTTTTATTGGTTTGTGAAATTTGTTAGTTTGTGCCTTATAATAAAGACCAGAGGGAGTACCTTTGTTCTTCAGTGTGTGTATCTCATTCCCATTTACTCAACTTGTGAGATTATCTTCTGCTCTGCTCGCTCAGTGATCATTTACTTTCTCAACACTTGAACATACTCAAGATTGTAAGAATCTTGAGTGAGTGTGTAATTAAGGGGGAGCTTGCAAGTGAAAATCAGAGATTCTGTATAGTGACACCAAGCGCGCTTGAAGTAATTGTGTTTGTTTGGGATCATATTTGGGACTCATAAAAGTGTTTATTCACATAAATCGATATAAAACTCTTCTCATATACTTATTTCGTATATTGTAAATCATTATTAAAAAGTTTCTTTTAAAAACTTCAATCCCTATTCCAAATAAACACATCATTGTGAAAGTATGTATAGTTCTTATGGCTTCTTGGAGATTAGATGATGTGTTGATCATGTTGATTGAAACCGAATCAGCACAATTGCTTAGTGTGGTTTTTCTCGTATCTCATTTTCATCCGAATTTGTTTTATTTCAGTACTTTAATTTCAAAAAACATAATAATCCAATTCACAATCTTTTGGTGATGACTTCCAAACTAACACCATGTTAGTTAATTAACAAGCATGCGTAAGTAAATTCACAATTTATGGTACGATCAACAGAATCAAATCTACAACCTTTTTGTTGTGCTAAACTGACAAATTTCAATTACTAGTGATTGTTTAGGTAACTTCAAAATCGTGGTTTAAAAAAACTCTTTTCTGTAAGTCAGATAAAACTCCTCTCATATACTTACCTCGTAAATCGTAAAAACTATTACCAAAAGCTAATCTAAACACACATAAAAAATTTATTATTGTGGTTTAAGGTTTAGTGTAAGTAGGAGTTAACAAATGGACAAGTGAGTTTATGAAAAATAAGAAATTTATTATTGTGCATTTCCCAAAATACGAATATGACAAGTTTGTTGTTACTTCCAAGTCTCATTTATAACAAATCGACAAGTAATGTTAAGGTGTTAACAAGAATTAGTCAGTACTTAACTTACAACTACCATACCAATTACAAGCTTCTTTATTTGCATTTGCATTTTCATATCCATACTTGGTACAAGTGGTAACTACTGATGTAAACCATAACAAACAATCATATTAATTAAAAGACAAGTACATTTACTACGTACTTAACAACTAAATTCATCCAAATACTTGGTACAGTTTTTTTAACAAGTGCCCATAAAATTTTCTAGCCATTGATTAATAGTAACCAAACAAATCACTAGTTTAAACCCCAACAATGTGCGGACCTTATTTAGTGGGTAATCTATAACTATTTCTTAAGCCGGAGGCATGCCTCAGCCTTAGCCTTGATGAGCCTCGGCACCAAACTCATCTATACTTTTTGTAACAGGAAAAAAAAAAATCTCTCATGTAACAAGTTTTCCTTTGCAACCTTCAATAAGGATGAAAATGGCCTTAATAAATGGCCAAAAAATATTAATTATTTAAAATGAAAATAAGATTAGTGGTATAGATTTTGGGAATAGGGAATTAATAAAACACTAGCTTTGTGGAAGGAGTGGTGGTAACTAGAAAAAATTGGAAGCAGTCATATTGACATCCTTTTTCCAAGGTGCCAGCAAAATCAAAATGGACGAGAAGACTATATATTGAGCAGATTCTTCTAACATGTAACGATATTAATGTAGTTCATGAGAATGTTGGGGCAACTTGAGTAAACTATTTAACATTTAAAGATTCAATAAATATGTAATAAAATATTAAAAATTTAATCATTTACAAAAATAATTATACTATCTCCGATCTTAACAATAGACCCAGCTAACTAATTTGGATAGATTAACAAAGCTAACTAAAGTACTTTAAGGTATTTATACTTATTATTTTTCTCGAAACTAACTTAGCTGACTTATAAACTGAAATATAATATAATAATACACATAACTATTTCAAAGATATCCTATATGCTATATTTAAATAATTCACTTAGTTTTTTTAATCTTCTTAAATTAGTCAACTAGGTCTTATATTAATTACCTAAAGGAGTATTAAGAAATTAAAATTTAGGGTATATATGCTTTGTTAGGCTAATAGCTTTTAATAGCATAATTACCATTTAAATTTGTTCAATCAGCATTTTTCCTTAAATAAAACTAATGATATTAATATTAAGAGACTAAAAACACTTAAAAGATTAAATTGAAATTTGATATTCATAATTTTAGAGTATCAAATGTACTCCCTCTAATCATTTTATAAGCAATTTTCTCTTTCTTATGGTTGATACTTTTATAAGCATCATTTTTTATTTTTTTTGTATATCAAAATGTAAACTATTTTTTTCCTTTTTCTACCCATATTAAATACACATATTTATATTAATTACCCCCACTCACCAATAATTTCTTTCTTTTACTTATTTATTTCATATTCTTTTTTATATTTTATACTCATACTCTCTAATATTTGTTATTAATTCTCTCTCCAATGCTTTTTTTATAAATAGGTGGTATATTTAAAAAAAATATAACATTTTTAACACGTTTATTATTTTTAACTATCAATTCATTTTGGATAATTAGAAGAAGAAAAAAAGGTTGTTTATTAAAAATAACAGAATGGAGTATATTTTAACTTGACTTCAAGACAATGTTGGAGTTGGAGGCCTGCCTCAGCCAGCTATGATTCAATGCTGTTTCCACGTGAGGGAAAACAACTTGACTTTGAAATTCGAGCTTCCATAAGAATAGAGTTCCCCCTAAATCACGGAACCTTCTAGACCTTTTCATATCATTTGCTCCCGTTTCAACTCCATTTATTTTCCCAGTTAAATCATGTCTGCCTCGTCATCTCCTAGCATTTATTACCTTCTTCAATTATTGGTAATGTTTTCTGGGCAATATATATATATATATATTGGTAATGTTACTGTTATTCACATCAATATATCCCATAAAAAAAATGGCCCTATATTTTTTATCAATATTTAATGCTCCATAAAATTATCAAATGTTGTATAAAAAGAACAAAAAAAAAAACGCTTTTCTAGAAGATACTAATAGAGTACTTATAAGGTACTCCCTCCAGTCCTAATTATAAGACAACATTTGGAAGTTGGTTTTGGTCCTAATTATAGGACAACATTTTAATAATTGTCAATTTTTTTCCTAAAATATCCCTATTTTATTCTCTCAAGTGTATTTGGTTTTTTGTGAGTATATATATGTGGGTGCGTATACTCTTCCAGTCAGTGAAGCTTTTATATATGTGTGTGTATCTATGTATGTATATATGTGTGTGTCTACACACAAATATCTATAAACACACACCTACACAGGTGTGTGTGTGTCTACATGTATGTATGTATGTATGTATGTATGTATGTATGTATGTATGTGTATGCGTGTGTCTACATATATTTATGTATATATGTGTGTGTGTCTACATATATGTATATATGTGTGTCTGTGTATATATGTATGTATATATGTGTGTGTCTATACACAAATATATATAGACACACACACCCACACACACACACATATATATGTATATATATATATGTGTGTGTGTGTATACATATATGCTTATTTGTGTGTCTGTCAATATGTGTGTACAAATATATATAAACACGCACACACACACATATATATGTATATCTTTGTGTGTGTGTAGGGGTGTGTATGTCTATATGTGTGTGTTGATATATGTACACACACATGTATGTATGTATGTATGCTGTCAGCCCGCTGTTTCCGTCAAACGTGCAGTTTTCGTCAAAACGTACCAGAAGTACCGTATATTGTCAACGGAGGTACGTTCGCGTACTGTAACACTGACTTTGATGTTTATAGTATGCAAATATGTGATGATATGATGTGTGGATAGTTTGGTGCCGAAGGAAATGCTAGTCTACGTAGGTGTGCCAACCAGTCATCGTGAACCTCGGTGAGGCCCCTATGGTAGACACTTTCCTGCCCATTCTATTCAGTGCTATATGCACCGTGCCTATGGAATTATACTTAGGTTTACCATATGTGATAGATACAACCCCGGATAGAGGCTCTGTTTAGGGTCACCGACTCGGATGGAGGCTCTGTCCAGGGTCACCGACTCGGATAGGGATTCTATTAGGGTCACCGATTATACATTCACGGATAGAGATTCTATTAGGGTCACCGATTATACATTCACGGATAGAGATTTTATTTAGGGTTACCGAGATACATTCACGGATAGAGACTCTATTTAGGGTCACCGATTATACATTCACGGATAGAGACTCTGTTTGTAACATTCCAACTTTTCAAAAGCAGTATAAATTTTTTTTTATTTAAAATCATCAGAGTAGAGCACCGGAGCGATTGAGTAACTGATATGTATATATAAAACGCCGTAAGTCTGGCTAATTACAACAAGACGAAGGCTGCGTGGTTCAAAAGTGAGATACAACACAAAGGAAAGCTTCTCCGGAACAACAAAAGGAAATCGTCAACCGGAACTTCTACGCGGATCGCTTACTCTTCTCCTCGGCCCTCGGCCTCCCGATCCTGAAGCTATATGGAGAGGCGAGGTCTATTGCAATCGGACCCCGGTGTAAGCGGTTAACCTCATATCTACATATACGGTATATGGACTACGAGACAAACACGAGAATCAATAGTATAAAAGCACATAGTACAAGCATCTCCCAAACAGCGTATCCCGTGACACACATAGGCCCCTGCGGTGTAACCCTAGCGGACCTAGGCCTCTTGATCCCTGGCAGCACATAGGCCCCTAACAACCGTATCCTAGCGGCACCTAGGCCTCTAACATGCGTATCCCATTACCCAGGAATCATAACAACAGTACATAACATATAATTCACATAGCACATACACGCATACCATAAATATCAGAGTTAAGGTTACCAGTACGCGGACGTACCTTCGTTGACGGAATTCTGGCACGTTTTACGGAAAACGGTACTTCTGATAGAAAACAGTATTTCCTGACAGCGGTTCGTGATTACGGATATCCTATCAACATAACAATGTACTTGTTAAGGATCTAGCATTACGACGGACATTTTTAGTCAAAATGACTATTTTGCCCCTGACCCCTAATTGGCGGAATTCGCCAAAGACCGTTACTTTGACTCGATTTTCCAAAATTTTGCCAGAACTTCGACCCCATCATGATTTTTGAAATAATGACTAAAATAGCCCTATCATATTATATCTAATCATACTTTGAAAAAATAAAGGCTACTCTAACTATTGAAAGAACTACGAAAGCTTAAAGCTTGCTATTTTAACTTTCAACTTTCAGAGACTCAATCCCAACTATGTTTTTACCTCGTCAGGCATCTTTCAATGCAATGAGGCTTAAAAACAAGAATAGGAATTTCATCTCCTACTTGCTAGATCTAACTAACAATCCTACTAAAACTACTGAAGCTTAAGACTAAGTACCGAAAAACTTACCCAGAACTTGCTGCAGATTTTCTCCGAGCCCCTCTCTCTAACTTCTCTCTAGGATTCGAAAATCTCAAGAGGAAATGGTGTGAAAAACCAAAGGGGGGGTGGGGTATTTATAGGAGAATTTGGGGACATAATAGGGAATTTTCCAATTTGATTTTTGCCGTCTAGATAAATTTCCCCGATCGGTACCCGATTCGCGTAATCGCGTAAAATCCCAAAAATCTGAAATTACAACTTTGAAGACATTTTCTCACTTATTAGAAATTTCCGGGCTAAATAAATTTCGACTCCATATAGGGTTCCAACAATCGGCTGAAGTTTCTCGAAAGGCGTGCCGTTCCGTAATTCATTTCTCGGAATTGCCAACCACGGACAAAATTCACGATTCCAAATATGTCAGAAAATCCTCAACTTACTTCTAGATGTTGAGTTATGATTTATTTTGTTCAAATTCTAATTTCGACTATCGACTTTCTATCGGACTTTCCCTATTTTGTCTTATTAGGAAAATGCTCTATCGGCCGGAATGAACTTCCGGAAAAGTCTATTTGAAGATAAAAACCCACTGATCAATATTTTACCTTAACTTTGGAAATCCTATTCCTGGATCTCTAGATAGGATTCTTTTCCTAATTATTTCATTACTATTCACTTTAATTAATTTTATATTAAAATATTACAAGTTGCAACTTAAATATCATGATATTTTTACTCATTTCTATCCTCAATTTTGTCCCAATTTCGGCTGCCCCATTTTTAATTATAATAAATATTTATTTTTTAATTAATTAATTATATATTTCAATTTTCTTAAAAATTTCACAAAATTCCCTTATTGGTCCATTCTTGTATTTAGGCTTAAAAATACCTAAACTCAACTATTTTTCCCCAAAATTTCCAATTAATTAAAAAATATGTTTTTACTAATTTTAAGCCAAAAACCACTAATTTTAGGGTTTTACATAATTTATTCACGAATTTCCTTTGCTTATACTTAAGTAATTAGCCAATAATTACTTAATTACTTTCTTATCACTAGTTAATAATTTTCTTAATTAGAATGCCTCATTACCTCATAACTTTTGTATTGACATCTTTGTTTTCATGTTTCCTGCATTATCTTAGCATTTACGGGGGTATTTCGGTCATTTCCTTACTTTTTGAGTGTTCTTCTACAATTCCTCCAAGTTTGTAACTTAATAAATTACCTAAATTAGGGACAATATCCTTCCCTATTTCAAATAGATTTTTACTTGCCTCCTTTATAGCTTTCACAGGTATTTATAACCCACAATGTGCTTAGGGACCTATTTGCAAATTTTCAAGCGTTTTAGGGACCTAATTGCAAATTATCTAATTTCAAGGGAAATTACCCTAACAACAAGGTAAACTCAATACAAGGTGTTTGAGACCTCATATTCACCTATTTTCAATAGGTACATTTCCCAATTTTTGATATTTACCCTAAATCAGATTTTAGGGTATTACACTGTTAAGGGTTACCGATTATACCTACTGCTCTATGTAATACCCCAAAAAAATACGTATCTTAATTTGGTAAGATTATACCTATAGGAAGTAGGTGAATATGGGGTATCAAATAATAAGATATAATTATCTTATTTTCTAAGGAAAAATCTCTCGGAAATTAGAGAATTTAAGGGCCAAAGTGCCAAATGACCAAAATGCCCCTAAGGGACAAAACTGATTTAGGAAAATTGTGAAAAATCCTAAAAGTCAGTGAAATAATTATTTGAATAAATGAGAGTATGTTATCTCTAATTAGGTAATTTATTAAGTTACAAACTTAGAGAAATTGTAGAAGAATACTCAAAAAGTAAGGAAATGACCATAATACCCTTGCGATTATGGAAAAATGCAGAATGCAGAATGCATGAAAAATCTCATGTTAAAGCAAAGGTTAAGAGGTAATATGGTATTCTAATTAAGAAAATTACTAAGCAGTGATAACTGAGTGATTAAGTATTTATTAGCAAATTACTTAAGCACAAGTATAGAAAATTCGGAGATAATTATGTAAAGCTCCAAAATTAGTGATAAATGGCTAAAAATTAGCATAAATATATTGGTTAATTAATTGGAAAATTTGAAGGAAAATGGATGAGTTTAGGTATTTTTAAGCCTAAATGCAAGAATTGACCAATAGGAAAATGTTGTGAGAAATTATGTAAAAATAATTATTTAATTAATTAAATAATTAATTTAAAAAAAAAGGCAGAAAAAAAAGGGGAAAAACGAAATAAATAAATAAGTACAAATGAAAATGAAATAGAACCCAAGTTGGCAACTTGCACATTTTTATAATAATATAATTTAATTAAAGTAAAATATGTGAATGGTAATATTTAAATTAGGAAACAGACCCTATCTAGAGATCTAGGAATGGGATTATCAATATCAAAGTAGATTATTGATCAGTGGAATTTTATCTTCCATTAGACTCTTCCGGAAGTTAATTGAAGCCGTTTGTGCATTTTCCTAATAAAACAAAATAGGGAAAAATGCATATAGGCATAATTTTGGAAAAGAGGAAAATAAATTCTAACTCAACATTTAGGAATGGGTTTGAATTTATTTAGACATATTTGGATTCAGTGAATTATTTCGAAGAGATTGATATCTCGAAACGAACTCCGACACCGGACGCGTTGGGGGGGCTGCCACATCAGCCCTAGGGTTCGGCCAAGAGTGTGTGTGTGTGGAAGAAGTGGCTTCTTGAACAAGTTGCATTAATGGGTTATTACAACCTTGATTTTCCAAACAAAGCCCTAATTTAGCCAAACAAGTCCCTTACTTTTTCTATAAGTACCCATGCCTTCTCTTGAAAATTTCACACCATTTTCCAAGCCTTTGGCCGAAAATTAGAGAGAGGAAGGAGTAGAGAGAGGAGCTCTGGAGAAGTTCTGCCGAAGTCTTCAACGGGTAAGTCTTTCGGTCTTTAGTTTTTAGTCTTTAGTTTAATAGTTAGTAAGGCTAGAATAGTCTTTATTTTTTATGATTTGGGTATCATATGGGAGGGCTATTTTAGTCTTTATTTTCAAGAATCATAAATGCGTCGAAGTTCTGGCGAAATTTTGGCAAGAAAATAGCCTATGTAGCGAAGCGCTGGCGAAATTCCGCCAAGTAGGGTTATAGGGGCAAAATGGTAATTTTTACCTAAAATGCCGATTATAATGTCAAATTACTAATGGAAGTGACATTATTCTCATAGGATATCTGAAACGTTGATTCTGCACTGCAAGTTCTGTTGCCCGACGTGCCGCTTTGTTTCACGATTTTCCGTAAAAAGTACGCTTTTAAAGTAAACGTGCTAGAAATACCGTAATCCGTCAACGAAGGTACGTTCGCGTACTGGTAACCTTAACTCTGATGTTTATTGTATGCATATGTGTATGTTGTCTGTACTCTGATTGTACTGTTGTTGTGCCATGCCTATTGTCTGTACTCCGATTGTACTATTATGCGTACTTTGATTGTACTATTGTCGTACATCCGATCAGATGTACTATTGTCTCGTACATCCGATTGTACTATTGTCTCGTACTCCGATTGTACTATTGTCTATCATCCGATTGTATTGTTATTGTTATACATATACATTATGTATATCCTATGTCGACCATAGTAAATGTTGCCAAGAGTCTATGAATGTACATTTGTACATATATGATGTATGTAATCATGAGGTTAACCGTTACTGGGTTCGATGCATGGACCTCGGCTCTTAACTTAGCTTCGAGGGTCGGGTGGACCGAGAACCGAGGAGAGGGGCAAGCGGCGCCTAGGAGTCCCAGTGAAGACTCCTTTCTGTCATTTCTTTTGAAACACTTACTCATCATTTTTAACTTGACAAAACATGTTACCATAGGTATTTTAATATACATATCAGTTACTCAATCGCTCCGGTGCACTACTCTGATCATTTTGAAATGATATTTGAAAAAAAAAAATTATACTGCTTTAGAAAAGTCGGGTTGTTACACTCTATGTTTATGTGTTGTCATTATTGTTCATGAATATCTGTCATCCGTATACTGTTGTATTTGAGCATGAGGTTAACCGTTACCTGAGATCCAATGCGCTAAATTGGATCTCAGCTATAGCTTTGTGGTCCAGGAGGACCGAGGGTCGAGGAGAGAAGCAAGCGAGCCACGTAGAAGATCCGGTTGAAGATTTCTTGATTGAAGATTTCTTTTCGTTGTATTATACTTTTGAACAACACGGTTTTGTCTTGCTTTTGTATCCGGGCGGACTTACGGCATTTTATATATATACATATCAGTTACTCAATCGCTCCGGTGCTCTACTCTGATGAAAAAAAAATTATACTGCTTTTGAAAAGTTGGGATGTTACAAGTTTAAACTACACGCATCGTGCAACAAATAAACACAGTCACTAATTCATAATTAAAAGTAAATTATTGTTCACCAATAACTACCACAAAGCATAAGAAGCTTACCACTAAACAACATGAGTAATGATGACTATCATTTTCATCTTCTTTGCCACCATCATCAATTTCAAAGACATTTGATTGTGCTTTACATTGAGTAGTAGACTCTGCTTCATGCGTAAAAATATCAAGAATTTATTCTTTCGCATCATAAATATATCCATAATCTTTATCTGCAATAAATAATAAACTAAATCATAATATCAGAGTATAGTTATTATGTATTTGTAATTAAATGAATAAATAACTCTATAACAAAAACAAAATACATATAAATTAGTAAATTATTATCATATATGAATCCATGTGAGTAAATATAAAAGCTTGAACATTACTTGGAAGAATGAAACTTCTATATTTTGTTAGAACACATGAATCAATATCGAAAGCTAATTCACTAGCTATTGCAGTAATTGGAATGCTCAGAATATCAGTTTCAATCTTTAAAAGAATCAAAAATATTTGTTGATTGTTCTTCCACCACTTCAAAGTCAAACTCAAACTCAATCAGCAGGGCAAGTAGGCAATTGCCAACTTGGTAAGTTAAATAATAATAATAATAATGGGCCTAAGTGCCTAACGGACTAGCCCTTTTAAACTATCGGCCCTATAGATAGGGCTGGCCCTTTTTAGTCAGACTTCATTTGCATGCTCCATTTTATAAACCCGACTTTTGAAGGGTCAAAGCTTAAACAGGACGGCCAGATGTCCTAGCTCTAAAAATGCCCTTAATATTTTAATGTAAAAAAGAAAAAGAAAAAGGCACACTTGCCAAAGTACCCCTGCTAGCCGGCTTTTTTGAGGGAGAAGATTTTTTTCCCCTGAAAAAAATTGGAGCCAAGTGGTGGAGGTAGGATTTGAACTCACCCCACATTGATTGGTTCTAAAAGCTTTAACCATTGGACCTCCAAGCTACCATTGGATGTGTTTATGCATAAGAATATATATGTATAATATATATAAAGGCGTAATGGTATTTGACTAAAAGAACAATGGAAATGACTAAAAACGTAATGGTATTGACAATAGACATAAATATATTAACTAAATAAATAATAATATTAACTAAACGTGTAAACGTGTTTTTTTCCCAATCCAAAGTAAGTGTAAAGGAGATTCCAGATAAAGTAGCTTTCATAAAGGTAAAAAGTAAAAGTAAAATTAAAATAATTGTTACCTTGTTATAACCTTTTTCGTTGTTAAAAAAAGGTGTTATGTATGTAAGATAAGAGATTGGATTGGACTCCCAATAATGGAATGTTATCGTCCAATATAATTAAGGTTTTGTTTGACTTAATGCCTCTTTATCGTACAAAATAAAATCACTTTCAATTGTGATATCTTGAAATTCCGACACGCTTTCACTTCAGTGCGACACTTTAAGCATAAGTGTTAAGGGGTACTTTTGGAAAAAACTCTAACCAAGGTTTTGTTTTCTTTTTGCCCAAAACTCGAACCAAGATGTTCAGAAACAAAAAATTCTCCTATCTAACCTCCTCCTTCTTCTTCTTCTTCTTCTTCTTCTTCTTCTTCTTGTTTTTAATCTATTTCTTGTTTAACATATGATGTCTATTGTTTAAGATGTGTACCTCACATAAATTTTAATTCATTTTTAATAATAATAATTGAATGAAAATAATATTTATATATTTATGTCAATCATTAAATTATTATTAAATATAATTATGAAAATGAAAACAATTTTTATGAAATTCCTACCCTTTTTGGTAAGTAAACATCCATACATAATTTTAATAATTAAAATTCGAACACAATCAAATTTCTTAAAATCACTTGAAAAAATTACCCAAATAGAAATTACAAATTCACGATTTACCAATATCAATTCTAATTATTATAAAACAAAAAATATCAATTCTAACTAATGTCGCTTATAAAAATTATGGTAATAAAAAAAAAAAAAATTTGTTCACCCTAATATAAGCTGACACTTGATAATTAATAATTTAGATCTTTTAAAATGAATCTTAACAGAGTTACAGGGAATGAAGAAAACCAAGATATGAGATTTACGTCTTATAAAAATAAATAAATTAAAAAGAAAAAGATTAGGGAGTTTCTCCTATCATGATAACCATATAAAAATGGAAGCATATTTGTTGTGTTGATATGAATTATTTTGATTTGAAATGGACAGTCTAAATGTTTTTTATTACTTTTTTTTTAAAAAAAAATTAAATTAAATTTTATTTTAAACGAAGTAAAATCCAAAAAAATATTATTTATAAAATAATGATAAAATTGTGCCATTAGTAGTTTAACTCAATACGAGATTTCATTTTGGTCATTTACTTATATAAAGTGTGTTATATGAAATATGTAAACTCGAATTACCAGCTTGTATCTTGGACCCATAAGGGTTTACCTCAATTAATAAATGGAAATCTATATTCTTATGGTCCTCAATTATGTAATACATATTTATTTAATTTAGGGAGATTAAGAAAGTTAAATAAATTATTTAATTATAACATATGTGAAATGATCTTTCTAAAATGCTTTTGTGTAATATTAGATCGCATATTAGTTCATAAATTAGGCAAATTAGTTAGAATAAAAATGATAAACATAAAATATAAAATGGAAAAACGTTTTACATTTAGGACCAAACTTCACCTCAAACTAAGTCCTACATTTAAAACAAGAGGAGTAATATATATATGTTTGTGTGAGACTCAAACACAATATCTTAAAAAATGTAACATGAATCATCTACTTTAAAATATAATAGCAGAAAAACCAAAAATAATATATGAATACCCATAATCAAAATTTGATAATTTGCACTTGCTACTATAAAAAAAAAAAAAAAAGCAGTTTGTGCAATTGTACAACAACATTTGCATGAGTGAATATTTTTATACAAGTAAAGACGATTTCTATCTCAACTGACTTTTACAAACTAAAAAAGGATAAATTAAAGTCGTTTAATATAATGTAATTTTTATTTAGATAGACTACTATAAAAAAAAAAAAAGTAGTTTGATAGAAAATGTTTGGATGATATATTAATTAATCAATAAGTCATTTTTAAAATATTTAAATATTTAGAAAATATAAAAGTCAAAAAAAAAAAAAAAATTGTTTCAACTTCAACTTAACTTTTAACTCAAAAATCATTTAGTTTCAAAAAAAAAGTCAATTTGGGAGGGCCGAAAGACATCCCAAACACAACTTGAATTTTATTCTTTAATTTTTTTTATATAATTTAATAATAATTTTATAAAATTTGACTCATTCAAATATTTATTTAATAGTTAGAAAACAAAAATGAGGGAATGAAAATGAGAAATCCTCTCCTTTAACAAATATAGATGAGTCAAGTCTTAACAAATTTTCTAAAATCAAAGTAGGTATTCAGATCACTTTATATGGTTAAAAAAAAAAATTCATTTACAAATATAAGTAGATATAGCTTCTTCTTTTTTTAGAAAAAAAAATCTACATTTCGACACTGAAAAATCATACCTACCTATGCTTTATGCTTTTATGGGGCAGGATATCAATTCTTTGCTACACTGAACTACCAACTTTTTGGAGAAAAAAAAAAAAAAAACCCTACCAACTTTAGAACATGAGCGAGGATCTTGTTAGTAATTGGGCCAAAAAAAAGTTAGCAAAATAATTTATTTATATAAAAATATCAACTGTCCCACAAAAAATTAAATACGCAAAAGAGGTGAGAAAACTTTTTGGGCACTTGAGGGGAAAATACTCAAATAATAGAAAACTTGTCCTCATTAGATGCCACTCAGGGTCTCAGGTCATGGGTCAATTGTAAGTAATAGTGTAGAATGTATCCGTGACTAAACATTATGGGCAAAATCCTAACTTTTCATACAATTGTTTTTTGGGAAAAGGACAATAAAGTCCCAATTAAAAAAATAATATCAGAAAATTCTCATAGTTTGTCAATGGTAACTCATTCACTTGTCAACGATTATTTATTTATTTGATATTAACAAACTATAAGACTTTTCTGATATTACTCAAAGTTTATAATGCAATTTGCATTATAAACCGACCTTATCCTATAATTAATACCGAATATACTATTTTTTAAAAAAAATTAGGACCATGGTGTGATTTTTCCTTCCTTTTTCATTCCATATTTTCCACCAATCAATATTTATACATTATTTGTAAATCAAACTACATCTAATATATAGATTTAGATTTAAATCTAAAACATAAACATTAGAGCAAGAAATTTTATTTCATTATGTGGTGTGCTTACCAATAACTAAATCTTGAATAAATCATTAACTAAAATGTCTCATTTAATTATTTTATTGAGCATTCTCTTCTATCTTTTCATATGATCTCTCTGTTTTTTTTTCGCCCGGAGCATTATTATCTCTTATTTATATAGAGAGATATAAGCACATACATAGATAAATATAAAACATGTATATTGATATTTTTTTAGAAAATTCAAAATCTATCTTTTTTTATATTACTTTTCTTACATTAAAATGGTTTAAATACACTCCTACACTTTAATTCATAAATGCAAATTAAATAATCCCCGCCTTGACTTTTAAAAATTGACAAATAACATATCTAAACTTTTAAGTTTGGGTAAATAACCATCTTGCCATCATTATTGTTTTATTTTACTAACAAAACATACCTTACTTTATTTTTTGATGCAAAATACCCCACAAAATTTGACTAATGTGCAGATATATATAATCCCCCAAAAGTCAAGTCATATGAAAATAACGCTAAAGTTTAGTTTTATTTTTCAAAAAAATTAAAAAAAAAATGTTATTGAGGTCATATACAACTAACCTGAACTTTAGTTATGTATAATGTAACGACTAGTTATTCCAGTGGCAACGCCACCTGCTATACTTGGATCAGGTCTTGAGTTTGAGCCCATTGTTGATATATTTGTGTATAAAGCTGGAAATCAAGGCCGACCCGCGAAGGGCCAGGGCCTAACAGGGCTGGGCTTTCAGGACCTGAGGTAAGAAAAACATCTGTTTTTTAAAGTACGGCCCGAGAGCACCAGGGTCATGGCCGGCCCTCCAGGGCCCGAAAATTACTATTCCAAATTTTAACTATTTTTCCTCCGTTTTTCTTACAGAAATATAATTAGTAAATTACAACACGAATCATCCAACAAATAAGCACAATCACTAATTCATAATCAAAAGCAAACTATGTTCACAAATAACTCACATAAAACATAAAAAACATACCACTAAGCACATTAGTACGATGACTATTATTGTCGTCATCTTCGCTACTATCATCAATTTCAACGATATTTGATTGTTCTTCACTTTAAGTAGTAGCCTCTGGTTCGTGAGTAAGAATATCGTAAATTTCTTCTCCCACATCATGAACACATCCATAATCTTTATTTGCAACAAATAATAAACCAAATTATAAAATTAGAGTATAGTTATTATGTATTTGTAGTTAAATGGACAAATAACTCTATAACAAATACAAAATATATATAAATTAAAAAAGGAAAAAAGGAAAAAAAAAAAAAAACTACAGTGAAAAGGGCTTAAAGGGCTGGCCCGAGGCCCTCCAAGGCCGACCCTACAAGGCCAATTTCAAATATCTCGTCCATTTTTCAAGCCCGGCCCTTAACGGGCCAGGGCTTAAACAGGCCCGGCCCTTAACGGGCCAGGGCTTAAACAGGCCCGGCTCGATAGGCTCGGCCTGATTTTCCGGCTCTACTTGTGTACACACGCATGAGGCCGACCCTACAGGCCAATTTCAAATATATCGTTCATTTTTCAAGCCCCGCCCTTGACGGGCCAGGACTTAAACGGGTCGGTCCGATAGGCTCGGTCCGATTTCGCGGCTCTACTTGTGTACATGCATGTGGTTAATTATATTAAATAAAAAAAGGTTATGTATAATTAAGCATTAAATATTTGACCACTACTCTCCTATTTATCCTATCGCTTGATGACTCAAAGCTTGTATCATAATTCCTCTTCAATTTTATGCTTATTTATAATGTTATCAAGTTGTCTATGTGACAACAACGTCACCCACCATTTTTAGATGTTATCTTGAGTTCAAACATAGCATTACCATGTTTATGTGCGTTGGTATGTTTATTTGTATTATATATAAAAGGTTATCTATATCAGCATTAAATATTTGACCGATACTCATGCCTTATATATCCTATTACTTGAGGCAAAGATCGTGTCCTAATTAATTCCTCTTCATTTCTATTCTTATCTATATATAATGTTAAAGGCTAGTTGTCTTAGTCATAACATCACCTACCATAATTGAATGCCGGGACGGACCTAGAAAAATATTGAAGGGGCACAATTGGTGGGGGGATTTCCGATTTTTTTTTTTTTTTGTTTAAGGAAAGTTTTAAATGCATTAAAAAACAAAAGAATATAAACAAGAAAAAAAATATATTAAAAAAATATTTATGAAATCAAGTGAATATTGATTATGTAATAAGAAATGCAATTATTTTACAAACCTGTCATTTAGAAAAAAAAGGTTAAATGATGTTAGAAACGCAGTTACATAAATTACAATGAAGGGTGGGTACTCAATAAGTTCAAATACATATACTTTAATAACAAAATTATATTACAATAAAAATAATTACAATGTCATTCTTCTAGGCCTTATTTTTTGAAATTTCATCATAATTGTCTTATTATCAATGCTATCAAATACATATTTTTCAATATAAGGCACTAAACAATTATTCAACTATTCATCCTCAATCCGATTACGAAGTGCAATCATGATGTATTAAAGGTGGGTAATTAATTTAAGGGTGGGCAATCATTCAAACATGTGTTAATTTTTTTTTTTTTTTTTTAAACATCCCAAATTTTGGGGGGCAACTGCAAACGTGGGTCCGCCTTTGATTGAATGAGAATGAGGTCATGCGATTGTGTGCTTGTGTTTAATTGTATTAAATAAGAAATTTTATTTATGAGTCCACAATAAATATTTGAACACTTCTCATGCCTCCTTATCATTTGAGTCAAAGGTGGTGTCCTAATTCCTCTTCAATTTTAACCCTAGTTTGTCTTTTTTGTACTTATAATCTTTGTTCAAGCATTGTGCTTGTTTAAATATAAGAAAATGCTAAACTATCTCCCAATAATCCTAAATGTAGGAGCAGTATAATTAATTTATGAAAATCAAAAAATTAATTAAGATAGTTATTAGTAAAAAAATATGTGTTGTTGTTTTTTTTTTTTTAAAAAAATACCCCATTTAATTATTTTAATGGAAATTACCTCAATATAAAAACATTCTTTAATAAATATATTCCATTAATTGTGAGGATAGTTTGAGAAAGTTATAAATTTGAGAGATAAAATGGATTAAAGTATTAAATTTAAGAACAAAATAAACATCTCAATTAATTAATATACAATTAGAATTTAGAACTAAGAGAAATAACTAAAAAGAGCATCGGAGACGGAATCAAGAGTGAGTTACGTACGTTTTCCAACTAATGAATTTTATCACTTAAAAATAGTGCAGGGTTCGTATTTATTTAAAATTGAAATAACTTATTTTTATTTTTAATGTTTATTTATTAGAAAAAAATTTAGATAATTTGAATGTACTTAAAAAAATTTAAAATCAGATAGGCATCCACCATATATACATGCATGTTCCGTGATAGTTACAAAAGATTCCAATCTTCCCTTCAATCTCAACGTATTGCCGGAAAGACGCATAGAGACAATTCGTACAAGAAAAAAAAATCTTGTACGTCAATTTTGTTTTCATCCTCATAAAAAACAAAAGGGCTCAAGGAGTTTAGATATCTTGGAAGTTTTCGCATATGTGCAAATAACCGGTACCCAGAAGTTTTCGAGGGGTAAATGTACCCTGAAAGTTTAAAAAATAAGGTAATTTTACCTTTTCGTTAACTAATCATAATAGTCAACGTTTGTTGACCAAATATGCAAAGATGACATCCATTTTACCCTTTTTTTTTTTCTATCCATGTTAGTTGTCATATTTTTTCTTAGATTTTTTTTTTTTTTAAAAAAATGAAATTCTCTCCACCAATGTCTCTTGTCCTTGATATAAGACTCAATTGAGTTATTTGGAGAGATTAAAAGAACTAAATAAATTACCTAATTATATATTAGTTCACAAGTCAAGCAAATTAGTTTTGAAAAAAATGATAAATAAAAATACATTAAAGTAATTTATTTAGCTTCCTTAGTCTTCCAAATCAATCAACTTCCGGAACTAGTATTTTTTTTCAAACTAATTTGATTGACTTATAAAATAATATATAATTAAATGATTTATGCAGCTCTTTTAATCTTCTCAAATAACTCAAAGTGAGTCTTATATCAATGACAAGAGAAATTGCAGGATAGGATTTGGGTTTGTTTCTTAAAAAAATTCCTACTAAAAGACCTGCGACTGACTTGGACAAAAATGGATGAGTTCGATGCCACATAGGTACAACACATTTGCATATTTAGTCAACAAACGTTGACCGTTGGAGCTAGTTAACAGAGGGGTAAAATTGTCTCGTTTTTTAAACTTCCCGGGTATATTTGCTACCTCGAAAATTTTTAGGTGTCCAATGCCCATAAGCAAAAACTTTTGGGGCATTTAAGCCCTTTAACTATATATATATATATATATATATATATATTCTTAGAAAAAGATACTGGTGTCATATTTCCTCATTCACCCCTCCCCCAATTTTTATTTTTATTTTTATAGAATCCTTTCTTATGATCTAAATTCACTTTTTGAGCATTATTAGTTTAAAGGGATAATTGCTGATATATCTTTAACGAGTGTAATTATTTTTCAACTGTGTGCAACACTGCAACTTATTTTTAACTATGTGTAAAACAAAAGACATTTGTACATAGGGTTAATGACCAAAAATACCAATGAACTATTGGGCCAGGACCACCCAGCACAGCAAACTATTTTTTGGACCAAAAATACCAACAAACATTTTAAAGAGGAGCGCTCAGCACAACGGAGTTAACACCGTTAACAAAAAGTTAACCTCCGTTATCTAAGGTGCAGATTGGCCAACGAACTCTTATTCTAGGAGCGCCTTGAGACAAAATTCTAAATTTTACTAAATTAAATAATTTTTTCTCAATTGTCATTATTCAAAACTACTTGTATAGATATCTATGGACAAAAATTATTAATTATTTAATTTTGTCAAAATTATAATTTGCTAAAATAAACAAAAATTTTAATTAAAAATATAATTATATGATTTAAATAAAACTCAAAGTGTTTTATAATTTATTATATATGTTAAAAAAAAATTATATGATTTATTTTTATAATAAAACTCACATAAATTTCTTCTAAAATAAAATAATAATTTTTATGAGAAAAAGAATGTATGATAAATGATATGAGAGAATTAGAGTAAAATATGTAAAAGTGCACTTATTAATCAAATAAATTAGAGTAAATTTATGTATGTATTTTTTTACTCTATCATGATTTTTATTTTTATTTTATTTCTAAATATAAGTTTTATTAATCTAAATTTATAAGAATAATTTGTTTCCCTCTTTAAATTATAGCAAGAAATTTAGGTTAGTAGTTCTTAAAGCTCAATTGTGTCAATTGCCGTATAACTTATTCCCAACGATACATTATCTATCTTGAATATAATGATATTAAGTTAACGGCAAAATCGAAAGAAAAGAATATAAAACACCTTGAGTTTTATTTAAATCATATAATTATATTTTTAATTAAAACTTTTGTTTATTTTAACAAATTATAATTTTGAAAAAATTAGATAATGAATAATTTTTGTCCATAGATATCTATACAAGTAGTTTTGAATAATGACAATTGAGAAAAAATTATTTAATTTAGTAAAATTTAGAATTTTGTCTTTGGCGCTCCTGAAATAAGAGTTCGTTGGCCAATCTGCACCTTAGATAACGGAGGTTAACTTTTTGTTAACGGTGTTAACTCCGTTGTGCTGAGCGCTCCTCTTTAAAATGTTTGTTGGTATTTTTGATCCAAAAAATAGTTTGCTGTGCTCGGTGGTCCTGACCCAATAGTTCGTTGGTATTTTTGGTCCTTAACCCTTGTACATACCCTAAGATATGTTACATATGCATATAGTTGAAGAAGAAAATCACTCGCTAAAAGATGAGTTACGTCGTACACTTGGACCACTACGGAAGGATATGGTCCTTAACTAGGTACACAAAAGACATTTGTACATACCCTAAGATATTTAAATAATAATTTTTGTAATGAATAATTTTTCAGTAATTTTCTTAAATTTATGCTCTAATAAATCTTTAAATCTTTATAATTACTCTAAATCTGAGTTGTATGAAAATTTTAATTTTTATGAATCATATGAAGTTTAAGAGAAATCAATCACGTTAATGAATGATAAAATAATAAACCTCCCCTATTTTTCTTTCCTACAATATACGAATATATTACTATGTCTAAATTTTAGGAAAGGGGTTGGACTCACCCACAATATACGAATATATTGAATGAATATATAAATATCAATAAAAGGTTAAGATGCAAAAAAAAAAAAAACCTAAAGATGTTAAGTTCTACTGACAAAATATTTTAGAAACAAGCTAGATTTACCTATACTTAACAGGCTTATGGGAAAATACATGATTTTAAGTTTGAAATAATACGCGAGACGTTCTGCTAGGGTTTCCTGCGCACACGTTTTCCGCGATGGAGGGAGGGTCCTCGGCCAAATCATACGCTGGGGTTGTCCGTTCAAGTGATGCGGTCTGGGATGGGGAATTAGCGGATGCAGACGTGGACGATGATTGTGCATTAGAAGACGCGTTTACACAGACCCGAAACGCTGAGGGAATTATGCAGTTCTCTCTATCAGACAGCTTCATGAAACGTGCATGGTACCGATGGAGGCAAACTCTAGTCGTCAAAGCTGTGGGACGGAGGTTTGGATTTGACTTGATGAGGCAACGGCTGCAGACGCTATGGGCGAGGGAGGGAAGAATCGCCGTTACGGACGTGGCTCATGGTTTCTATCTGGTTCGATTTGAAGCCTTATCAGATATGCGAAGGGCTCGAGAGGAGGGGCCTTGGTTAGTGTAGAACCACTACTTAGCAGTAAACGATTGGTGTCCAGAGTTCGATCCGGAGACTCAGGTTGTCGGGTTGGTCAAGATGTGGGTGGTTCTACCAGCCTTCCCACCTGCCTTTGTCAAGACAAAGCTGCTGGTTGAGGTTGGGAATTTAATTGGGCGGTTCATTCGGATGGATGCAGTTGCCACCAAGGTTGCTAGGGGTCGGTTCACCAGGATCTGCGTAGAAGTGGATTTGTCAAAGGAACTAGAGCTGCACTATAGGATAGATGATAAGCAACGTGACATTGTGTTTGAAGGAGTAGAAGCAGTGTGTGGTCAGTGCAAGAAGTATGGGCACAGATCAGCAACCTGCTTGAAGGCTCGATCTTCTTTGGCGCAGAATAATGGCGGGAAAAAAGAGAGCGTTGATGGTGGTTGGAGAGTGGTGGGGAAAAACGCTGGGGTTGGGCTTAATTCAGATAGCCTTGTTGCCAGCGGTGTTACCAAGCCCTCGGTTCCTTCCTCCACGATTGTTCCTCAGGTGGTGGCGGAGGAATCTGTCACCGTTGGCGGAGCTGCTGCATTCTCGGGACCTGCTGCACTCTCGGGTCCTGATTCTGTCATGACTGGTGGACCTGTTGCAGCGGTATTTTCGGGTCCTGGAGTGACGTATAGGGTGACTAATGGGTTGGGTTGCATGGATCTAATGGAGGAGCGAGCCACCTTTATGTAAGGTGGACCAGCAAGAGGGTGGTTCGGTTGGGAAGGATGGAGTTCATGTTGGTTGTGAGGTGATGGGTGGTGGGCAACACTTGGGGGCCCACGGTGATGTTCAGGAAAAGCATAATAATTTAATGTGTGGACTAGGCAAGGAAGTGGACCCAAGTATAATGTGTGAGGGGAAAGCAAGTGGGGAGCAGTTGAGTTGTGGTACCCCAGGCCGAGATGGTGAAGATCTCTTCATGATGAATAGTGCTAACGCTAGTGGTATTGACAAGGACCAAGATCTTGGTTCTACCAGTAGTAAGACTATCGTTTCAACTGAGGAGAACGGAAGCCGAGTAAAGGATGGTGGACATAAGAAGAGAGGGCGTCCGTTGGGAAGTGGCAAGACGAAAGTTAAGGTGGGAGTTGGTGGTAAAGTGTCTCAGGTGCGCGTTTCATCTGTCCCTGCACCACGTTTATCATGATTTCGTTCCTCATATGGAATTGTAGAGGGGCGGCCAATCCTGATCTTGGACGCCAGTTGAGGTTTCTGATATCAAAATATCATATTAAATTGCTGGTTTTGGTTTAGATGAAAACCAGTGGGGAAAAGTGTGTGAAGTTACGAAGGAAAATTGGTTTTGATAGCTCCTTTGTGGAGGAAGCACAGGGGTTTTATGGAGGAATATGGGTCCTTTGGAAATCTAAAGATGTTAAGGTTGATGTGGTAAATACCTCTTTCCAACATGTCCATATGAGTGTGGATGCTATGGGACATGCCTTTCAGTTTACGACTGTTTATGGAAGCCCTAGGGAGGAGGAACGGAGAGCGTTGTGGGATTGTCTGGATGGTATTGTAGGTACTGGTTTGGACAAATGGGTGGTTGCAGGTGATTTTAATGAGATTGCGGATGTAAAGGAGAAGAGAGGGGGTAATGCTGCTACTATTGGACCGTGTCGGGTTTTCCGGAATCGGTTGACAGGATGGAAACTTGATGACATTCAGGTTTCAGGTAGTTTCTTTACCTGGATGGGCCCCAAGCGGGCTCATCTGGAGCGCGTCTACAAGAAGCTTGATCATGTTAGCGCTAATACTTCTTGGCAATTGGCGTTTGATAAGGCGGATGTGATTAACTTACCGAGATACAGCTCGGACCATTCTCCTATGTTGTTGAGAATGTCTGGTCCACCGGAAGGTAAGCAGGATAGACCGTTTCAGTTTCTAGCAGATTGGATGAATCACTCTGAATTCCCTGAGTTTATGTTATCTCAATGGAAGACGAGCTTTGACCTTCCAGTTATGCTAGCCCGGTTTGTTTCGTCGTTGAAGCGTTGGAATAGGGAGGTTTATGGTAATATTTTTCAGATGAAAAACAGCCTAAGTTCGGAGCTGGAGGTGTTGCAGCAGGAGCGGGTGAATAGTGATTCTCCGCTCTTGGTTGCGAACGAGTTGGAGTGTAGAAATCAACTAAACGAGATCCTAAAGAGGGAAGAGATGTTTTGGTTCCAAAAGTCTCGTCACCAGTGGCTTACGGAAGGGGACCGAAATACTAAATTCTACCATCTTAAGACGGTCACCAGGAGAAGCTTTAACAAAATTTCCAGGTTGAAGAATGAGCACCATGTTTGGGTAGAGCAAGAGGATCAACTTAAAGGTATGGCGGTTTCTTATTTTCAGAACTTGTTTTTTGATGCGGAACCCACTCGTAGGTGGCTTACTTCCTCTTGGCCGAGTATCCCTTTCAACCTGTTGGAAGGTTTGCATCGGATTCCTTCTTGTGAGGAGGTCCGTAAATGCTTGTTTAGTATGGGAAGTTATAAAGCCCCTGGGCCGGATGGTTTACCTGCAGTGTTTTTCCAGAAACAGTGGAATGTGATTAGGCATCAGATTATGAGGCTTATTGTGGATGTATGGAAGAACCCCTCTCATATTCGATGGTTAAATGCTACTTTGATTGCTTTAATTCCTAAAGTGCAGGTCCCAACGTCTATGGCTCAATTTCGGCCCATATCCCTTTGCTCAGTAATGTATAAGTTGATCACCAAGTTGACTGTGGATCGCTTGCAGCCGATCATGGAAATAGTCATCTCGCCTTTCCAGGCTAGTTTTGTCCCTCACAGGCAGATTCATGATAACATTGTCATTGCTCAAGAATTGATTCACTCAATGCATAAAATGCGAGGAAGGCAGTTCATGGCAATTAAAGTCGATCTAGAAAAGGCGTATGATCGGGTTAACTAGGAATTTCTCCATAAAGTTCTTGGGGAGGTTGGATTACCGTGTGCTACTGTTGAATTAATAATGCAGGCTATTTCTACTTCCTCGCTTAATATCTTGTGGAATGGTGGGAAAAATTCATCTTTCCAACCTTCTAGGGGTGTTCGTCAGGGTGACCCTATATCACCATACTTATTTACTCTAGTTATGGAAAAACGGTCTCATATCATTTCCACGGCTGTCAATGGTGGTCTGTGGACCCCTATTAAAGTGGGAAAGGGAGGCCCCCCAATTTCTCATTTGATGTTCGCTGATGATCTTTTGCTATTTGCAGAGGCAAGGCCTGAGCAACTGGATATTGTTATGAAATGCTTATCTCTGTTTGAACAGATTTCAGGTCTAAAATTAAGCATTGAGAAAACGGTGATCTACCTTCCAAAGCACACTCCGGAAGAATTGGCTGTTTCTTTGGAAACTAAGAGTGGATTTAAAAGAGTTAAAAGCCTTGGAAGATATTTAGGGGCTTGGATGGTGCATGGACGAGCAACTAAACAATCATACCAGCATATTGTGGACAAGCTACGAAAGAAGCTAGGTGGGTGGCAACAACAGTGTTTGGCTCAAGCAGGTAGAATAACTCTTGTCAAGTCAGTATTATCTACTATCCCGTACTTTCATATGCAGTATGCGAGCCTCCCATTGAATATATGCCATGAGATTGATAGAATTCAAAGAAATTTCATCTGGGGGGACTCCCAGCTAAGGAAAGCCCACCATGCTCTTGGCTGGAATGTACTGACTACTCCCAAACATATGGGCGGACTTGGGTTGAAATCAGCAGCTCTTATGAATGATGCATTTCTCATGAAGTATGGCTGGAGATTTCAGAATGAGACAGATGCCCTTTGGGTTCGGTTCCTACGGGGGAAATATAAGGTTCACAACGGGCAATTACCGTTGTTTAAGGCCAGGGGGTCACCCTTCTGGAGCGCTCTGTGTAATATATTTCAAAACATGAAGGATGGGGTACTTTGGGAGATAGGGGATGGGGCTTCTATCTCATTCTGGAAAGACAAATGGGTATCTTCTACTATTTGCTTGCGAGATTATGCTTTGAGCCCCATTCCGGATGCATGGTGGCTAGATTTGTTGGGCATGATGGCCGTTGGGACCTGTCACTACTACACAGTCTTCTCCCTTTAGATGTGGTTGGCCTAATTAGAGGAATGCTTCCTCCCTCCGCGGATGATGGGCCGGATCGGTCTTTTTGGTTGGTTGGGGATTCAACTGGTGTTAGTGTCAAAAGCTGTTACATGTTCTTAGCCGAATCTGGCTTTTACTCCTCTGATATAGGGTGTGACACTTGGAGCAAGTTATGGAAGTGAGAGGGACCTCATAGAGTGCAAATTTTTGGTTGGAAATTATTTCACCAAAGACTCCCCCTATGGTCTTGGATCTGTTCGTGGATTGGTAATGATGGCCTTTGCCCATTGTGCCAGTAAACAGAAGAGACTAGTTTACATGCGTTTCGGGACTGCCCTGTGGTTTGTGCCTTCTGGTATGAAGTGTTGCCCACTAATCGCTTCCACTCGTTCTGTCAGTATGACTGGACTGACTGGGTTAGGGAGAACTGGACATGTGATGACGATGGAGTTGGCGGATATAGTTGGCATGCTGTATTTATTGTTTCCTACTGGTTCATTTGGAAATGGAGGAATGGTACTATCTACAATGCGCAAGATGAGAGTGTCAGGTATCGCCCCAGGACTGTCTTTCAGTTTTTGGAAGATTAATTAGAATGGCAAATACTAAAGAAGGGGTTAGTAGTATAGGGCACTATCCTACCACTGTTCGTTGGGCTTTTCCTGAGGCTCCGTTTGTGAAACTTAATTGTGATGGGGCCTCTAAGGGCACAACACAGGTGGCGGTATGTGGGGGTTTGTTGCGGGATTGTTCTGAAAAGTGGCTTGGAGGTTTTTCTACACGACTTGGAAGGTGTTCAACTTTAACAGCTGAGTTGTGGGGAGTCTTGAGGGGGCTAGAGATGGTATGGGAGGCAGGTTGGAGACATGTAGTGGTTGAAAGTGACTGTCACACAGTCATTGCATTACTTTCTAAAGCAGGTAATGCAGCTCATGAGTCCCACTTGGTGGCTAAGATACGAGCAGTTACTCGTCGTCAATGGGACATCAGGTACTGTCATGTCCTTAGGGAAGGGAATCAATGTGCGGACTGGCTAGCGAGCACAGTCCTATCTCATATGGAGATCCCTGATGAAGCTCATTTCTCTGACCCTCCCACTGGCCTTTATCAGTTTCTTCTTGCTGATGTGATGTGTGTAGCTCATATTAGGAGAGGGTTTGGACCTTAGTCCCTTTTGTGTTTTGCTTTGACTATTTGTTTTTATTTGATTTGATTTGATTTGATTCTTGTTATATAAAAAAAAAACAGGCTTTATGGAGAGTTAATGGTGATGTTAAAAATTACTCATGAAAACAAAACTTTAACAACAAAATTGCTTCTAAAAAAATACTACAAGATTAAAAAAATTTAATCCCAAAAAAGTACTTTTAGGTTGCGGGATGAAACTTAATCCAAAAATAAACACATACTCTCTCCGGTTCTAATTATATGACATAGTTGATTTTTTTGGAGAGATTAAGGAAGCTAATTAAATTACTTTAAAATATTTTTATTTTTTTCTTCAAACTAATTAGTTTGACTAATAAACTAATATATAATATAAAAATGTACAACATATAAAATGATTAAGTAATTTATTTAGCTTCCTTAATTTCTCAAAAAAAAAATCAACTAGGTCTTATAATTAGGACCGGAAGTAGTACTATTATGTATATAATTTACTTTTCCCTTTACTCCCATATTCTTTTTTTTTTAATTTCTTTCTTTTATTGGCTCTATAAGATATGATTTATATCTATTCACCAAATAAACTAGAGTGGATTTTGTACCTTTTGCCCAACATATACCTAAATAAGTCATTATCTTTTAGTTCTATGTCATACATCGATCTCCCAACATTTTTCATATCTTATATTGATTAGTGGAAAGCCAAAATGACTTTAGGCCAAAAGGAAAAAGAAAAAGAAAGTAGAAGCATGTTTTTCTTTATTTTTATTTTTCAGTTTCCTCTTTCTTTTTATACAACACATTTAACATTAAGTGTATTTTTATAAGTGCCTCTGAAAATGTTCTGTAAGTTTTGAGGCATGTCTTGACTGAGTTTTGAGATTCAAATCAAGACTTTTTTTTTTCTCATAAAAAAAATTTATTAATAACACATATTTTTAAATACTCTTCTTTCCTTTATTTTTAATCTTTCATGTTTTATTTGTAATGGAGCTTTTCTATCTAAAATTTTCAAATTTTCATTTTTTAAGTGAGTGACATTTTCATGAATTCGGTTAAAGTTTATGTTCAGTTTTTTTTGTATACCTGAAGTTTTGCTTTAGTCCTTTAATGCTAGTACCTCTAGTTTTATTGGAAAAAAATGTTAACTCAATAAATTTAAATAGTGACTTTGCAATTATTATTATTTTTTTTTTTTGTTAAAAGAATTTTAGGAAAGGGATTGGGCTCGCCCACAGTCCAAGGGAGGGCACTTGGAGCCCAGTCCACAAGGCATACTGGACAGAGAGTACACATGCCTCCACCTCTACCAGCGTTTCCACTGCTTCCTAGAAGCCTAGAATGCCTCCCCCAGCGCCTTGACCAACGCAAGGATCGAACCCCCTCCCTTGAGGTGAGGAAGTCCAACCCCTTCGCCGCCGGGTGACTTTGCAATTATTAAACGTTGATAAAAGGACAAAGACCAATAAAAAAATCATAAGAGCTGGAGGGTTTCAAGTCAAAATATTATGGGAAAATTCATATGGGGCCCAAATAATAATAAAAAACCTAAAAAAGGCCTAAGGACACTTTCTGGTATAAATTTATTAAAACGTGAGTTATTAACAGGGTTGATATAATTTTTAACGGGTATGTCATTAACAATTAAATCAATACCATTAACAACAATATGAGTTGGAGGGTTTCAAGTCAAAATATTATGGGAAAATTCATATGGGGCCCAAATAATAAAGAAAAACCCAAAAAAGGCTCAAGGACCTTTTTTTGGTATAAATTCATTAAAACGTGAGTTGTTAATGGGGTTGATATAGTTGTTAATGGGTAGGTCATTAACAATTAAATCAGTATCTTTAACAACAATATCCTAACAACTAAATCAATACTGTTAACAACTAAATCAGTACTGTTAACAACTATATCAGTACCCGTTAACAACTATATCAGCCTCGCTAACAACTCATGTTTTAATGAATTTATTCCAGAAAAGGTCCTAGAGTTTTTTTTGGGATTTTCATAATCTTTAGGCTTTTTTTGAATTTTTTCTTTGTTATTTGGGCCCCTATATAAATTTTCCTAAATATTATCATGATTAAGCTTTTCTCAGTCAAAGTTCACATAGCGATTCGACAATTAAAACAAAAAAGACCAAAAAGTTATATTTTCTTGATACCATTCCAATGTCCCTAGAGAGTGGCGGATCCAGAAAAATTTTTTTATTTTTTTTAAAGGAAAGTTTTAAATGCATTAAAAAATAAAAGAATATAAACAAGCTAGAAAAAAATATTTATGAAATCAAGTGAATATTGATGATGTAATAAGAGATGCGATTATTTTACAACCCTGTCATTTAGAAAAGTAAGGCTAAGTGCAGTTAGAAATACAACTACATAAATTACAATGAAGAGTGTACACTCAATAAGTTCAAGTACATATATTTTAATAGCAAAATTATATTACAATAAAAATAATTACAATGTCATTCTTCTATACCTTATTATTATTATTTTTTGAAATTCCATCATAATAACCCAAAAAAGGCTTAAAGATTCTGAAAATCCCAAAAAAGGCCCAAGGGCCTTTTCTAGTATAAATTCATTAAAACATGAGTTATTAACGGGCTTGATATAGTTGTTAATGGGTCCGTTAACAACTATATCAGTACCCGTTAATAATTATATCACCTCGTTAACAACTCATGTTTTAATGAATTTATACCAAAAAAAGGCCCTAGGACTTTTTTTTGGGATTTTTAGAATCTTTAGGCATTTTTTTGGGGTTTTTTTTTTTTTTTGTTATTTGGGCCCCTATATGGATTTTCCTAAATATTATCATGATTAAGCTTTTTTCAGTCAAAGTTCACATAGCGATTCGACAATTAAAAAAAAAAAAAAAGACCAAAAAGTTATATTTTCTTGATACCATTCCAATGTCCCTAGAGATCAAGAAAGTTACATTTTCTCAATCCAAATGATGGTGAGAACAGAAGAAGGGAGGACCATTGCATTTATTTGAATCCGTATTGCTGGTGGTTGTTAGAAGCGCCATGAGTCTACCCATGCAAGCACGACAAACTCATGGTAGGACCAAAGTCTTATACTTTTTACTCCGTCCGGTGCTATATATAAGATAAAGTTGATCTTTTTAGATAGATTAAAAAAACTTAAATAAATTACTTAATCATACTTTTTCTGGTCCTAATTATAGGAACACTTTTGTAGTATAAATTGCACTACAAAAGTGTTCTTATAATTAGAACCGGAGACAGTATTATATATTGTGCATCCTTAGATTATATATCAGTTTATTGTCAAATTAATTATTTTAGAGAAAAATAAAAATAATCTAAAGTAATTTAATTAACTTCCTTAATTTTTAAAAAAGAAAATCAACTTTGTTTTATATTTAGGACATGACGGAGTAATTCTTATTGCTCTGACTCCCTCTGGTCCTTATTACAAGACACCAACTAGCAAATTTATTTGGTCATTTTTATAAGGCATTTGCTTGTTCCTAATGAGCATTAATGATTTTTTTCCATGTATGCCCATAATTAATAAAGGTAGTGGGTGAGAGTAATAATTAATATGATATTAGAGTTTAGTGCAATTAGTAGGGGCAATATTGGAAATTTCTTAGATTCTATAACAACTTTATTGACTTTAACTGTTTTTATTGGTTTGTGAGAATAATTAGTTGGTGTCTTATAATAAGAACTAGAGGGAGTATTATATATATATATATGTCATTCTAATCCTATTTATAAGTTCATTTTAACTAAATTATACATACTAAGGAGAAGTAGTTAGCTCAATAATTATGGGGTAAATTTTCAACTTTGTCATCATTTATGAATGAATGTCTTTCAACCTTATCTCTATTTTCGTTGGCACAATTAATTAATACGAGCAAAATTGTCACAATCTCATTTATTATTTAAAAGATGACTTATAAATATGATTAACTTTTTTTTTTTCAAAAGAGACTTATAAATAAGACCAGAGTGGTATGGTGTATGTGTGTGTATATATATATATATTTGTTTATTTCTTCCGGAATACGTGTTGGTAGTGTAATATTGGTAAGCTTTTTAATTTGTTCATTCTAACACGTTCTTAGCATTTTTAACACAGCTATTTTGGTGAACAAAAGATCTGCGGCGAAAAATTAGTGAGTAGATGCGATTGGATTATAGTATAATTTTTTTGTCTGATTGTGGGGTAAGCCGTTGGTGGTTGACTGGTTGTCGAGGTGGCTCATGTCTCAGAAATTCATAAAAAAAAAAAATTCTCGGCTTTTGCGTATATGCTAAAGCCGAAACACTGTTTGTGGGTTTTTCATTCCAGCGTTCGTTGTTGCTTCATTCTTTGCTCCTTCTTATATCTTCTTTCTCATCCCCGTAACGCTCAAAGTGTATATATTCTCTCAATCTCTCTCTCTCTCTCTCTCCATCTAGCCTCGCCATTTTCCCGTCTCTGCACTTTTCACTGTTCTTCTTTTTCCTGTATAGTTGTCCGCGTAGTTGAATTTCTCAAGCTCTTGTATAGGATTTTGCCCTGTGGAGCTGGTGTGGTACTAGACTATTTGCTTCGGGATTTTCTTGTTTTTGCTGTGTTTTTTACTTCTGCATCCCTTTGCTACTCTCAATTTGTTCATTTCTTTAGCGGAATTTGAGTTCTCCCCCTGTTTCTTGGATTCTTTTTGAACTGTGAACTTTTTTGGATTTTCCCTCCATTTCGGAACTTGAGATCTAATTGGGTTTCCCTTTTGTGTTCCTGGGTCTGTGTAATTTGAAACTTAGCGAGGCGTTTTTTTGGTTCTTGAGTTTCTCTTTCTCCAATTTTTACCGCTTTTGAATATTTTGAAGCTGTTTTTTTTTTGTTCCTTAATCTTTGAACTTCGTTCTTTGTGGTGGTTTCTGTGAAAACTTTGTGAGCAGAAGATCTTCAATTTTGGTCATTGATTCTCTTATTACCAAATATCTAATAATAATCGTAACAATTTACTAGAAGAACGTTGTTTTAGTCTTCCCTGGTTCAAATCCGAGCTCAAAGTCAGTGGTAGTGGTGACAATCATTTTATTGGAGGCTGTTAGACAGAACTTGAGGTTATTCCTCATCCAATCTATGTTGCTTCGTTTTGCTGTAACTTAAATCTAGCGTACAACAATTTCTTTGAACAATGAAACAAAAGAATGTTCTATTTGACTTGGTTATCGCGTTTCATTGTACATTTGCAGCAGACCTCTTAGATGGATATTGCTGGGTCTTTACTTTCTTGTTCTTCATCCTTTTGGATAACACTGATTTAAGTCAATTTCAAATTCTCTTCTTTCTTCCTTCCCCTTCCCCCCTATATTTTTTTATCAACCCTCTCTGCCTTTCTTTTTGGTGGATTAAATTCTCTTGTTTCTTCTGCTTCATTATTCTTTTGAGTGTCCCTGAGTTAGAATATATTTCATCTTCAGGCTTCTTTTATACGAAACACGGTTTTCCTTGGTCTCTATGTACTTCTTTAGTGGCCGACAATGAAATCACTGGGAAGCTTTATTGTGCATGCAACGGTAGAGGACTCCTATTATAGTAGGACATAATGATTGTAGAATTCATACAGAATGAATTGCTGACTTCTTTATTATATGAATTTTGGCGCTTTGCCTTAAACTTATTGTTTGAATCATGAGCATTTATTAAACCACTCATCCTAATTGAGCTCAAAAGATCTGTCTAAGTTTCACTTTCATTTATACTTCAATTTGTTGATAAAATTTATCTAGGATTTGAAGTCTGGTATGTTCTTTGGGCAGATTCCTAATAAGAGAGCAAGAGCTCAACTGATCATAAAGTTCAACAATAGTTGAAGATGAGTCAGCCTAAAATCAAGCGCCGAGTTGGTAAATATGAGGTTGGAAGAACCATAGGTGAGGGAACGTTTGCAAAAGTGAGATTTGCAAGGAACTCAGAGACTGGGGACCCTGTGGCTCTCAAAATTCTTGACAAAGAAAAGGTTCTCAAGCACAAGATGGCTGAACAGGTAGTTTAAGATTTACTATTAGTTAAATTTGCTTCCCCCCATTTTGTATTAGTTAATTCAATTTACAAAAGGCTTACAGATATATATCATAATTGTTTTTCCTGTCTTCAAAAAGCTTTCAAACTATCGATAAATCTATCATCAAGTTTTTGGCATGGGTTACGGAGTTAAGGTGGTTCTTGTCCATTGTATGGGAACTTCATGTTTAGCATATATTCTGTAGCAAAGCTGATCTAGACCCTCATAAAATGAAGTCTAATCTCTTGAATGCTTCTCAATGTGATTTTGCAGATCAGGCGGGAAGTTGCAACAATGAAGTTAATCAAGCATCCACACGTTGTTCAATTATACGAGGTTTCTCTCTAACCCAAATCCCCCAAAAAAAAAAAAAAAAAAACCTCCCTCTTAAACTAAGTCTTCTTTTTGCTATTTGGTTTATTATTCTAGACACATACCTTGTTGACAAGAAAAAGAAATGTCAAATCTCTATTCCACAAAATATTATTGTTGGCCTTACCATGAACTATGTTATCTTCTTTTGGTGCTTGCATTCATCTCTTTAGATTCTACAAACATGAAGTTTTTCTCTTCGTAAAAGAAATAGCTTATGGATGTGTGCATAAAATTGTCCAGAACTCAACTTTTTCACTATGATTCCTATTACAATTACGGAGATGTCTGTATCCTGACAATATTCAAAGCCACTGGAGGCTTTGAATCTTGAAAGGCCTTTATTTTTAGAAAGAACTAGAGAGAAAGTTATTCTGGAAGTGCTGCTTGTTTAACTAAATCATTATTTTGAGTTATTTCACCTAATTATAGCAGACCTTTTCCTTTTCTTTTGTATGCAATTCTTTTGTTTTTGTCCTGGTTTTGCCCTGTCCCATTTAATCCATTTTTTTTTGTACTGTTTTTCTTGTACTTTATTGGTCAAGTTTCTATCCGAGGCCTACATAGATGAGTTTGCATATGAGAAATGTGTTTGTAAAATGGATAAGAATGGAAGTATCATTTTTAATAAAGTCCCTATGATATGATGAATAGTCTTCAGTTTATATTCTTGCACTAGTCTTACCAAATCATTAGTTGATTTACTGAGAACAACTTTGAACTTCTGAAATGAATGAAATCTGACATTTTGCCTAGGCCTCTAGCACTATCTACTCCAAGACCTCCTTCATAATGATCTATGGTCGTAGGAAAAGAAATGATCTTAAACACAAATATTTAACAAATTGATTTCAGTGCTCACATAATTTGGAGTCCTGCTGGCAATAGAAGGAAGAAAAGAAATAGAGTCCTTTTGGCCAATTTCAAATGTGCTGATAGTTTTGATATGTTTGCCTTTCATCTTGCATTTCGCCCCAGTTGGGACTCTGGAGAAGTAAACAAACTTTAATTGATGGAAATCAGATGATCTTACTTTATAAAAAAATATATCATGATTTTGGGACCTAGCTATTCTCAATGCTGTGTTTACTTTGTTGCTAGCTTCCATTAATGATATTGTGTAATGCTGAATTACATGATTCATTTTCAGGTCATGGGAAGCAAGACTAAAATATACATTGTATTGGAGTTTGTGACTGGTGGAGAGCTCTTTGACAAAATTGTAAGCAAGTCTATTTTAGTCCCATTTATTTAGTGTTTTTCTTTTATTTTTGATTTTCTCAAGAGCATTTCTGAGGAAAAGAATAAAATAGGGACAGACTATAGTGCTATCCGTCGACAATTATTTTCTGTTCTCTTGTCGTCATTATTTTTGATAGGCTAGCATTCAGTTTTAGTTCCTAACTGTTGTTGAAGAGGAAAAAATGCTATGTATATTATCTAATGAACTTTTTGTTAAAGGTAAACCATGGACGGATGAAAGAAAGTGAAGCACGTAGATATTTCCAGCAGCTTATCAATGCTGTTGATTATTGCCATAGCAGGGGTGTCTTCCACCGAGACCTAAAGGTAGGACCTATCTCCCGTCATACAGAACAGTTTCACTTTGATGTCAGAAGAAAGAATCTCTTGCATAGTTTTCATTCTTATTTAACAAAATTTTTGCAGCCAGAAAATTTGCTATTAGATGCTTCTGGAAATCTTAAAGTTTCCGATTTTGGGTTAAGCGCTCTCTCCCAACAAGTCAAGGTAGTTATGTTTCATTGCCTTCTAAGGTTTACTTTTCTTTGTTATTTATCTTTGTTCATTATATATTCCTGCTGTCAAGTCTACTGCTAATCCTTACTGAAAAAGAAAATGAATCAGAAAGCAAAATCATTGTTTGTTAGAGCTTGTTTTCTTAATTTTTTTTTTTTTTTTTTTGAATAGCTTGCTTTTAACACCATACCTGCGCTTATCTATATGCATGAATTCTGTATTGGCAGTCTTTTTTAGTGGAACTGGTAAATGATAATGCCAGTTTATATTAGGCCTTTTTTCTTTTGGTAGGCGTTGTAAATTTAATAATTTATGAGACTTTTTATACATGTCTTTTTCCTGTATCATCTTTTATCGTTTTTTGGTTGCATTTTGTCCTGAAGTCTTAGACTTGATAAAAATGATTTTTCATCCTTTCCCAGGAAAACTAATATTTTTCTTATTTGTATGATATGGTTAGAGTTACTTTGTCTCATTTTTCTCAACTGATACTGAAAAAGTGAGTTAGAATTCCTCAAATAAGTGGATAGACCGACAAATTGTTGGTTGAGGGGGTAAGTGGCCTCACCTTTATAAGGAAAAGAACACAAGTTCGAATCCCAGGAAGTGCACTTGTTGGAAGAGGCAAAAACCCTTTGCGCTTTGTGCCTTAAAAAGGGATTATACCCTTGACCAAATCAAAAGAATTCCTCAAATAAGCATCGTGCTCTATCCTGTCTGAGAATCTGATCTCTTGTCCGCACTTAATGGTAGCTGAGTTTGAACTTATGTTTAGAATGCTAGTGTAGAGTAGTCTTGATAGAACAGTTTCAAAGCTTTCTAAGAGGAATATGATGTGTCGACAGGATGATGGACTACTGCATACTACATGTGGAACTCCAAATTATGTTGCTCCCGAGGTGCAAACAAATGCCATCCCATGCTACTTTGTTGTGTTGTATAAATTTTAATCATGCCATGATAATAATATGTACTCTTTCTCAACAGGTCCTTACTGATAGAGGCTATGATGGGGCAACAGCAGATTTGTGGTCATGTGGGGTGATTCTCTTTGTGTTGCTTGCAGGTTACCTGCCTTTCGATGAACCTAATCTCGTGAACCTGTATAAAAAAGTGAGTATCTGTGATTTCTTCTGCACAATCTTCCTGTTGCCCGTTAAGTTTCTGTTTATTACTTTCTTTTTCCTGATCCACAGATCTCAGCCGCTGAATTTACTTGCCCCCCTTGGCTTTCTTTCAGTGCCAGGAAACTGATCACTCGAATCTTGGATCCAAACCCCGAAACTGTAAGAAATAGTGTTTGACTTTCTAGCTGTTTCATCTAGTTTAAAAAATCATTTTTTTTTTCCTGAAAGTAAAAGCTGTTTTTGAAGGCTGAGATTGACTCAGTGGCACCATATCAACTTAATTTTGTGAAGTATGTACAAAAGTAGACCTTTTTTAAGCATGTAGGGAAAAGAAAAAAAAGGGAAAAGGACAAAAAAATACCACTTGAACTTCAAAATCCCAAATCGGTGATTTCTTACTAAAATGAATTGTCAATTGCTATACTCTTGTAGGCGACGAGACTGATTTTAGATTTTGAAGTTCAAGTGGTATTTTCTTATTTTTTTCCCAAGAAAAGTATGACAGAGAAATGGGGAACTAACAGTCCTTTCTTATTGTTTTTTATTATTCTAGTAATCTGTTACGCGCCTAATGGTCTAACTTTCTGATTTACCCTCTATGGCAGCGTATCACGATATCTGAGATTCTAGAAGACGAATGGTTCAAGAAAGATTACAAGCCTCCTGTTTTTGATGAGAAAGGGGAAGCCAACATTGATGATGTTGAAGCTGTCTTTAAAGATTCCGAAGTATGTTCAAGATGATTAGTAATATGATTATGGTATTGGCTTCTGTGGGTCATGTGATGGCAATCTAATATGATGACGTTTTTCATGTTCGCAGGAGCATCATGTGACCGAGAAGAAAGAAGAACAGCCAACACCTATGAATGCATTTGATTTAATCTCCATGTCCAAAGGGCTGAACCTTGAAAATTTGTTTGATATAGAGCAGGTTCACAACTTCGCATGATATATTAAATATTTCTTTCATTCTGCTTCTCAAGCATACGGTACTCAAAAGATTTTCAAGGAAATCCATAGAAGACAAATTCATCTGATCATAATATATTTTTCTTGAATCCAGTCATACTAGTACATTATTCTGGTCCCTTTTTATTATATGCATTTGCCACGTGATATAAAAGTAGGAAAAATATGCAATCATTTGCAGTAATGTAAATGTGATATGGGAATTGTACAACTTTTTTGGGTTGATAACGGAACTGGTTAACTTTTGTCAAAGCCATAATCTGATTTAGGCAGGAAATTTTCTTCTACCAGGAAAACTTGAGCAGAATGTGAAATTTCTTTCTTGATTACTATTTGGATTTCTTATTCCGATGTGAATTATTTCAGGGATTTAAAAGGGAAACAAGATTTGCTTCAAAATGCCCTGCCAACGAGATAATCAACAAGATTGAAGAAGCTGCAAAACCGCTTGGTTTCGATGTGCACAAGAAAAATTACAAGGTAACTGAAATTGTGGAACTTGTTATTAACCCACTCAAAGAAAAACTTGATCTACAGTTAGTTTAACTTATTTGAACCCACAGATGAGGCTTGAAAACGTAAAGGCTGGAAGGAAAGGAAACCTTAATGTTGCCACAGAGGTACAAAACATGAGCTTTTGTTATATAGCGAAGTGTAACACAATGTGTCTCGTGTGATGATGCTTATGGTGTTTTATATTTTGAGCAGGTATTTCAAGTGGCACCTTCTCTTCACATGGTTGAGGTGAGGAAAGCAAAGGGTGATACGTTGGAGTTCCATAAGGTATAACATTCTTTCTTTTTGAATTTTTTTTTTCGTTGACTAAGTCCTTGATTGATTGCTATAATTTTAGTGAATTTTCAAGCTATTAGGTGTTTGCTATTACCATGAACCAATTTGGAATACCAGTAACAATATATTTGGAAAAATTCTTATGAGATATTAAATTATTTAACAGAATTACAAAATGTGAAATACTACTTCCGGTAGGACCTAGTTTGTAGTGCTAATTGCACTGTAAACTAGGTCCTTCATTCCTGTCCTTCATTTAGGAATGGAGGATTCCTTTTTTATTGTTGGTCAATAATTCTTATATGAACAATGATTCTCCTTCAGTCCTTCCCCTGTTTCTATTCTTTTTCTACATCTAAATTAGAGTAGGCCCTGTGCATGCGAGAGAAGCTAGCTTCACTATTCATTACTTGAGGCTTTTAGTTTGAAATTTATTTCACAAAAATCTGTGCTTTACATAGTTTTATACTCAGATTTCTGTCCAAATTACAACTGTAGGCTCCATCTTTGTAAAATGACAGAGCAAATTATTATTTATGTCCCTGAAAGATACATGTTAAATTTTGTCCTCGAGATAGTTACCAATTTACTATCAGAGAAATGGTCTTGGAGTGAGTTTTGTTGACAATTATTTTAGCCAATCTCAAGACCAAATTGTCATAATTTTCTTCCAAAGATTGGATTGATCAAACTTTTAGTAGAGCCATGTTTTGTTGATGGACTGTTCTTATTGCTAAGGGATAATACAATAAGAATGAAAATCATAGAGGTTAACTTGCAAATTGGTTCAATTATGAAGGATAAAAATAGGGTATTAGAGTATGAGAGCACATTTCTTTCTGGAATCGAAATATAAGCTTACTTGGAATATTATCTTAGTAGATTCACACACACACACACACACTCTTTCCACCCCTCTTGATGTAACTGAAAATCAAATTGTTGCTTGTCTGCAGTTTTACAAAAATCTATCGACAACTCTCAAGGATGTGGTCTGGAAAAGTGAAGATGATATGCAAGAAATAAAGTGAAATCATCTGAAGAAAATGCAAGAAACGGAGTGAAATCATCGATATCGATGTCAAGTGTAGTGTCTTGATGGTTTTATGATGCTGTGTCTTTTTTTTTTTTCCAGTTTTCTGGTTTAATTTTCCCAACAAACTGCCTTCTTGGAGGTTTGGTTGGTCTATATATATGCTCATCATCATCTTCACATTGCTTTCTGGGTTATTATTGTGAGAAAGCATGCAATGTATCAGTTCATGTAAGTATTACCAGTCAACAGTTGAATCATGTTAATGAAACATCAAGTTTTAAGAAACAATCTGTAAATCACATCTGCATATATCTTCCTTTTTGTCAATTATTTGCGTATTTCCCTTTTATGCTAGCCTTCCATACTGAGAAAAACAAGGGAAAAACAAAAAAGAATGTTTCTGTTAAATAATAATAATATACTTGATAGACAGTCATGTTTCAGTTTTCATGTGAAGAAAAATAATTATCTTTCCTAGCTAGTGCTATCAGACTGGGCCATGATTGAGCAAAAAAAGGAAAATATTCTTTCTGTTTATTCTTTGTAAGAATAAATAATTTTGGCTTTAAATGACCTAAAGATAACAAGTGGAGATGATCAAACCTAATCAAAATGTTTATATTGAAAATATTACTGCTGATAATGCCATTAGTCTCTCTACTTTAACTCTAAATATATTGATACATTTTTTCATGTAAATTGTTGATATACAAATACATGAATTTTCTGGGGACTGGTTTTGAATTAAATTAAAAAGTAAAATATTCTTTCTTTATTCTTTGTAAGAATAAATAATTTTGGCTTTAAATGACCTGAAGGTAATAAATGGAGTTGATCAAACCTAATCAAACTGTTTATATTGAAAAAAAAAAGTACTGCTAATAATGCCATTAGTCTCTCTCTACATTAACTCTAAATATATTGATAAATTCTTTCATTTAAATTGTTGATATACAAAGATATGAATTTTCTGGGGACTGGTTTTAAATTAATTTTTTTTAACAAAATTAACTTAGGTGCCATTAATTTCGGGGGGAAAAAAGAAATGAAAACAGTAATTTAATAATAACAGGTAAAAATTTTAATTTATCAAATTAAATGACAACAATTAAGGGAATGACAATTAATTTCAGTAAAATGTTGTGCTGAAGCCTGAATGTTAATGCCAACAATTTAACAAGTAATAACTTTAATTATTTAAAATAACTACCACAACTCAAGTAGTAACAACTAATTCCGCAATAACTTAATTATACAATACTCTTTAAAAATTTCATAAGAATTAATTCGATTTAAGAGACCATTTTGGTATTATCATATTTCGGAGGTCTTTATGTGTCTTTCTTCCCTTATTTTATTATTGAAAAACTAATTAGCAAATGCAAGCAAAGGCTTCACCTCAGTCCTTTTCAATGTTCTCCTCATCTTTGGGTTTTTATTATAATTTTATTTTCTTGTTTGGTCATTGATTTTGTTAGATTTTATTATAACTTTATGTGTTGGTTTGCTTGTTTTCTTCCTCCTCCGACCACGTACTGACTATTAAAATATATTATTGTTTGTTTTTTTGGAACTGTGCCCTTGCCGGGCATTAAAATATACTACATTCGGTCCTAATTATAGGAATACTTTTATAATGCAAATTATACTATAAAAATGTTCCTATAATTAAGATCGGAGGGAGTATTATCTAAATGTTTAGATTCATACTGTTCAAGAGCTACAAGGCTCAAATCAGCTTGTAAAAAGTCTTATTTAATGATTAAAGTGCAGAAACCACAAGAACTGCGGTTGAGGTCCGGCTATATCAGAAAAAGTAGCAGTGTATGAAGACACATAGTGTGGTTGTGGCTCATATTCCTTAGTCACCAAGATAGATGGACTGCCTATTTTTATCTTTTTGGAAGCAATTTTGGCAAACATATTTTTTATTCAAATTGAAAAGAAAATTTTAGGGAGAAAATATATATTTTCTCCCTCCCATCTTATTCCATAGATTTTATATTTTCCTTACTTTTTTTACTCTCTATATAAACATAAGGCTAAATCTCATAAAAGTTTATGGTGAAGTTCATGTATTTCACTTATTATTATTTATTTATTTATTAACAATTTGATTTAATATATATTTAGATATTATATAGATATTTTTAATTTAGAGAGGTAATTACTAGTAGTCTGAGGTTACGAACTTACAATGGAATCTACTATTTCCGGTCCTAATTATAAGACCGGATTGACTTTTTTTTTTGGAAAAAATTAAGGAAACTAAATAAGTTACTTATGGTGTGCATGGTAACGCTCCCAGAATGAGTTTTTTTTCTTAATTTCTATTCCCAGGAACAAAATTGGATAGGAATTGTGTTTGGTAAATCCGGTTTTTTTTTTTTTTTTGGGAATAAAAAAAAGAAGCAGAAAATTTCTGATTCTATATTCTAGGACACAAAGCCATAATCTATTTTTCGCTTTCTCTCGATCGTGATATTGACGAAGCGAAGAAATTCCAATCACCCTAAGCGACGGATCAATTACCCTCCCCACCGCCATCGCCGCTGCCACCACCACCACCGCCACCACCACATAAATAATTTTTTGAATATAAAAATTACATAAATAAATATAAGATGTGTTAACAAATGTAATTTTGATTCTCGGAGTAAAAATAAAATGAGTTAACAAACGTAATTTTGATTCTCAGAACTTTTCCCAGGCACAGAATCAGAAAAAACTGTTTCATCTCAGAATCAGTGTTGGGGAACAGAATGATTCCTATGCACACCCTTAATCATATCATATGTTGTGTATCTTTAAATTATATATTACTTCCTCCAGTTCTAATTATAGGAACACTTTTGTAGTGCAAATTGCACTATAAAAAGTTCCTATAATTAGGACCAGAGGTAGTAATTTATTAGTCAAACTAATTAGTATGGAGAAAAAAATAAAAATATTCTAAAGTAATTTAATTAGTTTTCTTAATTTCTTTAAAAAAAAATCAAATTTGTCTTATAATTAGAACAGGATGGAATACTATCTTCCATTTACATTCATGATATTGTATAGATGAGTGGTCTAGAAACATAAAATTTGAAACCGGTTTCTCTCAAACTCTTAATTTTTTTTTTTTTTTGGATATAGAAATTTTAGGAAAAGGGTTGGGTTCACCCACAATCCAAGGGTAGGGCGAAATCTCTCTTCCTCCTAGGTGATACCGATGTTGGGCAGGGCGAGCCGTCTATTACCCTCAGGCGTTAACCTAGGCACCTAAGAGCTAGGATGCCTCCCCCAGCGCTTTGACCAACTCGAGGATTGAACCCTCTCCCTTTGGTGAGAGTATCCGACCCCTTTGACCCCTACAAATAAACTCTTAATTTTATTGATATACATATAATACACACACGTAATTGAACATTGTGGCCCACCTAAAGGAATATTATATTGTTGCGTGTTATTAGATTTAAAAATTAAATAATGCAAATGAAACATTTACCTGAATTCTGGACTTTCCACATCAGAATAACGTAACTTTGATTTGAATATGACTTTTCTTTTTCTTGTTGGACTTGGCTACATTTTCTTAAAAGGTATTTCGTTGTCTGAGGATATATGTTTTGTGATATTCTTGTTAATTTGCTTTCATTTTAATTTATTAAATTGATAAAAATAATTAGTATTTTTGTCATTGACTACGTTTACGTGTTGAAATTAAATATTTTGTGAAAGAATATTACGTGACATTTATTACAATTTGGACTGCTAAAATTCTTCTTAACTTTGATTTCATGATTCGGTCCAAATTTCTTGTTTATAATGATTACGCCGAGAATTCATTAGAAAATAGAATTTAGGGAAAATTACGTTTAGGTCCCAAGAAAAGAAAAAAATTATAAAAAAAGTCCCTTAAAATCACAAAATTACCTAGAAGTTCTAAGGGATTTTTGTTGTAAATACATGCATTTCCTGTTGTAAATGGTTTGAGACTTTTTTGATATTATTTGTATGGAATTAAAATCCAAGTTTTTAAATGTTGTTGTAAATACATGTATTTGCTATTGTAAATACATACATTTCTTGTTGTAAATGGTCAGGTATTTAAATGTTGTTGTAAATATATACATTTCCTGTTTTGTTCAGGAGATGGAAAATTTTAAGCAAAGGTTGGTCAATGTGAGATTTGATCCCACAAAATATTCCCAAAAGGATATACAACAATTAAGCTAAAAAGGCTTCTTAGAAATATAATAGAAATCAATGTATGAGATAACTATCAAGTTTTTTTTTTTTTTTTTTGATTTGATTAAGGCTTTGTCCTTTCAGGTTTAGAGCTCAAATAGTTTTCGTTTCTCTCAACAAATATGCTTCCCTGAATTTAAACTCGTATTCTCTTTCTTACGAAGGTAAGGTTGCTTACCACCTTAACCAATGACTTTGTAAGAATAAATAATTTTAACTTTAAATGACCCAGAGATAATAAATGGAGATGATCAAACCTAATCAAAATGTTTATATTGAAAAATATTACTGCTTATAATGCCATTAGTCTCTCTACATTTACTCTAAATATGTTGATAAATTTTTTTAGTTAAATTGTTGGTATACAGAGATATGAAGTTTCCGGCCGGGGGACTGGTTTTGAATTAGAATTTGTAACAAAATTAACTTAATAAAAATCTAATAAAAATAGGTAACAACTTTAATTTATCAAATAACAACAACTAAGGTAATGACAAGTAATTTCAGTAAAATTTTGTGCTGAATGTTAATGTCAACAATTTAATAATTAATAACTTTAATTATTTAAAATAATAACCACAACTCAAGGAGGAACAACTAATTCCACAATACTTAATTATACAATAGTCTCTAAAAATTTCATGAGAATTAATTAGTTGTAAGAGACCATTTTGGTATTATCATATTTTGGAGGTCTTTATGTGTCTTTCTCCCCTTATTTTATTATTGAAGAAATAATTAGAAAATGCAAGCAAAGGCTTCAGCTCAGTCCTTTTCAAAGTTCTCCTCATCTTTGGCATTTTTATTATAATTTTATTTCTTGTTTGGTTACTGATATTATTAGATTTTCTTTTTGTTTTTTTTAAAAAAATCATTGGAGATATCCATTTAATTTGTGTTGGTGTGCTTGTTCGCTTCCTCCTCTGACCACTAACCATTAAAATATATAATTCTTCTTTGACTGTGCCCTTGCTGGGCATTGAAATATACTCCTTCCGGTCCTAATTATAAGACCTAATTGACTTTTTTAAAGAGATTAAGGAAGCTAATTAAATTACTTTACAGTATTTTTATTTTTATTTTTTTCTTCAAACTATTTAGTTTGACTAATAAACTAATATATAATCTAAGGATATACAACATATGAAATGATTAAATAACTTATTTAGCTTCTTTAATTTCTCCAAAAAAAGTCAAGTAGGTCTTATAATTAGGGTCGGAGGTAGTATTCTCTATATGTTTGGATTCATAGTGTTCAATAGATTTCAATATCATTTTGTTTAAGAATTTAACATTTATAAATGTTATTTTGGCACTCTTATGATTTCTTTGGATAAGGAAGAAGACGGACAAGAGAAAATGTCTTTTTCTTATGTTGGGACAAACAAAAAATAGAAGACCAAAAAATGACATTTAAAAAAAAAAATACAAATCATAAGAATATCACTGATATAGAAAAAATGTGGGTTTCAATGTCTCATGCCTTTTTTTTATTTTATCTTCTTTGATGCATATTTTTATTCAAATTGAAAAGAAAATTTTAGGGAGAAAACATGCCAGCCTCTTAAGGCTGCGTTTGTATGGGCTTATTTTATAAAAAAAGTCCTTTTTTCCCAACAAAAAAGTCATTTTTTGTTATTTTAGGTATTTGGATAAGAACTTAAAAAAAAAGCAAAATTAGAAAAAAAGTCCAAAATTCTGCTTTTTTTGGAAGCTACAATTTGAAGCTTTTAAAAAAAGTTGATTGCGGTAGAAGAGAGAGAAAGAAAAAATGAGGACCGGTATTTCATTTTTGGGCAATTGAGACACCCATACCCCTGTCACTCCTGTCATTCTCTTTTCTCTTCGCGCGAAATACTCCTCTCCTTCGACATCGTTCGCGCCGTCTCACTGTGCTTTGCGCCTAATCGCGCCGTCAAATTGACCACCTCGCTTCATCGCCAATAAGGTGAGCCTCTCGCACCGTCTTCTTCCTCTGGATTTAGAGTTTTCGCTTCACTTTATCTCTGTTTCTCCACACAGTTGTGGGAGTAGCGGAAGCAAAACCATAACTAGTAGGAATGTTTACTCTGCTTGTTTGTTTGCTGAGAAAATTAGAAAACCTGGATTGATCTTAAGAGTGTGTGTGTGTGAGTGGAGCAATATGCTTTCTCTTCTGTTTTTTTTTTTTGGTGGAAACAGGCTATGCTTTCATCTTAATTACAAATCTTATTGATTTTGAGCCTAACCTGATACTAAATTGTTTGCTTCCCAGTTTTATATAAAGTGAACTTTTCAAAATTAAGTAACCTTATAAATTATTGATATTGACGGTTGAACTAGGATCAGAAATTGTACTGCCACAATCTTTAAAACTTGGATGTGGGGTGTGTTTTTGATTTATTGTAGTGACCATGAAGAAGAGGGCATACTTTTGTTTCTTATATGTACACTAATCATTTTACAGCATACTACATACTCAATGCAAAACACATTCGCTTTATTTGGGGTTGGTTTCCGAATTTATCTCTTGTGTGTTAGCAAAAAACAATTTTCTTAAATAGTTTGAGCTGTGTAATTAATCTTTCTGATGTGAATAATTGTTTATAGATTACTGTGATGAACAAAACATCATACACCATGTATTTGGCTTTCAAGTATGTGACAAACTTCAGAAATCTGAGAACACGCCACTTTGAACTTTGAACTACATCCTAATTCATTCATCATATTTATTATTATTAACTGAATCAAGCCAATAAAGTATACTGATTACACCATGTATTTGGCTTTCAAGTATGTGATTTTTTGGGGGGTTTGATTCAACTATCTACAATTCGATAATATCATGTCATATTTGAATAATGTTGAGGCCATAGCTATCCCATTCTCAATATATATGTGTGTGTGATATTTAATATTTTTGTATGCTGGCTTTTAAAGAAAAGACAAAAATAAAAAACAGAAAAGGAACAAGCAGGGTGTACAATATAAAGAGCTTTTATGAACTTATTGCTACCATATTTATACTTCATCATTACCATTGTATACTGTTTTGGTCCATTTATCATCTACTACATCCGAGTAGACAATCCACAATTTATATACTTTGCTTTGTGGGAGGCGTTTGTTTGATATGTCAAGAGTTTCTTCCTTAAATGATTAAAACAGTTTGAGACGTGATCATGTTATCTGTCTTGGATTCTCGAAAGTGACTCTTCTTCTTCTTTCTCTTCTATATTATCTGTCAAACTCCTCAATCATCATCTGCTTATAAAAGCTATACATGATGCTGTATAGATAGCACATCGCAGCTTTATGTTTAATCACTCTATTTGTGTAATTGTGTCCTTTTGATAAGTTGTGTCATTGTCTATCCATGCTTATAGTTTTTTATTTTGGTTTTAATGATATTCATGCTAGTTTTAACTATTCCTTCATTTGAGTTTAGAATGGCACCAAAAGTAGCTCGTATAACATCTACACAAGAAACATTTGTTCAGTCTAAGCTCGTATAGTGATCTTGCAAATGAAGGGGTGGGTGAAGGGGATGCTGAGGAACATCCCTTGGATCACAATCAGAGGCCAAGAAAAAGGAAGAGAGGGAGGAAAGGAGAGAAAAGGCAAGGGATAGCAGACAAATTGCAACACTCCCTTGACCGGATCCTTGAAAATATGGACCAAGTGTCACAAACTGCAAATGACCCTTTTAGCATGAGTAGATGTCTTCTTTCGTTAAAAGATGTGTCGGGTTTGGTGAAGGGCAGCTCTACATACATGTTGGCCTCTCGAATCTTTTTCAAGAAACAAAATAGAGAGGCATTTGTTCATTACATGGAAAATGAACCTGAGCTCGCTCTTTCATATTTGAGCATGTTTGAAGTTGAAGATGTTCAAAACTATAGATAGTTTATAGTATTGTGTTATGTTTGAACTTGAACGCGAATTTCTATTTGATGTTGAACATGAGATTAGATTGATGGAAGAAACAAGGAATGCTATTAGAGATCAATTGTTAGATAGAGGTCCAAAGGCATCGTTAACTTTTAGTAACTTGTAGTATGATGAATATTATTTCTGTATTTGGAATATGGTACAATATGACTCTTTTTTTTTTTTTTAAATTAATGCATTGGTTATATAGCATGATATATACTATTTAATTTTTGTTTTTTTAGTCATTTTAGTGTATAAATTAAAAAGAAATATTTGATAACAACTTTGATTTATATGGGTCTATGAAAAATTATATCAACAGTTTAATTTTAATATTATTCAAATTCAATTATATTATAATTTTAAATTCAATTAGTGAATATAATATTTCTAAAATTTTAACATAAGTGCTTTTTTATCCAAACGAATGTAAAAAGAAGTGCTTTTATATGCCCATTTCAGTAATTTTACTAATAAAAAAGTGCTTCTTTATTTTAACATCCAAATAGCTTTTTTTATTTAAAAGTTCTTTCAAAATGGTATATCCAAACATTAAAAGTGCTTAACTTCTAATTAAAGCACTTTTTAAAAAAGCAATGGAAAAAAAGCACTTTTTTTAAAAGCTCATCCAAACGGGCCCTAATTACCCTTGTTTTTTGCCCCTTTTCATTCTTTTATTATCTTCTCTTGCTATCCAAAAGGAGAAATTTCCTCCTCCTTTTTTATTCCATATATTTTATATTTTCCTTACTTTTTTTTTAACTGTATGCAAACATAAGGCTAAATCTCATAAAAGTATATGGTGAAGTTCATGTATTTCACCTATTATTATTTATTATTTATTAACAATGTGATTTGATATATATATATATATATATATATATATAAAATTTAAACAGGTAATCACTAACTTACAACGAATCCACTATCTTTCCTTTACATTCATCATATTTGTTAAAGTTCAGAGGTATAAACACTCTTCATATTTTTGTGTTTTATTCATAGGAAAGGATTGCTCTTATATAAGCTCTAGCAGAGCTGTCAAAGGCAAGATTAAAGGGATTACAAAATAAAAAGAAATAAAGAGCTGATTACAATCATTCATAGATCCTTCCTAAACTGATACAACTAGAATCAAGGGATATGATAGAGCTAGGATCATGGGTAATAATCTGATTTCTAACACTCCCCTCAAGCTGGAGAGTATATGTCGATCATTCACAGCTTGCCTCGAAATCCTTCAAACTTCGTCTTGCTTGCTTCAATCTTTAAAATTTTTTGGACTTGTACTTCTTGAGTCTCAGCGGCCCTATATTTTTGTTTTGGGCTTGTACTCCTTTTGAGTCTCAAAGGTTCCATATTTTGTTTGGGCTTGTACTCACTTTTGAGTCTCAGAGGTCCCATATTGTGTAGCAGAACACGTCCAAAAGAAAAAGAATTTCACGTCCTATTCTCTAGAAGTCCCAATCGTCCTCATTGTTTTAAAATCCGGATTGTACAAATTCACGCTGGGAATAATAGAGTTTGACTTATTTTGCTTCTTAAGCATCTTGCGAAGCATCTGTAATTCTTCCTTGCTCAGGTGATCATCATTCTCAACCGTTGGTTCAGCTGGGGTAATGTGACTTTGAAAGTTCGAGATTCCATTGGAAGGTTTTCCTTGGAGTTTCCAACATTCTTCTCTATTATGGCCCTTCTTCTGACAATAGTTACACCATTTATTATTCTTTCGTTCCCCATGTGGTCCATGAACTGCGAGTGCCGAGCTTTCAATTTGACTTGGTCCACTTCGGTTCAAGAGTTTCCGATTTTTCTCAAATTGCACAAAGTTAACAACATCAAAGAGCTGTGGGAGTGGCTTCAGCCCTATGATTCTGCCCCTTATTTCTTCAAAGGTGTCATTTAGGCCTAAAAGAAAGTCGTGTATCCGTCCTTCTTCCACAATTCGTTTGTACAGTTGTGCATCTTTGAGACTTTCCTGTGGGTGAACCTCAAATAGGTCTTGTTGTCGCCACAATTTCAGCAATGCATTATAATATTCAGTTATTGACATATTACCTTGTCGTAAATCCCGGAGTTGTCTCTTCAGGTGAATCAAGGCAGCGGTGCTTTCAAGAGGGGAGTAGGTTCTCCTAGCAGCATCCCATATTTCCTTTGCCGTATGAGTAAGGAGATATCCCTCACCGATCTCCAATGCTGGTTATAGAGGAAGAAGATGAGGAATTTTGAGTTTGAGAATCGGTACCGGACATAAAATCCATGGGAGATGTTCCAGTTGATTTTCCGGGAATTGATCTGAACAAATGAGGGAACTGAGAGGAATCCATGTTTCTGAAGAGTAGTCACTTGAATCTGGAAAACTTCACCGGAGAGTCGCCGGAAAATTCAAAAATTTCACCGGAGGATGTAATGAGCATCAGGGATGCCCGGAAATCAAAAGAGGAGGCCTAGATAGGAAGTCACCGTCGAAAGAGACGCCACACGCGCCGTCACACACAGCCACAAGGTCGCTGGTCGTTGGGCGCGTACACACCACGCGCCGCCGTGGAGACGTCGGATGGCCACCGGACTTTGGGCGTTCGCCGATCGGAGCCCTTCGGTCCTCCTGGGCTAGGTGGTGTAGTCCCACTCGCCTCCTACAGAGAACCCTAGGATCGCTGGAAACCTCCACTGCACTATTTCTCTCTGCCTCACCGTCACTCACTGTTTCTCTTGCTTTCTCTGGCCTCGGACAGATGTCCTTGGCTTTGATAACATGTTAAAGTTCAGAGGTATAAACACTCTTCATATTGTTTGTTTTTATTCATAGGAAAGGATTGCTCTTATATAAGCTCTAGCAGAGCTGTCAAAGGCAAGATTAAAGGGATTACAAAATAAAGAGAAATAAAGAGCTGATTACAATCAGTCATAGATCTTTCCTAAACTGATACAACTAGAATCAAGGGATATGATTGAGCTAGGATCATGGCTAGCATCATGGGTAATAATCTGATTTCTAACAATATTGTATAGATGAGTTGTCTAGAAACATAAAATTTGAAACAGTTTCGACTCAAGCTCACAATTTTATTGATAAGCATATACTCCATCCGATTTTTGATATAAGATATATTTATCTAATTTGATTAAATTAAAGAAGTAATACACACAACAGAACATTGTTGTTCACGTGTAAATGAATATTGTTGCGTGTTAGATTTTAAAATTAAAGAATGCAATGAAACATTTATCTGAATTCTGGATTTGTGCACATCAGTATAATTTTGATTTGATTATGACTTTTGTTTTTTTTCTTGTTGGACTTGGCTACATTTTTTTAAAAGGTATTTCAACGTCTGTGGATAAATGTCATGTGATATTCTGGTTAATTTACTTTCATTTTAATTTATTTTAAGCTCAATGGTTTTTTGTTGTTTTATTAAATTGATAAAAATAATTAGTATTTGAATCTTTCTTTAATCTCATTGACTACGTTTACGTGTTGAAATTAAATATTTTGTGAAAGGATATTACGTGACATTTATTACAATTTGAACTGCTCGAACTGATCATAATTTTGATTCCATTATTTGGTCCAATTTTCTTGTTTATAATGATTACGTCGAGAATTCATTAGAAAGTAAAATTTATATTTGAAAAAAGAGAGAAGCTAAATGACTATTGAATATCAAATATCGATATGAGTGCCCTAAATTAATGTAAAGAAAGACAATTCCAAATGCCCTTATATAGTATTTCAAAATTTGAAGATTTTACTTTATTGCCCTTCATATAAAAAACTTCCACCTCCAGCAGCTATCCAGGAGACGGAAAATTTTAGCAAAAGGATATAAAACAATTAAGCTACAAAGGCTTCTTAGAAATATAATAGAAATTAATGTAAGAGATAACTATCATTCTTTTTATATTTGATTAAGGCTTTTTTCTTTTGAGGTTTAGAGCGCAAATTGTTTTCGCCTTTCTTAGTAAGTGCGCTTTCCTGAATTTGAACTTGTGTTCTCCTCCTTACGAAAGTGATGCCGCTTATCACCTCAACCAATAGCTTGTTGGTAATAATTACAAGTTTTTAAAGATATATGGGGTGATGAGATTACCTAAACAGGTAGCAACTTTTACTGAACTAATGACAATAAAATAGTAAGTTATTTATACTATACCCTGACAAGTTTAAGTAGGGAGTCCATTTATTGGTTGTATAGATTTTGTTTTTGGGTTAAGGTACTAAAATAACCTTCAATTTTTATTAAAAGTGTAACGGTAACCAAAACCATTTTTTTGAAGTAAAAGTAATCATAAATTTTCAAAATTGAGGAGAAAAACTATTGAACACCACTAACTTTCATCTATTACAATGGGGAAAATTCATCTTTTGCCCCTTAAATTTTTGGCTCACTTATAACTCAGTCTCTCAAGTTTAACTCGATATAATTTAGTCCTTAAACTTTTGACTCTGTTATAGTTCAGTCCTTGATGTTTCTAAGTCATCTCATTAGGCAAAAAAATGTTAAAATAATATTGTTAAAAATTGCTTGAGTGGATTTTACATAAATTATAAAACAAAAAACAACGTCTCCATCCTCACCAACTCGCATCCTCCTTTGCCTCTATTTTCCAGAAACCTCGTTGGGAATCCGCGGTGTCCAAGCATAATCTCTTCGTTTAATAATAAATGGAACTACAGATCCTTTACATGATGCTTATAATTTTGAAGGTCCTTTAATATAAGAAAATCAATCTCACCTTATGCATGAGAGGAGCTTCTAAAAGATCTATCGTGGACGTCGTGGAGACCCAGCGAGATCTCTAGAAAATAGAGGTGGAGCAGGTTCCAGTTGGTGGGGACAAGAACACTAATTATTTTTTTTTAAAAAAATTATGTAAAATCTAGTTAAGCAATTTTTAACAGTATTTTTTGACTTCTTTTTGCCACATATATAGGATGACTCAGAGACATCTTAAGACTGAGTTGCACCATGTCTGTTGGCAAAAACAAAGAGTTATACCAAGTTAAACTCCAAGGATTGAGCTATACCGAGCCAAACTCCAGAGATTGAGTTATAAATAATATTATCAAAATCGAGTTTCTACATAGACACAGAAGGGGGTGGTAGAAATGTAAATGATAGAAACGACACAAAACGTAAAGTTTCTATTTTTTACTACTTAAGGTCAGAGCTCAAAATTATATATATGTGTGTGTAGGTACACACATACAGTTTTTACTTGCATTTCAGCACGCGCATATGACCCTAGTAAAAACATAAAAACGTATGTTTTTACACTAATTTTTGACAACAATGGTTATAAGTGAGTAAAATCTTAAAGGCCAAAAGATTAATTTCCCCTTTGTAATAGATGGAAGTTAGTTGGATTTAATGATTTTTCCTCAATTTTAAAAGTTTATGATTACTTTTGCTCTAAAAAATAGTTTATGTTTATTATTGTAATTTTGATAAAAGTTGAAGGTTATTTTAGCACCTTAACACTTTTTTTAATTAAAAAAAATTTCATTAAAATATTAAACGACCACATATTAATACTCTGCAGCTAAAAAGGGACATGATTGCAAGAACAAAAGAGCTAATTCCTGACACAAACTATTTTTTGAAAAAGAAATATAGATCCAATAAATTTCTTATATCCTGAAGAATTATATCTGAATGCTGCTTCTAATTCTCCACTTTATTGGTTCTACCGTCGTAGTAGAACACCACCGGACCAAATATTGGTTTATAAAAACAACACTAAACAGGGCCAAAATTTGCCATTAAAAATAGGATATCAACATTATCGCTACTTTTCATGAAAGTGTTACCGGTGATCTAATTAGTGAATTCTCAACCTAATGCTCAATGGAAAAGATGACCATTTAAGTAATGTTATTCTCATAATATTCATTTTTGTGGTTACGTTGATCAAGATGCTGATATAAACATTTTTCGATTACTATACCATTCTCTGTGATGACTTACCCAAAATGTTATCTGTAATTTTAAATCTCTACTTTCTAAGCCGTTAAATAATATATATCAGACACGAGAAAATTTTGATTTTGGAATACTTTAAAGGTATAGCATCTTGTAAATTGATTTTAATACACCTCAAATATACAACTCACTTTACAGATGCTTTATTGCATAAAAAGAAACAAGCTTACTATTACTATTGAAATTAATATTGGCAAATAATAAAGAACTAGAATTATTCATCATCTCCTTACGTTTTATACTTCCAAACTGTAGAAAATAAATAAAAGAGGAGAGAAGCGTACATGGTCTGAATCAGAGTCAAATTACCAAAGTTTACGCAGAGTTTAAACTATTAAGGCCTAACTCGGAGAGGCACAACAGATGTACCACATAAGAGAGAACAGAGAAAGATATGTTACATATATTATAATTAATTGATTTATTGAGTTTCCTTAATCTCCCTAAATTAGATAAATAAGTCCTATATATTTAGGACTAGAGAGAGTATTATCTTTTAGAGTAGTGTGAAAATGACAAAACTTATAAGGGCTCAAAGATTTTTAGAGATGAGCATTAAGTAACAAAGACAAAACCAGAGAGTAATTTTCCCAGTTTAGCTTTCCCAACTCCCAAGTTCCACGCCAAATGGTGACATTTTTAGAGATGAGCATTAAGTGCTCAAAGATTTGCTTAGCACTGAATGTGGACTCCAAATCTCTCCGGGATTGTATCGGTGCTCATCACAGTGATAATATACATCCCTCTGTCAGTGGCACTCAGTGCCCAGCCCTGGCCTCTTCTGAATAGTTCCTGCTTGGTCTCCCAAATGCAACTCAGACCCATACATCTTCTTCTTTCTCTCTTTTTGTTTTCTTTGGGTCACATCTCTGCTTGGTTTCCCTCCATTCTCCCTTACATTCTTCTGCACATTATTTAAAAGCTAAATTAAACAATTAAGTAAGTCAACAAGAAGAAGAACTAGCTAGTTCTCTTTTCTTCTCTCAAACAACAAAATCAAAATGGAATGCGCATATATACTTGATCTAAATAAGGAGACTGAGTTAATCCCTTGTTTATAAAATATATACGCACGCACGCACACGTATGTATGTATAATAGGACAGAGAGGCAGTCAGGCAGAACGGTTTAAATACTTCGTTCCAAAATATGAAGCTTTAGACCATAAACAATATTTAAAAAATTAATTAAAAAAAGAGCCATTTCCATCAAGTTGTGTTGGGTCCTGGAAAAATCATCTTCCCATGGTTACACGACCTCGTTTCTCCTCTTTGTCAAGCTCATCTCTTTAGATCCGGTTTTCTCCTCTTCTGTTTCAGACATGAACATGCTGCATGTAATTTTTCTTGTATTTGTACCGGCAATCACTGAGGATATGAATGCCATAATGAAAATTACATTTTAGCATAGTAAACAAGATATCTGAGGAAAATTACAAGCATCATGTCTTTTAACACGTTTCAATTTGTATTTGTTCCAAGATTTTTATGGGGAAAATGACAATAAATCTGAGGAAAATTTTGTAGGGAAAATGACACTAAGATCCCAAGTCCCAACCAAGAAAAATAATATAAAAAAAGTCTTATAACTTGTCAAAAACAAGTGAAACAGCTATCATTATAAGATATGAGATATTTTTCATATTGTTTTCCTTGGTTGAGACCTTAATGACATTTTGCCTAGGATAAATGGGCGTACCAGCGTATCAAGCTGTGAAGAATAGCAAGTGAGTTTTTGGAGAAGATGGGGCAATCCTCAACGTTAAGATATTTCAGGTTTGGAAGTAAATTGTAGTAGAAGCCTTCCTCATAGAATTCAACTTGGCTGTTAAAAAGTCCCTTTAGTTGGGAGTACTCTTTAATAAGTAGATGTCCCAACCGGGGGAAGACACTGAGTAGAGGGCAGAGAGGGAAATAGCCATTTCAACTTTCTGCATCTCACGACTGAAAGAGTGAAGAGTTTTGCGAAGCATAATGAATTAGAGGATTCATTATTAGGAAAGTGATTATGCTCTTCTTCTTCTTATGACATCACCATTTCATCCATCTCTTCACATTCTTCAATGCTTAGATACATCAAACATGGTAGGCTTCTCATCACAGTGCTAGAGAATATACACTTCAATCTTCTACATTTAATGTACACCTAAATGCATAAGATTTGGGAAAATGATGAAAGTGGGACCCTCCCACACAGATATGAGGTTACTTGAATTATCCAAACCCAACCACTCTACTACTCTTGAGATCAACATCATCCCTTTCTCTTCATTTACATTTGATGAAGTCTGAACATTTGAATCTTGTGTTGAAACCTGTGGCAACCCCAACTTCAATTTTTTTTAAAAATTAGACACAAATTTATTCACATCAATCCAATTATTAGTATTTAAATGATGGGCGTAATGCATTAACATCATTAAAATCAATAGTTCCAAACATATTCAATTCATACCAACCCCAACAAAAATAAAATAAAATAAAATAAAAGGCATACTATATTAAAATTGCAATCAAATGTACAATTAATGATATCCAAAGTATATAAAAATTCCCAACTAATTATAAATACTGAAATATATATAGTTCCAAACGTCCAAAATAACACAAGCACTCATCAAGATAGGCTCACTTGATGATGAGGGACCTGTTTGATGGAGTATACAAATAATATAGACTTGTTTGACTCCCTCGTGCTTGGAGAGAAAAATTAAATCCAATGTAACTATTAGTCCAATTCATCATAATCCCCATCGCCACATAAAGCATCAACACAATATATTACACTCCATGTTGAGACGATAGTATTGTAATTGCCATGAAATAATTAAATATCAATTTGCGAACTCAGTAACTTATACTTTCATCTTTATTAAAATCAAACCTTATCAATGAAACTTCCATTATAAATAATAGATACATGAACAATCTATACTCCATATCATACTTTCTATTCCACTTAGATAGTTAGTAATCAAAAAGATTTTTCTGAAATCAATGTCGTATTCCTGTTACATAAATGATCGATAATAACAATCAAAAGCACGTAATTATATAAAATAAAAAAACTACACTTAGCTACAATATATAAACAAAGTTCATGATTCTAAATTTAAATCCCACAATGAAATATAATAACCATAATCATAAATCTTGATCCAATTAATCTATTATTTACATCATGAATTTGATAAATGCATGACCTCATATAAAAGTTTTTTTTATTGATATCAATAAAAATTGTTTTGTATTTCATAAAAAATATTGTTTCTCAATTACCATAATATAATTAGAAAGGATTATATTATTGCATTAGATTTAACTTTTTTCTTGATACAAATGATGTTGAAAAATAGTACTGTAATGATAAAAAACAAAAAAAAAGCACGGATCCCCACAACCTTGAAGCATGGACCCCGCACCAGGAACTGTTGAACAGTAACCTTGATTGAAATTTATTATTATATATTGATATGGATATATTGATGATTTATTGATAATTGACTGATGATTTTTTTTTTTTAAACAAGAAAATATAGATAGATGCATCAAAACCATACTGATGCAGCAAACACTTTACTGAACTGACATACTAATGTTTATAAATCAATGTATGATTACAGGCCCAAAAGTTATTTTCTAATTGATTTAGTTTACTACTCACACAATTATTTTCATCTCTTTTGCTCTGAAATTGAAAGAAAATCTAGTTGTGTGTGTATATGCATCAAGTATTGTTTTCACCCTTTCGTATCCTTGCATTTTTTTGTAATTTATAAGTTCCTTATTTAATTTATGCAGTTGCAGCTAACAAAATGATATAGTTAATGATTCTAATCCACATATTATTAGTTTTTTAATTGTGAAAACCATAATCAGCATGATATAGAATAATATTCATTCATGCATACTGATATTGTTCCCAATGGAAGAGCTGATACCAAACTTGAATCAACAAATTTGAGCAGTTGCATACAAAGATCGATGTCTCTTAGCTCCATCTGAATTTGAAACTCTTGACAAACACTTATGAAATTTTGGCAAATTTTCAAGCTCTATCTTCCTCAAACTTGGAAGCATATAATTGTCTCATCGTTGTTGGCATCATCTTCACAACTATATACAAGAATCACCTCTAATTCCTCACAATCAGAAAAGGTTAGGGAATTCAATTTGGGAAGGCTGTTTTGGACAATATTGTTCATTGAGAATAAAAACTTCAGCTTTTAATGTCAGTCACTTCCAAGGAATGAAGATAATGGAAGCTCAAAACTTGTGTGGGAACAAGACCTCCTAACATTTGTTGTTCTGATCTCAATATTTCTGAGTCGTTGGTTTCTTTTTTATCATCATCACCAATGACTAGGCACTTGTGCTCAACTCTAGGACTTTGAATATCATTCTTTCTAGCAATTAGCACAGAAAGTGGAAGATTGAGAGCCTCCTTACTGTTTAATTGGTTGTTGTAACACCCCAAATTCCATACCATTATAGTGTCTGTTGACACGTAGTTTTAAGAAAATCAACGGAGTTTGAGGTGCTACATCAAAGTAATGCAGAACGGATAGCATGCACTAACGTTTGGACGATGAGTAACTGATATAAAATGTCCAGACATAAGCTAGTAAATTAAATATCCCGAAGGAATATTCGTGTGATACAATCATCCGAAACTTGTATAATAAAAAATCTTGACATAATAATTATACAATCTTAAATTAAGCCTTAACTAAACTTGTAGCAATGAATCTAACTCAGTTAATCAAACATATTGTCTAGGACGGATGTTAGTCTAGTGGAAGTCTCCCCGTCTTTCACAACGACTTATGACTGAACCACATAGACCAACCCTTCCTTATTTTAAGCACCAAATGGTTTGAAACAACTTTATCAGATTTATGCCAGAAACTAGTCCCTATTGACCTTCTTCAGACTCTCGTCTCGACCGTTGCCTTTTCACAGCTCCGTCCATCGGTGCTTCTTCACAGCTCCATCTACCGGTTCGTCTTCAAGCGACCTTCCCTCCGGGATTACGTGTAGTACTTCTTCCCAGTGCACACCTGCTGACTGGTAGTGGGGGGGGGTGAGATTCTGGAGAATCTCAGTAGCAAACAATACCAAGCAATGCATGCAAGATAAATGCTAGTATATGATGTGCTTACCTTGCATAGGCTCATGCCAACATAATGATACTTTTGCATGGTCAATGTTTGATACTCATACTCATGGCCATAGCATAAACAGAAAAAAAGCTTCAATGATTCAAGTTAAAAATAACATGCAAGTATAGCAATCATACATATACACATACGCAATAATATCAGTTATATGCAAGTAGGGTAAGTCCACTACCTTATAGACTAACGTCTTTCCTTGGTTTTCTTCTTTATTTAACCAACCATCGGAGTTGCTTGAAGTACCTTCCACCGTATATTTACCAAAATGGCCGACCTTTTGAATCCGACCCCGGACTCCTCGGATATCCTAACATATTACTATATCACTTCGAATAATATCCTAAGGGTTATTTTCACCTCTTTTTACCTTTCTACTCTTGGTGGATTAATTATTCCATTTATACTCTTACATTTTCTTAAAAACGTAATGCTGGATTTTTAAGACAGATTTTTCAGCAACTTTGAAAAATCATAATTAATTCTGCAAAAATCCTTTTTGAGTGCTTCCAAAGCCAAAATGACCCTTGACAAGTCTAGTTTCAAGAAACAGTATTCTATGAAGCCAGAACATCACGGATCATTCCCATGTTTTTCGTTTTTAAACACTGTTCAGATTTAAACCTAGTAAACAATGCTTATCTTCAAAAATTCATATCTCCTAGTCCAGAGATCAAAACGTGACATATTTTATATATTTGGAAATCCCTGGATGTATACTTTATTCATGAAAAATATCATGATTTTAGGACCTTATTTAATACATAAAATAATGGCCACAAGTTCGCTGCCTCCAGAATGCTTAAAAAACTGGAAATCTTCTAACTTTCACAATCTTGATCTTTTGATTCTAAAAATTATTCCCTAATGTGATTTTCATCCATTTTTCATTTTAAACCTCTTTTTGAACTTAAAAAAATGCAAAGGAATTTATCGAACCATATTTTTATATGACTTTTCATAATTAAATTGGGATTTTTAATGTATTTTCTGGGACATTATTGCATGATTAAGCACTAATTTGAGTTAGGGACATTTGTATTGAATTAAGTGAAATTAGGGGCGAAATGATCATAATTTATTAATTATTCATGCAAATGATTCTTGAACTTTTGATGCTACATTATGTTTAATTTTGCATTGTAGGTGTTTAAGAAGAAAATGGAGATTTTTAGGGTCAGAATCAATGTTTTGAGGACTGGGAAAAATTACAAGAAAGGCCCCAACAATTTCTGAAAATTGGAAATCAATGAAGAAAAGGGTCAGAGAAAAATTACAGAAAAATACCAGTTGTTTTGGGAAATATCATGTCGCCCCAAAAGGATTTTGAAAATCTCACTTTAGTCCCTCCAGAAAAGGTTTCAATCTTTGCATTTAAGTCCCTGGTCAAAACTTTGCGTTTTGACCAAGGAAATTAGGTTTGAATTATCGAGAGGGAGCCCGACCATGGTAGTGAAAACGTAGATTTTACCTGAAAACGGAAGGAGAATGAAAAATCGTAAAACGTATAATCGTAACGTAGTAAAAACGTAAAAAAATCGTAAAAACACAAAAGCGTTTGGAAAATTAGTAAAATCGTTTTAATAAAAAAAAATCGTAAAAACGTAAAATCGTAGTGATAAAACGAGTTTTTAACTACCATGAGCCCGACATTGGAGGAGGCTGAGACGCAGACAGAAAAAAAGAGAAGAAAAACTAGAGAGTGAGGCGGACGAACAGAACCAGATCCGGACCTTCATCGCTCTGCACTCCATCACCGTCGCCGGCGGTCACGCTCACCGTCACCACCGCCGGCGACCTCCATTCCTCCACCAACGAACAGAACGAGGCAGCGGCAGAAAAAAAGAGAACGGACCCAGAAATTTGAGAAGGGAGGAAAGAACAGAAGGAGCGAACGGACTGAGACCTGTGATTTTGGAACCATCGACCTTCTTCTTCGTTTTCTCTTCCAGCGAGAGTTCTTGAATTTTCCGGAGAGTTCTTGAATTTTCCGGCGAGTTTTCCAGATTCCGGCGAGTTCTCAGATTGTAATGAGGGGCTGATTTCTCTGCTTCTTGGTGATGGAGATTTATGCTTGAGCTCAATGGACTTCATAGGGGAGTTATTCTATCATTCTATTAGTCCAGATTTATACATTTTAGGTTGCCTAGTTTTAGGAATTATTGTATATGAATTCTTGAACTGAGATTAATGTTTATTGTCTCTGTTGGTTTGATAATTGTAGTTGAGATTGGATTATGGAGTGTGAAAATTATATTTGTTTTAATTTCTTGCGATTGCAATGAGATTATATTAATTAGCGTGTTATTGTCTAGTTAATGTGGTTGATTTGTGACATTTGAGGGACTGTTATGTGCTCAATTTCAAAGAAGACTCATATTTCATTATTCCAATTTTAATTGCACATCAAGTGGTTTTTAACAATTTCTCAAGAGGTAGTAGTTAGTTATGTTTGTAGGAGCTACTATTAATTGAGAATATTTGACTCAAGTGTTATCTTGAGGTTTTCCTTCAGACTTGATGAATTTTAACTCCCATAATATTTTATGAGCAAAAGGATAGTCATTTCTTCATTACCAAGAACGTTCATTGTTCATATTTTCATTTCATCAATTTCATTCACTCATTCACCATTTTATAAAGAAAATACCAAAAATAGTAGTTTAGTATTTTAATTTAAATTGCATTCCTATTTTTGTTTGTTAATTGAAAAAAGCCAAAACCAATTTTCCCCTTATTTTAATTACATTTGCATGTCATTTAGATTACTTAGGATTCAATAAAAGACTCCTCGAGAGAGAGAACGATCCTAGGTTTGCCTATACGCAATCCTTGGTTTATTTTTGATTGTGGACCCCAAGGCTAAAGACAAAAAGGCCCCCATCAGGAATTTTCTCCACAATTTTCTAGATTATACTAACATTATATCAAAACTAAAAACTAAAGCTCAAGAACTTACCTCTTGAAGTTCTTGCTCCTTCACCTTCTTCAAGAACACTCACACTCACTTCTTAGAAATCAGCTACTTGGAGTTGATTTGGTGGTCATCATTACCCAAGGTAACCCAAAGTTTATTCTTTCTTCTTAAACCATTAGATTAAAACCACTTTATAACTCTTCATCCTATCCCTTCATTGTTAGAAAAATCTAGTTACTATTGAAGATTGTTTTTTTTTTTAAAACAACATGTGCTTCTACAATTAAAATATCTTGATTATTATATAATAAATCCTCTCTCATTCCTCTCAACCATTGGATTTTATTTGTGTTTGTTTAAGTTCAATCTTCACCCTTAATCCATGGCTCAAGCCTCCCATTGGTCCAATGAATTTCCTAAGGATTTAGCTTATTTTCTTGATTTCTCATTGGCTAGTTGCTATTGTTGACTTTTCAACACTAATTAACAATCCTTAATTATCATGTTAATCAAGTGTTTACATGCTCCTTAATTATATTTGCCATTAGCTAACTCAATTACTTGAAGATTTAGACTTAATTATTTCATTCTCTTTGGCTTAATTATTTTCAAATATAATTAGCTCTCACTTGATACTTTTAATTTGTCTCTAATCATCTTGAAGAATTATGCAACTAATCTCAATTAGTGCAAGTTTATTTTGCTAAGGATAATTGTTAATAGATAACAATTAAACTAAATATTTCCCTATCCCCTTTTCTTGCTTCTTTTGATCATAAATTAACCATTATTTAATGTGTTAATTATATCACATTTTATTGTCCTAAATATGTAGTCTCAAATCCAACCATTGGTTAATTAATTTCAAAGTGAAATTTGCACAAAAATATAATCAATAGATTATATTTCTTTGAAATACATATTCACCTTTGTATTTTGCTAATTATTTGCTAAAATACAATGTTTACATGAATTATGAAAATTAGGGTATTACAGTTGTATTTCAACTCATATTCCCTTACAAGTCTCTGCATTGGTGGGGAATTCAAACATTACAAGTTCTTTGGAAAGATCGTGAAAGGAAAAGAGATCAAATTAATTAATATTGCATAATGAAACATCAACAATATTTTCATTATGGAAAAGGAAGCATTGAGAAACACAAATGGAGAATATTACTACTTACCTCTTTAGTCCAATCAATAGTTGCATTCATACTTGGCATAAGTTTTGGGCAGTTATACACCTGAACTCTGCAAAACTCCCCCGTGTGAAACTTAAACCCTTGGCAGAGATTAACGAGTCTTGGCAAGTAATAAAGTCTGATATCTTTCATGTTTGGTAATGTAATATCCCTTTCACTGTTAATGTCATGATCTTCAATTAATATTTGAGCACTTGAAAATTTCTTCCATTTGAGAACAATCTGATATGGTTAGAGTGCTTAGTTGTGGAAGCATTGAGGTAACTTCAATTCATTGATCATGTTGTAAGATAAAATGAACTTAAGCTGGTTGCACTTGGAGATTTGCAAACTCTTCAATCTTAGCAGATAAGATTCAGCAGTGGATAGATTCTTATGAGTCTCTTCAGTCCCTGAAAAAATTGCCTCCAACTCCTCACAATATGGTTAAAGAAGTTAACTCTGGGAGGCTTTGGCATATATGAGCCGAAAAGACAACTTTCAATAATGTCGAACATTTTTCCGAAGTGAATTCTGTAAGGTACTGAAATGTTTGAATCTGATAGTGAAAAATGGATTCTACTCCACAATTATAAAGTATAATCCTTTGCATTGCTTCCAACGACTTGTATTCTTCATTTCTTAAATGGCGGCCCTTAAGTTCTTGTAATTCCTTTGTGAAAGTGGAAGAAAAGGAAAACTATTAACATATTTCCAAGAAAAAAAAGTAGGTCCCAAGGACCAGAAATAATTATAAAAAAAATCTTTGAAATCACCAAATTACACAAAAGTCCTTACGGACATTTTTGATATTATTTGTATGGAAACAAAATTCCGGTTTTTAAATTTTTTTTGTAAATATGACATTTCTTGTTGTAAATATGGTTTTTTCTGTTGGAAATGGCAAGATTTTAAATTTTTTTTTGTAAATACAACACTTCCTGTTGTAAATATAGCCTTTTTCTGTTGTAAATGACATCTTTACATTCAAAATTCAGGTGTTTAAATGTTGTTGTAAATATGACGCTTTCTGTTGTAAATATGGATTTTTCTGTTGTAAATGGCCATATTTTAATTTTTTTTTGTAAATACAGCATTTCCTGTTGTAAATCTAACTTTTTTCTGTTGTAAATGACTTCTTTACATTCAAAATCCAGGTGTTTAAATGTTATTGTAAATATGATGTTTTTTGTTGTAAATATGGATTTTTCTGTTGTAAATGACCATATTTTAAATTTTGTTGTAAATACAGCATTTCCTGTTGTAAATCTAACTTTTTATGTTGTAAATGACCTCTTTACGTTCAAAATCCAGGTGTTTAAATGTTGTTGTAAATATGACACTTTCTGTTGTAAATATGAATTTTTCTGTTGTAAATGGTCAGGTGTTTAAATGTTGTTGTAAATATAACACTTTTTGTTGTAAATATGACATTTCATGTTGTTAATACAAATAATATCAAAAAAATCCTTTGAAACTTCTGTGTAATTTGGTGATTTCAATGGACTTTTTTGTAATTATTTCTGATCCTTGGGACCTACACGTAATTTTCTCAAAAAAAATAACTCGGTATTAATTAAAATTTGGGGGAATTAGTATGAGGTCTCAAAGATGACACTTAATTACCAAGAAGTCCCATAAAAAAATCATAAGCTTATTTCCTAAAAACACCAAAAAATCAGCCATATGCATATATAAGAAAATGGAGTTCACAATGAACTCAAGGAAAAGTTATGATGAGGTGCCTACAAGAGACCGTATTTATTAAGGTGAATGATAAATAAATTAAATGACTTTACATGGAAATATTTTCCAAAGACGGGGGCATTATATTGAAGAATGATGACGAATTGTAGCACAGAAAATGAGAACAGAATGTAAGGCAATGAAGAGCCCAACTTCTATTAAGGTGGTTTTTTTTTTTTAAACAAAAACATATGTTAGTAATTTTTTTTTTTAAATAAAAAAATGTGAATGAATTAATTTACTGAATTATCTCTCAATATCTATTAATATGAGCACTATTTGCTATTTAACTCATTTATTAAAAAATTAACCAGGTGAATAAAGTAATATTTTATATAGATTTTTTTTTTTTTCAAATCAAATTAAATCATAGGAGAGGAAATACGTACCACATTTGGACAATCCCTCCATTCTTTTGTCTTAATAGATGACCAACTTGTACAGCGGTGGATCTTCATTAGGGCCAGGGGGCCATGGCCCCCCAAAAAAAAAAGTTTAGTGGGGGCCATGGCCCCAAAAAAAAAAAGGACTAAAGTATAAATCTTTGAAAACTTTGTAGAGAGTGCTATAATTTCTGAAAATTATGGGTATTTTTTGGTAATTTTCCTTAGTCCTTTTTCTTCATTGATTACAATTTTCAGAAATTTTGGGGGCTTTTCTAGAATTTTTCCCAGTCCTCAAAACATTCATTCTAACCCTCCAAAATCTCAAATTTTTTTCTTAAACACCTACAATGCAAAATTAAGAACAAGTAGTATCAAAAGTCCAAAAAATAATTTGTATGAATAATTAATAAATTATCATCATTTTACTCATAATATCAAAAGTCCAAGAAATCATGACAAACCTCTTTTTTTTAAAAAAAAATTAATATTATGTAAAATTTAATATAATATTTTAAAAATGTTATTTAATTATAATTTTTTTTTAATTAGTTAATAAATATACATTTGCCCCCAAACATTTTCTCCAAGATCTGCCAGTGAACTTGTATGATACCTCTGAGCAATTCCGATAAGAGTCCGAAGATTTTCTAGTCGATATTTCAAAAGAGGAAGCACTAACTGAGGTTTATCTTGATCATGCATTGGTTGTTCTTGACCAAAATTTTCACCAAACACAAATTTCATAGCATTTATTGTGGATAGATGCTGCAAATGTACAAACCTTTGAGCTAAGAAGACTGGGCATACATATTCTGATTTGTGGCAATCATTAACAGACAAAATTTTCAATTTTGGGAACCTCACATTCTCCCATGCATCACCACCAACCTCTCCCTCTAATACATGCTTCAATTTACTGAAATGTTTTATTTTGAGTGCCTCTAAGAGTCTAAGGATAACAGAGGGCAAGAAGTAGAGGTAGTAAAGAGATATGTCAACATCGATGAGGCTCCAAGTAGGACGCCACCCTCGAAGGCAGCCATTGTTGGCCCTTGGTTCTTCCTCCAAATTCTCCACCTTTCCTATGATCTCTTCACGTCATCCTTCCATGTGTCAACCTCAACATTAATCCTCTCAGTCACGTTGATGGCCTCTTGAACACGCTCCCGCACCTTCCCTTGCTTGATTATCAGCTCCTCCTTTCTGATCTCAACATTTTTGGTGATTTTTCCCACACAGAACAAATATTGCAGTTGCCGTAAAGTTGGATCCACCAAATATTCAGTAAGTTTTGCTGCTAATGATATACACACCTCTGCCATTCGATATTAATAACAACTTTGAAAGGAGAGCAATTCATCATCATCAAATGATTAATTCAACATTTCATTTTGAAGAATTGAAGCATCTTACATACTAAATCTTTCATGAAGATATCATCAAGATGCAAAGAATGAATTTTTTCCCCCTATCAAAATAAGAAACATCAATTGTTTTGGTTCAGCATTCTTGCTTTGGTATCAGGGTTTTTTTTTGTCCCAGCTATCTTCAGATATTAGAGTAATAAAATTTAGTGTTTTATCATCTTATTTCTTTTGGTAAATCGATGCAAAGTGAAAGAAAGAAGAAAAAAGGCATTTTGCAAATGACAACAACAATTATCACTACTACTTATTTGACTTATTCAAGTATATATAACACTTAATAAATAACAATTATAGTGAATAAACGTTATGTATATTGAGTAAGAGGCCGCACAAGAATATATAATGATAAAACTTAACGGTTAAATATGCACACCGTCATATATTGAGAGGCCGAATCTGTGAAAATACAAAAAATAACTGTTGTAGTTTATAATCATCATTTAGTTAGTGAGAAAGATGATCTTTACAAAACAACCATCATGTAATGCTTACAAATGATTCATCTTCTAACTTTTTATATTAGGGTAGACAAAACATAACGGTCTTCAAAACCAACCGTCATCTAACACTTTCATAACCCTTTGTAACATCATCGTACCTTCATAAGTCATAACTTATAAACCTTCGTAATCTGTTAGACCTTCATAAGTTATAACTCATAACCCTTTGTAATATGTTACAACTTTATTTAAAGTCACCTATTCCATATAATTCTTACTACTTTTCTTTACTGGCTCACTACTACAAAAATGGCTTTTGTTTACCTGAGAGACATCCTTTTTTTGAAAAGGGAAGTAAAAAATAAAGGCGGTGACATTTTTGTAATTATGTGGAGGCTTTTGGCGTCCTAATTAAGGAAAAGACGCCAAAAGTTATTTTTGACGTCCTAATTTAAAATTGGATCGCCTAAACAAGGGACTTTTGACATCCTAATTTAATTTTGGGATGCCAAAAGCATATTTTTTGGCGTCCTAAACTAAATTTAGGATGTCAAAAGTGAACCTTGATGCCATCTCTAGCGCAAAAAACAGTGTTTTTGGCGTCCTAAATATAATTTAGGAGGTCAAAAGTGATCATTTTCGGCGTCCTAAATATAATTGAGGACATCGAAAATGAATCCTGACGCCACGTCTGGCGCCAAAAGCATTGTTTTTGGTGTCCTAAATTAAATTTAGGATGCCAAAAGTGTCATTTTTGGCGTCCAAAAATTTATTTAGGATGCCAAAATCTCATCCACTCTTGTATCTCACCCACTCTGCCACTAACTGCTCCTTCAAAAGTTCAGCCTCCTCTACTTTCTCTCTTCTTCAAGCTCAGACTCAGAGACAAGATCTCTGCCTCCGTCCACCAGTTGCTTGCTCCACCTACAAGATCTTTGCCTCCCTCCACCGATCGCTCGCTCGTGTCGCCCCTGTAGCTCGCTCACGTCGCCCCTATCGCTTGCGTCTCCTTCAAAGCTCAGACCCTTCGCTCGCCCACTCCTACGTCTCATTTTCTCTGGTGTCGCTCTTACGTCTCATCTTCTCCGTCGCATGCGGTGGTCAAGGCTAAGGTTAGTCTGCTACCCTCTTTCGTTTTGGAAAATTTTAAATTTGAAAAATTTCATATCGGCAATTTTCGGATCTTGAAAATTCTGAACTCTTTAGCTTTGTTTTGCAGATCTGGGCTCAATATAGTTTCCAAAAATTTCTTATCCTCTTCTAATGGTCATTCTCCACTTTCCAAGGCCTTGTTTGTGGCTATGGTTCTCACTGATCTGTAGGTGGTCTTGGTTGTTATTGCTTCTGCTTCTATAAATTTCCCTGAAATGTTGCCTACTGAGGCTTCTTCGTTTTTGTTTTGCTCTTCCCTTCCTTTGCTATTTGTTGGGTCTGCTCTTTTGTGCCTGTCTTTTCTTCTAGGCCAAGTGTCTCGCGGCTAACCCCCTGAACATGAGATTTAGGGTTTTTTTTTTTAACAATTTTTAAAAAAGCACTACGATGTCCTAAATTTGTTTAGGACGCCAAAAAGCACTAAGGCGTCCTAAATTTTTTAGGACGTCGTAAGATTTACTTTACTACGCCTCCTAGAGAGGCGTTCCCTAAAAAAGGATGTAGAATGGGTTAAAAAAAGGACGTTAAAACCTCTTTTTGTAGTTGTGTCGGCCTCCTCCTTCTCTCCTTCATCATATTAAGTTCCTAGGGAGCTCCTCCACCGCCACCAACCCCTCATCCACCACCAACCCCTCATCCACCACCACCACCACCTCCTCCTCCTGAAATGGAGGCTTTGATGCAGATGAGGGCAGGCCTTGACCACTACACTAGGTGTCTCACGGCATATGCCAACAAGTTGAACAGGTAGTTGAATCACATACTTCGTCACAATGATGTTGAATATGATTTGCAGTTAAACCCTTCATCTCCCTCCCTTGATGATGAGGATGAGGACAATAATGATGATGATAAATGAACATCATCATTCTCCTCTTCCTTATCATCATCCTCATTCTCATCATTGGAGAAGGGAGATGAAGCTAACAAAAAAGAACTTAATAATTTACAGTTATGAATTAAGAATCTTAAAGTACTCTTGCAAACATACTTAATTGTTCTAACTTAATAAACATTAAGTTAATAAAAAGGTCAACAAAAAAGCACTTAATAATTCATAGTTGATTAAAATCCGTAAAGTATTTATGCGAACATACTTAACAGTTCTAACTTAATAAACGTTAATTAAAACTTTCGAAGCCCTTCCTCTTCCCGTCTTTGAATATGAGTGTCTCCTCATTATCTGAAAATCATCAAGAGAACACATATACCCTTTCATTACACCCTGTTCAATTTCCAACATGTGCAATGATGGTTTTTCATGTCTCTTCCAGATGTTTATTACAATATTGAAGCTCCGCATTTTCATTTTTGTTTTCCTACATTTTCTTCATCGTCTTCCTTTTTGTTCTCTGGCTCAATCGCCAAGATGAAATGCCATGTGGAAGACATGCCAAAAAACTCTTGGCGTCATCCTCCATCGCCTGCTTCTCCTCTTCGTTAGCCTCCACCTCCTCCACTGCCTCCTCCTCTTTCGCCTCCACATCCTATGCTTCCTCTATTGGAGGCATTGTTGCAGCATACACAATAGACTGACTCTGTTGTGAGGAGGCTTTATAGATACCTTTCTTGTATGAACATGAAGACCAATCTCCTATTTGATGAGTATGAGATTGACCTTGATTTAAGCAATGATCTTGACCACTCCTATAGTGATGGGTAGCCTGTTGATCTCATCAGTTCATCAGGCTACTCACCACTGTTGTTTTTTTATTTTATTTTATTTTATATATATATATATATATATATCATTTTTCTTCTTAAATATTTTGTAAGAAAAAAAAAAGAATATATCCAAATGATTCTTACTAAAAAAACTGTCATGAAATAAAATAAATAATGGTTCTATTAAAAAACCATCACCATTTATAAAATAAAATGATATGTAAATCTAAAGGACATGATGACTTGATAATCCACGAAACCCTATCTAGATGAAAGTCTGAAAATTGAAATCCACTTCTCCACTTCTATTTAAACTTCTCATAGCCAACTGCAAGCTTCATTCTTCTTCACCAAACTTATGGACAAATGAAAGAGAACTTCTTTCGCATCATCTTAGGACAAACTGAAAGATGAACTCCCTCCACCAACAAGCATTGAAAGCTCGTTCATGTGACCTATGAGCTCCATCATATGGTCCATGTTTACCTGCGAGAGCAAGGACATATGGATCAATGCTTGAAGAAACTTACCACTCTCATTCGCTCTTTGAATGAGAAGGTGGACAACTTACCACATCTCCATAACTTGTTATTTTTAGTTTTTTATATACTTTATCTTTTTTTTTATTTGTAAAATGGTGGTTACATAATCAACCACTAAAATTAAAAAAAGTGAAATACATAAAGATTATTAAGTAACACCCGACACTTATTAGAATGTCATGTGAAAAAAAAGTGAAATACATAACGGTTATTAACAAAGAACCATGATAAATGTAAACAAATAAATAATAGTTCTTATCGACGAATAGTAATGTAAAGTCTTGGGCATGATAACCTAAAAAGCCTATTACTCATCTTCTTTTTAAACTTTTGAAATAGAATACACTTGACACTAAGTTTGTATGAACGAAACCCACCAACAACGTAACCTTATGACATATGTTATCTTTTTCAGCCATCGAGAGTCATTTTTAGTTGAATCTCATCATAAAAAGCCTTCCTTCGACTTTTCAGCGACAATCGCACAAGTGAATACACTTGACCCTTGTTTCATTCGTTATGCTAGTTGTTTTGTTCATGAGCCCTAGATAGGTATAATTATGATTTTCCTAATTCATTTTTCATAATCCTTCATGCATTCACTTCTAACGTTCCTTTCAGTTTCTTATAATGTTTAACCCTGCCGATTGGGATGCTTTTGTGAAGTTACGATAAAGCATCCAATGTGACATTAAATTGATTTTGTGAAGTTATGCTTTTTGGAAAACCTAGTATTGCTCTAATCAAAGGTTCCTTAAATTACTTTTTTGAAGTTATATTTTTTTTCTAGGAAACCCTAGTATTGCTTTGATCAAAGTTTCCTTTCTTGTTACAGGAAGTTATCAACCCATTGCTTTGATTCATCGTTCTTGTTCAATTGATCTTTTTTGAAGTGATTTTGAGAGATATGGATCCCTAAGCAAATACCTTTTGTTTTTTTAGAAGTATCCATATCTTTGAAAGTTACTTTAAAAAGATCACTAGGGATGTGATGAATAGTCTAGTTTAGTTGTACCAAGACATGATAAAGCATTCACATGACATTAATTGCTTTTGTGAAGTTAAGTTTTTTTGGAAAACCCATTATTACTCTGATCGAAGGTTCCTTTCCAGTTACAGGAAGTTGTCAACCCATTGCTTTGACTGAAGGGTCCTACTCTATTGATATTTTTTGAGGTCACTTCTGGAGATATGGATCCCTAAGCAAATACATCACTTTTTTTGGAAGTATCTATAACTCTGGAAGTTACTTTCAAAAGATCAATAGAAATGTGATGAATAAACTAATACATGAATAAGCGAATACTTGCAGCGTTTGTGAAGTCAAGACGCAATAAAGCATTCAAGGCGACATATTAAATTACTTTTGTGAAGTTATGTTTTTTTTTTTTTGAAAACTCATTTATGCTTAGATCGAAGGTTTCTCTCATGATTTTGTATTGAGCAGGTGGCATAAAGTTAAAAGCTCTTCAATTCAACATTTTGATTAGTCTGGACTCTTCAATGTGAGAGTTTTTAAGCTATTTGGTCTCAACTCTATCTAATAGAGTAGTACTTCCCACATCAGTATCTATGCGGTATGGGACGGATCCAGATATTCTAGGCTTTGTGGTTTGAATCAATCACACTCTTGACCTATATATCTCATAATGTAAGTGTTCATCACCTATACCATGTGTCTCATTGGCAATTAAGCTATAGGAAAGCAATGAATGGGTGGACATAATACAAATATATGTATAGGAAAGGCCGCAAGGGGTAAGCAAACCCTTGAGCAGTTTGCTCAAGGATTTGCATACCCTGTGCGCCCTTTCCAATACAGATATTTGTATGTTTTCCCCCATCCATTGCTTTCTAGTGTTAATTCCAATGAAGAGACACAATTATAGGTAAACAATTACATTGTCACTTATGTAGGTCAACAGTTGCTTTTGATTCTCCTCACAAAGCCTCAAATGTCTTGATTTATCCCATATTGCATAGAAATGCGATGTGGAAGGTACTATTTGAAAGACAACACATCACCAAAGAGGGGGTGAATTGGGTGATTTAATTTTTTTCTCGAAAGACCCCTGTAAACTCACACTAAAACAGAGCAGAGAAGGAGAAAGATTGACACAAGAGATTTATACTGGTTTGGTTTAAACTCTTGACCTACGTTCAGTCCCCAGTCTCTCTAGGTATTTCACTATCTCTTTCAATTGATTACACACTTTGTAACTCTGAGTAATCCTCTCTCTAGGATTCACTCCCCCTTACAAGTTGTAATCAATACACCCACTTTCAAGGTCCCACTACCTTGAGATTCTTACAAAGATATTGATTAGAAATTTAACTCTCTAACAGAGTAGATTAATAAACACTAAAGATCAAATATCCAAAGATATTACATAGTAATGAATGAAACAGTAAATGCTATTAGTTCGTTTGAGCATTTGTGTTTCCGGTTGTTGAATCGTATTGAATGCTCCTGCTTATATTTGGTTAAGGTAATTAATGACCGTTGAGAAGCTTCAATGAACCATTGTGAGTAATAAATATAGCCGTTAGGTGAAGAAGCTCGTTCATTACTCACAGTCTTCGATTCGACCAATGTTCGCTGACATTCTGCCGTTTGACATTCTTTCTATTCTTCCCTTTGAGTGTTGAACAATTAATTTTAGGAAAGTGGACAGGAATGCCTTTTGGATGGCTCAGAGAATGGTTGCAAAAAACGTGCTTGGTTTTCTGGGACGACATTAAATACATCTGATGTAATCATATGCTTTTTGATTATTGCTGTTAATCCTTAATCTAATCATCTGAAACTCATTAATAAACTGATTAAACATAGTTAGGAACAATAATGAGTGGTGATAAGAAGTAATCAAGTCACAAGCAAAGATTTAAGGTTTACGAACACGAGTGATTTGCAAAATCGTAAAGGTTAACTCGAGTTGATTTCAAGCTCATTCGGGTTGTTGACTCGAGTTGATCATTCCACACTCGAGTCACAGTTTCATCTTCTTAGAAAATATGTTTGGAAGCAATGGGAAGATGTCTCGTAAGAACTTAACTCGAGTCAAATAAGGTCACTTCAAATTTATGACTCGAGTCACACATATCTCACTCGAGTCAATGGCTTTTTCACAAATGTCTTCAAGTTAAGTTTTGAAAATGATTTGAACACAAATCACACTCGAGTCGTTAAGTGATGGCTCAAGTTTTCAAAATATCTTTTGAGAAAATATTTCAAAGTTACACTCGAGATACTCAAGACTAACTTGAGTCAATATTTTGGCTATTAAAAATATTTTCAATGAAGGACTTAGTATTTTGGAAAATAAGTTTACGTCCACAAGAGTTAACTTGAGTCACACATTGTTCACTCGAGTTAAAGCTTTTCATAAAACATTTCACAAATGCTTTTAGCTTGAGTCACCAATGAAGTAACTCGAGTCAGTCAAAGTTAAAATGCATTTTGACCGAGGTTTCAAAAGCACTTGTCTCGAGTCTAATAACCTTTAACTCAAGTCAATTTGACAAATATTTAAAATCAGTTACTGATTCAACTTTAATCAAGATAAAAACATTTTTACTTGAATCATTAACTTCCTTTTATTTACAATTGTTTGTTATCATCAAAACACACAAAGAGAACTAACACTATTCTATTATATACAATCTAGTCCAACTAGCTCAAAAACTCTCACTTGAAGAGTCTCACAACCATACATCATAATTATTATATAACAACCACCATATATTACAAAAGTTCATAGTTCTTATTTAGAAACGTTGTTTATGTACAACATACACAACGGTTTTGTACGTGAGACTGTGTTAGTTTTTTAAATGTCACGATTCTTACATAAGAATCATTATTTATGTTACTTAATAAATTATGGTTGTTAAAATGAGACTATTATGTATCATGTAAGAATTACTATATATTATGATGGTTGTTAACTTGTACCTGTTAATTATTATCACAATAATGCACATATTATGGCATCACCTAGCCTCAATACATATTGAGTGTTATATTAGAACCGTTATAATAAGTTCACAATGAATAACAGTTCAGAACCGTAATGTATCTACACCAAGCATATAAGACGCTGCATATATGACGGTTTGAAATCGTGATGTATGGCAGATAATAATCATCATATATGGTGATTTCTATAGTAGTGTATTAGCAACTAAGAAGCTACTCATACTTTGAGAATTGAGAGATATCACATAGATAATGATGTATGAACAAACAAATAGAAAAAATATATGAAAGAATAAAGAGGAGAAAATGAGACTCTGGTTCAGGAGGAGGGATATTGCTTCATACATGAGATGAACTTGTAGTTTTGCAGTATAAGTTGAGGCTTTAATCAATAGGTGTTGTCCTTTTTCCACTTCTTTGGAGCCCAAAACACGCCTTCTACATTGTAACATCCAAAAGTTAAAAAGCAATCTTATCATTTTTATTTTTAAAAAATGACAAGTATTTGAAATTGAAATTTCAGAATTTTATTTTACATTAACTTTCTGATGTATATCCTAATATTAATTCTAATGAGTTCTTAGGACGCAACCCATGTCAACTTAAAATATTTGTAATGAAAAAGAAAAAAAAAACATTTTGACTATTTTTTCTTTAATTTGATCGTAAAACATTAATGTCAATGTTTAGAATCTAATCTATTTAAAATACACTACTGTTTTTAAATTCACTGTTGTAAGTTATTTTCAACTATTGTTTTTATAAAACAGTCATTGTAAGTAAGAACATACAACTTTAGTTTTATATAAAACTGTTGTTATAATCAATTTATTTTTGGAAAGACTTACAACGATTGTTTTTCAAAAATAGTCTTTGTATTTTTTTTTTTAATAAAAAAAGAAGAAGATGAAATTCGTATTCCTGCTACGCACTCACCATCGAAGAATGCTCTATATTGCACTGTTTATCCATTTCCCCCTGACACCTTTTCATTCTTCACGCCACCTCCCATCACATCTCTGTTCCTGTAATCCGACATCACAACATTATTCTGCTCAGCCCACAAACTCGGATTATTCTGGATTGTTCCTTGCGAGAGAGGATTATGACTGGCGTCGCCAGTGCAGTAACTGGGGATCATCCTCATCATCTCATAGTTTCTGTAGTCTTGTTGTTCCACCTTCATCACCATCATCTGATTGTTGGTCGTTAGAAGATGATCACTGAGAGAGCTGATCCTTAGAAGCTCAGTAATCTTTTTGACGTCTGTGTCCTTGTGAAAAATCTTGCACACCACCCATGTATTCTGCATCATCATCACCTAAACGGTAAGATTCTCTCCTCCTCATCATGCCGGTTAAGCCCAAAGCAAATATGTATGATGATTAAAGCAGAATATGAAAGAAATTTTCAAACCAACATACACAGAAAAGATAAAAGCAACGGTGATATTATTATCAATTAGTGATTAATTTCATGATGAAATTAAACTGGATGTATGCATATACCTTAGCTGCCCAGGGGAGGTTGTAAGTTGCGAATTGGCCCTCTAATCGGAATTCATGCATAACACAGTCAGTTTTCTCGCCTTGGGGAACCCTCCCTCTGTAGAAGATGAGTGTCTTCTTCATCCCCACCAGGTTGTCTTTCCCTCTGTATATCTCCCTATCTTTTCCGGTCGCCTTCCAGTACCCGGACTTCGTCGCTCTATTATATTCGTTCTCGTCCCCGTCCGATATTTCCGGTCCCTTTGACAGAAGAAGTACCACTCTTCCTCCCCCATCCTCGCCCTCTCTGCACAAACAAACAAGCCATCCATTATTTCACACATATTAACAACTAACTACTAACAAATCAATCATGACATATATTAAGCAGAAACAGGAACTTACTAGGGAAATCCCAAGGCTCAGACTTGTTCAAATCAGCTTCACGGATTGCAGTTGCACTGAAACTTCTGTTCAGCACCTTCTCCATCAGATAACAAGTGATGATCTCCTTGTCCGTCGGATGAAACCTGAAACTCGGAGGCAAATCCAGGGCCTCCGCCTCTCCTTTTCCACCAGTACTGACGCCGCTTCTTCCATGGATCATAATTTACTTATTCCATACATTGAAGGAAGAATTCATGAAGGAACCACTCGATGAGTGACTTGTGAAACGGCAAAGCAGAAAGTAAGAGTAACGTAACAAATTAAAATTCAACTCCATTGAGAGGGGGAATGATGTCGGGTGGAAGAATATTAACCACCAGGCCAGTTGATGACTTTTTGGTTGTTAGGAAAATAGAAAAAGCAGAAGTAGAAGAAGAAAAGGGGAATCAGGTTTGAAAGGCCATGGAGACCAAATCAAAATTTGAACAAAATGTCTAGGAGACGTGAGAGCACGAGTCGAAAAATTTGAATATTTTCTACGAGTATTTTTGAAAAAATAATTGTTACGTTGAAAGAAAAGGGTTTTTTTTTTTTTTTTTTTTTGCTTTCAATTAAAAAAGTACTATCAATGACTGTTTTTTTAATTAAGAAAAACAGTCATTGAAACTCAAAAATATTAATATTTTTTAAAATTCCGGCTTAACTTTTAAAGACTATCTGTAAAAACATTCATTGAAAGTTAAACTTTCAACTATTGTTAATTTGGAAAAAAATTGTTGAAAGTGAAGTCAAAATTTAAAAAATGTCACCACCTATTTCTTAACTTATATTTTTTAAAAACAAACTTTAATTAGTGTCATTAAATTTACTTTTTATAGTTGTGATATCAAATGCCATTCTTAAAATTATGATTCCGAGGTTATCATCTCATTCACACATACCATTTTCAATAAAAAATTAGAAAGAAAATGTAAAGGAAAACAAAAAAAGATGTGAAAGAGGTTGTAATTTTTACAAGGCAGGTTTTTACATTGTCTCATTAGTCTCGGTCCCTCCAATAAAATGAACTAAAATAGAGAAAGATATACTCCGGTCATTTTTGTAAGCAACTTTTATCCTTATTACGCAAAATGAACTAACGGTTAATATTAGTTAAAAATAATAAACGTGTCAAATATACCCAAATAAAATAAGCATATGAGAGAAAATGAGTAACAAATATGAGAGTATGAATATAAAATATGAGAGAAAATGTGTAATAAATGATTAAATGAAAGAGAATTAGTAGTGAGTAGGGACAACTAATATAAAGAAATGTATTTAATAGGAGCAAACATGGAAAAATCAGTTTAAATTTTAAGACACAAGGAGAAAATTGCTTATAAAAAGGACCAAGCCCAAGAGAGATAAAGTTGCTTATAAAAAGGACCGGGGTGAATAGTATAGTAGAAACATAATACTACCTCTTGTAATACCCGGATATTTATCTGGAATATTATAAATAAAAGTTGGATATTTCTGATAAGTGAAATTTCAATCTCCGGTCTTGCATAAATACAGTCTATTTTCTGAGTAGAATTTCTGTAAGAAATTAGGGAGTTTAAGGGCCAAAGTGCCAAAATGACCAAAATGCCCCTAGAAAGGGTAATTAACTTAGAAAATTTATGGAAAATCCTAAAAGATAGTTAAATGACCAAGTGAGTAAGGAGAGTATATAATCTCTAATTATTGTAATTTTATAAATTATGAAATTGGAGAAATTGTTGGAAAATACTCAAAAAGTAGTAAAAGACCAAAATACCCTTGTAATTATGGAATAATGTTGGAGGCATGGAAATACTAAGGTTAATGCAAGAGTGTGAAGGTAATGAGACATCCTAATTAAGAAAAATAACAACTATGGTTAAAGAGTAATTAAGTAATTAATGGCTAATTACTTAAGCATAAGCAAAGGAAATTCAGTAATAATTATGTGAAACTCAAAAATTAGTGGAAATTAGTGTAAAATTAGTAAAAATGTATTTACTAATTAATTGGAAATTTTTATGAAAAATAGTTGAGTTTAGGTATTTTTAGGCCTAAATACAAGAATGGACCAATTAGGAAATTTTGTGAAATTTTTGGAAAAAATAAACAAATAAATCATTAAATAATTAATTAAATAAAAAATAAATATTTATTAATTATTTAAAGGGGCCAGCCGAAATTCAAGGCAAAAATTAAAAGAAAAATAAAATAAAAATAGCATAGGAAGCAAGTTGGCCACTTGTAACATATTTTAATAATATAATTTAATTAAAGCAAAAATCATGAATAGTAATTTTAAAATTAGGAAACGGATCCTATCTAGAGATCTAGAAATAGGAATTTCAAGGTCAAGGTAAAATATTGATCAGTGAGTTTTTACCTTTAAGTGACCTCTTAGGAAGTTAATTAGAGGTAGTTTGTGCATTTTCCTAATAAAACAAAATAGGGAAAAATGCATATAGGCATATTTTTGGAAAAGAGGAAAATAAATTCTAACTCAATATTTAGGAATGGGTTTGAATTTATTTTGACATATTTGGAATCGGTGAATTATTTCCAAGAGATTGATATCGAAAGCGAATTCCGACACCGGACGCGTTCGGACACGTTTCGAGGAACTTCAACCGGACTGTTGGAGACCTATATGGAATCAAAATTTAGGTTAACTTGGACATTTCTACTAAGTGAGAACATGTCTTGAGTTGTAAATCAGAATTTTGTGAATTCTCGAAATCACGCGAATCGGGTACCGATCGGGAAAATGGGTTTTATAACCCAAAATGCCAAACAAAGCCTTATCTAAACCCTATAAATACCCCCTCCTTCAAATTCTGCACATCATGCCGAAGTCTTCAACGGGTAAGTCTTTCGGGCTTTAGTCTTTAGTTTTTAGTTTAGTAGTTAGTAGAATTGTTAGTTAGATTTAGAAAGTAGGTGACAAGATTCCTACAAATGTTTTAGAGCCTTGTTTGCGTTGAAAAAATATGCAGAGGTGTAAACATAGTAGGGATCGAGTCACGAAAAGTTGTAGTTTTTATAACTCTTTCAAAATTAGGGGTAGTAATAGCCTTTAAATTTCAAGTATGATTGGGTATCATATGGGAGGGCTATTTTAGTCTTTATTTTCAAGAATCATAAATGCGTCGAAGTTCGCGAAATTTTGGGAAGAAAATAGCCTATGTAGCGGTAGCTGGCGAAATTCCGCCAAGTAGGGATATAGGGGCAAAATGGTAATTTTTACCTAAAATGCCAGTTGTAGTATCAAATCACTAATAAAAGTGATATTACTTGTAGAGGAAGTCAGGATCCTAATTTGCGCCTTTACGTTGTCCAACGTGCATTGTCGGACAAATCACATGTTTTCCGTCGAGAAAGTACAAAGTTTCCGCTGAAACACTTACGTACATCAACGAAGGTACGGACGCGTCTTGTAACACTAATCTTGTGCTTCTTAAATACTTATATGTCAATGATATGTTCGTAGACCGTTATACGAGACAGTTATACTGGGTTATAGTTTTGATAACACCGTTTTGTTTTCCTAGGCGAGGACACGACTAATTATCGTGGCTTTGGAGAATAGTGCAGCTGTTATTGTTGTTTTACATTGTGGGGCCTTCATATTGCTTATTGCTTATGTTTGTCGGCATAATGATCATGCATCGCCGAGTGCTTTTGTGATGATATACCGTTGTATTAGCTCTAGAAATATCATTGTCCGTATATCTTGTATTGTTTGGGTATGAGGTTAATGCTACCCGAGATTCAATACGTTGATGGAGGACCACGGATCGTGGATCGAGGCAAGTACCCGGAGTAGGCATGCAGCTGAAGACTGTTGCTATCTTTATCGCTTTACGCATTCCTTTCCGTTTCCTGTTTCTGTCTGTTGTTCCTTTCTAAACATTTGGACTACTGTAATCTATGCAATGTTACACAATGGTTGCTGTTTTGACTAAGAATCCAAATGCTCTTTCGCTCTATTTCTCCACTCTGATTGTTTGTTTGAAAAAAAAAAATTTCCGCATTTCAAACATGGGATGTTACATTTTATGGTATCAGAGCAAAACTTTCTGGCAAGTATTTAACTATGTTACCACGGACGCTTTGGTGCCGAAGGCAAGGCTAGTCTACGTGGGTGTGCCATAAGTCACCGCTAACCCAGGTGAGGCCCCATGGTAGACACTTACCCGGCCATTCTATTCGGATAACGGAGTTAGGTTCTTAAAGCCTTTTGACTTTGAGCACTTTTTGAAAATGAGTACTGATACGACCATTGGTGTAATGTGTAGAGATGGACAGAGACGAAAACCCCGTCTTAGGATACTATCACAACCTCCTTATCAATCCAAATTTCTACGTTGAATAACTGGAGGAGCCGGAGCTCGAAGACCAACCCGAGCCGAGGGAGCCCCTGCCGGTCAACCCATTCCTCGTAGGGGACAATTTCGATTATCCCGAAATCCAAAACCTAGACGATGCGGAGGCCAACTTTGACGACACTGTTACATCCCGAATGACAATGCGGCGCCGACACAACAGTTAGAGTCGTATTATCGTGATCGAGAACTATACCACCACTACCAAGAGAAATACGATGTTCCTAAGCCTTGTCAAAACTCACCAAAACGTCTATGGCCGTTACTCGGCCAGGACCGGATTAGATCCACCCCGTACTACTTCCCTCAAACCCAACGTCGCGGGAATTATCAATAAACCTGTTAGACAACGGGCCTATTCTCGAGTGTTCGTATCTATCTGCGATACCGAAGAGTATGGTTAATACTGTACATGTGAAAGGAAAAGCATCAGACAAGGAAGTCATGGATTGTAGAAACTAGGAAGTTTGGGTTGTATCTCCAAGTACTTTGGAATATTGTAAATACGTTTGAATAAGGAGATTGTACAAGAAGACTTGTATTAGGATTAGAACGACCGATATGTATGAACCTTATGAAATGAATATATGTGAATATATGTTTGGTGTGCAAATTGTTATGCCATTTCTAATGTTTACATATTTTGTCATAATTATTTAAAGGAAAAAGAATAACACATGGCGATACTAAGAGGTGCCGGTGCACCAAGAGGCCGAGGCCGTGGTCGAGGCCGAGGTGAGAGGAGGCGAGCGGCCTCGAGGATGAAAGAAACAATGAACCGAATCAACCCGGACGTGATGAAATTGAAGAAATGCGTAGAACTCTACAGAACAAAGAGTTCGATTGATACTCTCTGGCAAGAGAACCAACATTGGAAGCACGACAACATGAAGAGGAGCGAGAAAATGAAGAAGAAAATAACCACAATGATGAAGAAGAATATGATGACAATGATGACAATGACAATGATGAAGAGCCTGAAGGGTCTGACAGATCCCAATCACCACCCAGGCACGGACAAAGAGAAAGGACTCATCGAAAACCGGGTAAACCAAGCCGCAAGTTGAAACCACCCGGTTTCCGAGGGAGGAGTGAACTAGCCGAGGATTGGCTTCGAGTCTTGAGAAGATTTTGAAGTCATGGAATGCCACGGAAATCGGATGGCCCACCTAGCAATTTACAAGCTTGAGGGAGATGCTCGAGATGGTGGAAGAGCGTATCCACAACTCGCCGATCTGTTACGTAGGAGATGTTCCTTGAGCAGATTCAATGAACAGTATTTTCCTCCATCGACACAGTAATTAAAGAAGAAGAATTCCTGCAGATCAAGCAAGGAGCCGAGGAGTCTTTCGACGACTACTTCGCCGCTTTACCAACCTCGTCATGTATTCATCATACCCGAAAATCCACAAGAATGAGAGCTGGAAGGCTAACCGACTGTAACCGGCTGAAATATGATATAAGGGCAAGGTTAGTGTCTCAAGCAATTTCGAAGATGGCCAAAGCGGTGGAATCTGCAGGATGACAGAGCGCAACTTGAAGGAATTGCGCAAATCCCGGCCGTGACGGAAATAATGCAAGTCGCGGTGGTTCCAACCGCGGAGGTTCCTCACGAAGAGGAAGGCACCTTGGAACAACAACCAGGTGGAAACAAGAGACCCTACCAACCGGGGCAACAAAATTACCCCAGACAATAGGGATCCCGGACGTGTCCTAAATGCAAGAAGTACCATCCAGAGCTAATCGCGATGGGAAACAAGTCTGCTTCAAGTGTCGAAGCTCTGGACACATTAGCCGGATTGCCCCGAGAAGACCGCAGAGGCGAGACCTCGTAACAACGGCCGAATCTTTGCATTGACAAACACAGAGGCCAAAGTCCCCGAGAGATGGTTCAAGGTACCATCTATCTCAATGGAAATCTACTTGAAGCATTGTATGACTCGGGTGCTAGTCACTCGCTTATTTCCTATGATTGTGCAAGTCGCTTAGGATTGCATGCCCGTAGATTGCCATTTGATCTTGTTGTATCTACACCGTTGGGTGTAAAGTCTTTAGCTTCGATGCATGTATGAATTGTACTGGCCGACGTGGATGGACGAGTTTCTAAAGTGAATCTTATCTGTCTACCTCTTCACAGCATCGACGTCATATTCGGTCTGAACTGGTTAACGGCCAACGGCGCAATGATTGATCGTGGCAAAAGGAGATATCATTTGCCGGAGACAAGGTTGAAGTGAGCTGAACTTTCTCTCCGCTACGTAAGCCGATCGGTGCGTGAAGCAAGGATGTCATGCTTTCATGGTATTCTTTTCAGTCAAAGCAGAAGCGACCTTTCACTTCGGACATTCCCGTGGTGAATGATTTTCCGATGTATTTCCGGAGGATCTTACCGAGTTACCTCCTATCCGAGAAGTGGAGTTCAACATTGACTTGATGCCTGGCACAGGATCAATATCAAAGGCGCCGTATCGTATGGCTCCTAACGAGATGCAGGAGTTGAAGAAGCAGTTGGAAGAACTTTTGAAGAAGGGTTCATTCGACCTAGCGTTTCACCGGGGAGCCCCGGTGCTTTTGTAAAGAAGAAAGATGGAAGTTTCCGACTCGCATCGACTACCGCGAACTCAACAAGGTGACCGTTAAAAACAAGTACCCACTTCCCGGATTGATGATCTTTTGGATCGCTTGTCCGGTTCTACGCCTTTTCAAAGATTGATTTGCGTTCGGATACCATCGCCATGCGAGTTAAGGATGGCGATGTTCCCAAGACAGCTTTCAGAACCAGATATGGGCATTATGAATTCCTTGTGATGCCCTTCGGATTGACAAATGCACCTGCGGTATTCATGGATTATATGAACCGTATCTTCCGACAACACCTAGACCAGTTTGTGGTGGTGTTCATTGATGACATTTTGATCTACTCTAAGAGTAAAGAAGAGCACGAAGAACATCTCGCAAAGGTGTTGAGCATACTCGGGAAAAGCAACTATATGCTAAGTCGAGCAAATGCGAATTTTGGCCGCCTAAGTGAAATTTCTGGGCCATGTTATATCTAGCGGCGGAGTTGCAGTTGATCCTAGCAAAGTGGAAGCGCTCGACCGGAAACGGCCGAGAGACCGTGACGGAGATCCGTAGTTTTCTTGGTCTCGGGATACTACCGCAGATTTATACGGATTTCTCGCCTTGCCCTACCATTGACAAAGCTTACGAGGAAGAATCAACCCTTTATATGGGGAGATGATTGTGAGGAGAGCTTTCGAGTCCGAGGAGAGGTTGACTACAAAGACCTAGATTGATTATCCCCGATCCAGATGAGACCTATGTTGTCTACAAATGATGCCGGTGGGCAAGGATTGGGATGTGTCCTAATGCAGCGGGGGCGGGTGGTGGCCTATGCCTCTCGTCAGCTGAAGCCTCACGAGTTGAACTATCCTACACACGATCTAGAGCTGGCGGCTATCGTGTTCGCTTTGAAGATATGGAGGCATTACTTGTACGGTGTAACCGTAGAAGTGTATTGTGACCACAAGAGTCTGAAATACTTGTTCGATCAACGAGAACTCAACATGAGACAAGCGTCGTTGGATGGAGTCGATTAAAGATTATACCTCGGAAATCAAGTATCATCCGGGTAAAGCAAACGTTGTTCTTGATGCTCTTAGTAGAAAGACAGTGCAGTATCATATATGATGATACAAGAGCGTAAGCGCCGGAAGATTTCAGAGACCCGAATCTATCCAACCAAATCGCATGGGTCGACATGCACCACCGGTGATGCCTATCTTGCTACACTTCTTGCAAGTCAAGGGGAGTATGATCTGAGAGATGAAGTGGAAAAAGCTCAGAAGCAAGATGATTGGGCTATCGAGACTCGTGAGAAGATTTCTCGAGGTGAGACCCAAGACTATGACCTATCACTTAGTGGTTTGGTCAGGTATAAACAGCGAGTTTACATACCGCCAGTTGATGAGTTAAGGCGGACGATAATGGATGAGGCTCATAAGAGTAAGTACACTCTACATCCAGGCATGGTCAAGATGTACCAGAGTATGAAATCCGAACTTTGGTGGCCCGGAATGAAGAAAGACGTAGCAGAATACGTGGCCAAATGCTTGACCTGTCAGAAAGTAAAGATTGAACACCGTCGACCCCCTGGTCTTTTGCAAGGACTAGAGCTGCCGGAATGGAAATGGGAGAACATAACCATGGATTTTGTGGTAGGTCTGCCCAAAATCAGAAATCATGACACAATTTGGGTAGTTGTTGACAGATTAACCAAGTCAGCGCACTTTATTCCCATCAGTATCCACTATTCTCCGGAACGATTGGCGGAGATTTATATCAAAGAGATAGTGAGATTACATGGTGTTCCTAAGAGCATTGTCTCCGATCGTGATACACGATTCAAATCCCGTTTCTGGCAAGCATTACATGAAGGTATGGGGACTAAGCTAAGGTTCAGTTCGGCTTATCACCCACAGACTGACGGTCAATCTGAGAGAACCATACAGACGCTGGAGGATATGCTGCGAGCATGTGCCCTGGATTTCAAGGGAAGTTGGGATCAACATCTTTCGCTAGCAGAGTTTGCTTATAACAACAGTTATCATGCTAGTATACAAATGGCCCCGTTCGAGGCATTGTATGGGCGGAGGTGTCAATCACCATTATGCTGGACAGATTCGTCCGAAAAGCAGTTACTTGGGCCGGATATGCTTGAGCAGACCTCTGAACAGATCGCATTGATCAAGAAGAGACTCCTAGCAGCACATAGTAGACAGAAGAGCTATGCTGACAAAAGGAGGAGACCTCTAACGTTTTATGTCGGCGACCATGTATTTCTAAAGTTATCTCCGGTAACTGGTGTCGGCAGGACGCTCAAGAGGAAGAAACTCAGTCCACGGTATGTTGGACCATTCGAAATTTTGGCTAAGCGCGGAGAAGTAGCTTATCAGTTAGCCTTACCCCCGAACCTGAGTAATCTCCACGATGTTTTTCACGTGTCACAATTGAAGAAATACCAACCTGACCATGATCATGTCATCGAGTACGAGGATGTTGAAGTACGGCATGATAATACCTTCATAGTCGAGCCAGAACAGATCATTGATCATAAGGAGAAGCGGCTCAGAAATAAGACTATTTTGATTGTGAAGGTGGTCTGGAAGGGTTTGTCACCCGAAGAAGCGACTTGGGAAACCGAGAGTGACATGAAAGAGAAGTACCCAGAATTCATGGCCCGAAGTTTAGTTAGTATGGACTAAATTTCGAGGGCGAAATTTTGTGTAAGGGGGGGAGAAATGTAATACCCGGATATTTATCTGGAATATTATAAATAAAAGTTGGATATTTCGATAAGTGAAATTTCAATCTCCGGTCTTGCATAAATACAGTCTATTTTCTAAGTAGAATTTCTGTAAGAAATTAGGGAGTTTAAGGGCCAAAGTGCCAAAATGACCAAAATGCCCCTAGAAAGGGTAATTAACTTAGAAAATTTATGGAAAAATCCTAAAAGATAGTTAAATGACCAAGTGAGTAAGGAGAGTATATAATCTCTAATTATTGTAATTTTATAAATTATGAAATTGGAGAAATTGTTGGAAAATACTCAAAAAGTAGTAAAAAGACCAAAATACCCTTGTAATTATGGAATAATGTTGGAGGCATGGAAATACTAAGGTTAATGCAAGAGTGTGAAGGTAATGAGACATCCTAATTAAGAAAAATAACAACTATGGTTAAAAGAGTAATTAAGTAATTAATGGCTAATTACTTAAGCATAAGCAAAGGAAATTCAGTAATAATTATGTGAAACTCAAAAATTAGTGGAAATTAGTGTAAAATTAGTAAAAATGTATTTACTAATTAATTGGAAATTTTATGAAAAATAGTTGAGTTTAGGTATTTTTAGGCCTAAATACAAGAATGGACCAATTAGGAAATTTTGTGAAATTTTTGGAAAAAATAAACAAATAAATCATTAAATAATTAATTAAATAAAAAATAAATATTTATTAATTATTTAAAGGGGCCAACCGAAATTCAAGGCAAAAATTAAAAGAAAAATAAAATAAAAATAGCATAGGAAGCAAGTTGGCCACTTGTAACATATTTTAATAATATAATTTAATTAAAGCAAAAATCATGAATAGTAATTTTAAAATTAGGAAACGGATCCTATCTAGAGATCTAGAAATAGGAATTTCAAGGTCAAGGTAAAATATTGATCGGTGAGTTTTTACCTTTAAGTGACCTCTTAGGAAGTTAATCCGAGGCCGTTTGTGCATTTTCCTAATAAAACAAAATAGGGAAAAATGCATATAGGCATATTTTTGGAAAAGAGGAAAATAAATTCTAAATCAATATTTAGGAATGGGTTTGAATTTATTTTGACATATTTGGAATCAGTGAATTATTTCGAAGAGATTGATATCTCCGAAAACGAATTCCGACACCGGACGCGTTCGGACACGTTTTTCGAGGAACTTCAAGCGGATTTGTTGGAGACCTATATGGAATCAAAATTTAGGTTAACTTGGACATTTCTACTAAGTGAGAACATGTCTTCGAGTTGTAAATCCGAATTTTGTGAATTCTCCGAAATCACGCGAATCGGGTGCGATCGGGAAAATGGGTTTTTTATAACCCAAAATGCCAAACAAAGCCTTATCTAAACCCTATAAATACCCCCCCCCTCCTTCAAATTCTGCACATCATTCTTCTTTGAGCTCCTTGGCCGAAATTGCTAGGGAGAGAAAGAAGAGAGAGAAGTTCTGGGCGGAAGCTCTGCCGAAGTCTTCAACGGGTAAGTCTTTCGGGCTTTAGTCTTTAGTTTTTAGTTTAGTAGTTAGTAGAATTGTTAGTTAGATTTAGAAAGTAGGTGACAAGATTCCTACAAATGTTTTAGAGCCTTGTTTGCGTTGAAAAATATGCGAGAGGTGTAAACATAGTAGGGATCGAGTCATTTGAAAAGTTGTAGTTTTTATAACTCTTTCAAAATTAGGGGTAGTAATAGCCTTTAAATTTCAAGTATGATTGGGTATCATATGGGAGGGCTATTTTAGTCTTTATTTTCAAGAATCATAAATGCGTCGAAGTTTCGCGAAATTTTGGGAAGAAAATAGCCTATGTAGCGGAAGCGCCGGCGAAATTCCGCCAAGTAGGGATATAGGGGCAAAATGGTAATTTTTACCTAAAATGCCGATTGTAGTATCAAATCACTAATAAAAGTGATATTACTTGTAGAGGAAGTCGGGAATCCTAATTTCTTGCCTTTCTGACTGTCCAACGTGCATTGTCGGACAAATCAACATTTTCCGTCGAAAGTACAAAGTTTCCGCCAGAAACACTTACGTACATCAACGAAGGTACGGACGCGTACTGTAACACTAATCTTGTGCTTCTTAAATACTTATATGTCAATGATATGTTCGTAGACCGTTATATGAACGGATTATACGGGTTATAGTTTTGATAACACCGTTTTGTTTTCCTAGCCGAGGACACGACTAATTATCGTGGCTTTGGAGAATAGTGCAGTGTTATTGTTGTTTTACATTGTGGGGCTTTCATATTGCTTATTGCTTATGTTTGTCGGCATAATGATCATGCATCTGCCGAGTGCTTTTGTGATGATATCTTGTTGTATTAGCTCTAGAAATATCTCGTTGTGCAGTATCTTTGTATTGTTTGGGTATGAGGTTATTGCTACTCGAGATTCAATACGTTGAATTGAATCTCACTTTGTAGCCAGTGCGGAGGACCACGGATCGTGGATCGAGGCAAGTACCGGAGTAGGCATGCACCAAGAAGGCTGTTGCTATCTTTATCGCTTTACGCATTCCTTTCCGTTTCTGTTTTCGTCATTGTTCCTTTCTAAACATTTGGACTACGTAATCTATGCAATGTTACACAATGGTTGCTGTTTTGACTAAGAATCCAAATGCTGTCGCTCTATTTCTCCACTCTGATTGTTTGTTTGAAAAAAAAAAAAATTTCCGCATTTCAAACATGGGATGTTACACCTCTAATCTTTATTATAAGAGCCAGTTGATCTTTTAAAGATTAAGGAAGTTAAATAAATTATGTATCAATAGATTAAATATCAATTTATAGATTAGTCAAGTTAGGTTGAAGAAAAACCACATATAAATACTTTAATGTAACTTATTTAACTTTTTCAAAAAAAGTTAATATGTTTTTATATTAGAGACTAGAGGGAGTAATATATTTGACACTACCGTGTCAATCATACTTTCTTTAATATAAAATGTAAGTGAAAAAATGACGATGAAAAAAATCTAGAAAAAAAATATTACTTGAATGATATATTTTCTTTTTACCTGAAAAAAGAAAACAAAAATTCTTGACTGGCTCAAGAACAGACCAATTGCAAATAAATGACGATGAAAACTACCCCAACAATATTAATTTAAGTTTTGCCCTAGAAATTAATAAACCAAAGAAAGTGATCATTCTTTTGTATATATTCACATAAGGTCTAAGCACCTTATGTGGACTCCCAAAAATATCCCAAATTTTGCTATTCTCTCATTCTCAGACTCTAATATTGCTTGCTATGACATTTAGACTTTTTGCAGCTATTTTTAGACACTAGAGTAATTGAATATACTGTTTAGATTGTTCTTCTATCATATTAGTGCAAAGTTAAAAGAAGAAAAAGTAAACAAATGTAAGTGACAGCTACAATAATTGCTACCATATCACTCTTACTTTTGAGAATTGAGGGTGTGATATCAGACATAAACCTCTACGTAATTAGTCATAGCAGATTATGAAAATGAAGGGTTTGATTTTCATACCAGATTATAAGCTTCCACAATTCAGTTGATGATTCTTGGCTTCCAAATTTTCAAGATCCACATAAAAAGAATTCAGCTTATATAGATTTACCAGAGGGACAGAAAGAAGCGTTTCACTATGATGAAGAATTCAACTTATGAATATTATAATCTTGTGTGTATTCAACTTATGATCTAATTTGATTCAATTATATGACCGACGTGGGATATTCTACTCAATAAGATTAAAATACATTTAAAAAAAAAATATTGAAGTAGATTTGACGTACTAATTTATGTGGGTTAGAATTATTTCAATAGGGGGTTTCAGATTATTTTTTGTATTTTATAGTACTTTCCTTTTTTATTTTTTTGTTTACAAGAACTTGGTAATTTCACTGTTCAGTTTTCTACGTATCACTATTCATCTCTTGACTTCATCAATCTCTCGTGAATAATGGAGACAATAATAATTTCTAGTCTGTTTTTGTCTTAGTTTATACCAAGAAAGATGAGATTTCATATTCAAATTTTTAATAGGATACATAATATATGATGTAGCCTATAACTACTTGTTGTTATTTTAAGGGTTAATGTGTGATTTGACCAATAAACTATTGGCTCAGGAGTATCCAACACAATTAACTATTAAGTAGACCAAAAATACCAACAAACTTTTATAAATGTGCAGTCAGCACAACGCCGTTAGAAAAAGTTAATGTGTTATCTAAGGTGCAGATTGACCAACGAACTTTTATCCCAAGAGCGCCCAGCACAAAAAAGTTTTACTCAGGAGTGTCCAGCACAAAATTCTAAATTTTACGAAATTAAATAATTTTTTTCTCAATTGTCATTATTCAAAACTACTTGTATAGGTATCTATGGACAAAAATTACTCATTCTTCAATTTTGTCAAAATTATAATTTACTAAAATAAACAAAAGTTTTAATTAAAAATACAACTATATGATTTAAATAAAACTCAAGATGTTTTATAGTTTATTATATATGTTAAACAAAAAAATGATTTATTTTTATTTTAGAAGAAATTTATGTGAGTTAAAAAATTCATTTAATGTTAATAAAATTTAAAAAATCTATTATATCCTGAATGAAATGAAATGATTTTTATTTTTATAAAAAGATATTAATGGATATCAACATTGATACTTAATAATATAAATCCGACAACTTGATGATATATTTGTTAATTAAATAATCTATTGATTATATGAATATGAGACTTGTTGGGAAAAAAAAAGATAACTTAAGAGGCTTGATGAAGGACAATTTAATACTAGGTTAAGGAGCAATTTGGCCTACAAAAATTTTATTAACATTAAATGAATTTTTAACTCACATAAATTTATTCTAAAATAAAAATAAATCATATAATTTTTTTGTTTAACATATATAATAAATTATAAAACACTTTGAGTTTTATTTAAATCATATAATTATTTTTTTATTTTAGAAAATTATAATTTTGACAAAATTGAAGAATGAGTAATTTTTGTCCATAGATATCTATACAAGTAGTTTTGAATAATGACAATTGAGAAAAAAAATTAGTTAATTTAGTAAAATTTAGAATTTTGTGCTGGGCGCTCCTAGAGTAAAAGTTTGTTGGCCAATCTACACCTTAGATAACGGATATTAACTTTTTGTCTAACGGCGTTGTGCTGGGCGCTCTTGAGTAAAACTTTTTTTGTGCTGACTGCACCTTTTTAAAAGTTTATTGATATTTTTGATCCACTTAATAGTTAATTGTGTTGGACGCTCTTGAGCCAATAGTTTATTGACCAAATCGCACATTAACCCTTATTTTAAATATTAACATTTTAGCTTTCAAATGTGTCGTCACTTGATCCATGTGACAGGAATGAAAAAATAAAGAGGAATACTTTGAATTCGAAAGATTATATTCCAAATTACAGATCAAAATCTCACCCAATAATCTAATACTCAAATAAAATAATTGCTTATATATGGCCGGCCATTACCTCATAATGGTATCTTTGTAAATTATTATTATTTAGATATCATTGATCTTTGCCCCCTACTTTTATGAAGTAACTCATTTGAAGATTGAGGCGTCAAAGATAAATTAATTTTAAATGGATTGGTTGGATAAATCATACTTGTTTTTATCATTTTTTTTTATCTGAAATCATTCAAATATACCATAATTCTTATAATTTATGCATACTCTCTTTGAAATAAATTATGTGCGGAAAAAATACAAAGAAGTCCTAATAATAAAATTTAGTTACTAATAAGTTCTGTACAACTTGTCACAAGATGATATGCAATATTTCAGATTTATAAATATCTAAATATATGTTCTCTTACATACCATTCTCTATGATCTTATAGATTATCAAAATTATCCTTCACATCTCGCACATTAATATTCGATAAGTTATTGAATAATAATAATAATAATAATAATTCATAAGATTTGTGAATATCTAATTTATTCATTTATAATTGAACAAATTTCATCATTACTGGTATAACCAAATTATGAATGTCACATCAGCCTTCACTTGCATATGAAATTTAATGTGTGAAGAGAATTCCTAACGAGGCTCTTCTACTTGTGGACTTACCGGAAAAATCAACATTAGGGCTTTCTAGCAAGCTTTGATAACTTATTATACCATCGAGATTTCTTTTTTTCTTTTTTTTTTTATTTAGAGCGTCCGATATTCTAGGGCAGACCATCTTTCAGGCATATCAACGGCCCCAGACTAATCCGGACCGAGACCGGGTTGGCCCCTTTCGGGGGGAAGCCTCTACCACCCACGCCTGCTGCATTCCCACGTCTCGAACTCAAGACCCGTGGTTAAGTTAGGACAATCCCTTACCAGTTGACCTAAGCGCTTGGTGGTATCGAGATTTCTTTAATATGTTGGGTTGTATATATTTTTAAGTTCTTGTTCCGGGAAAATTTGGACAACTTATTTGTCTAATTAATGTTATAACGGCCAAATTTAAAATTCTCAATTGATGATTTTAATTTTAATTTTTTGTGTGGAAAAACTCATGTTATCTAGGAGATTATATTTATTTTAGATCGGTATCCATTAAAATAATTTTATAAGAAATAAAATTAAAAAATAACAATTTAGATTTAAAATTGGGATAATATCATTAAGGTCCCATAACTTTAATAGCATTTGAACGCACATTTCAAGTTTAGGGATCGATCTAAAAATTTGGGTGAAAGGATCAAATACGAAACAGCTTCAGAATTGGATTGTGGTTCACAAGTCACAGTGCCCTGTTTGTTATGATTCCCATTTCATAAGATTTTGACACGAATTTACATTGAGTGCTTTTCTCTTAGGTACTTCTTCGGTGTTTTTCCCTCTAATTAGAGGGATTAGACATTTTTTTTATATATTCTATTTATTGATATTAGATTATATGCTGCATCCTGAAATTTTTTTTTTCATCTAGTATCTCAGATTAATTAATTTCTAGGATATTGGGGTTACAGGAAAAATATTTCTCAATGCAGGACTGAAAATTAATTAATTTGAGATATTAGGTACACAAAAAATTTCCGGATCCAGCATATAATCTAATCTAAATAAATAGAATATATAAAAAAATTTAAAAAATAAAAATAAATTGCCTAATCCCTCTAATTAGAGGGAAAAACACCTAATGTGAACCTCGATTGACACATATCACACCATCCATTTTATGAAATGCGTCAGTGATATACTGATATGATGTTATAATGCCATTCCATTTGGTCACCATATATATATATATATGGGGGAGAGAGAGAGAGTATTCGAATGTTGATGAGTTGTTTAAGGAGTTAAATGATAATCAGATAATAATATTTCATTAGAAGACCGCATAAGTGCAGATATTATTTTGTAAACGTTTCAACTTTCGAGCCAGCATCAAAGGAACCGATCATCACCTTAGGGGCAGAATTGAAAACTAATTAATTTCCAGAATACTGGGTGCAAAAAAAAAAATATTCAGAAAGCAACATATAATTTTAATCTAAATAAATAAAACATATAAAAAAAATTAAAAAAAATGTGCTTGTCCCTCTAATTAGAGGGACAAGCACATAAGAAGCACATTAGGACAAGAATGTGAACCCTTGTTTTTATCGTTTTTTTTTTAATCTGAAATCATTAAATGTTACCTTAATTCTTCTAATTTATGAAAACTCTCTTTGAAAGAAATTATGTGCGAAAAATTATAAAGAAGTCCTAATTATAAAATTTAGTTACTAATAAGTTCTGTACAAATTGTCACAAGATGATATGCAATATTGCAGATTTATAAATATCTAAATATATGTTTTCTTATTACATAACATTCTCAATGATCTTATAGATTTTCAAAATTATCCTTCGCATCTCACACATTAATATTCGATACGTTATTGAATAGTAATCATAATATAATCATAATTCATAAGATTTGCGAATATCTAATTTATATTTGAACAAATTACCTCATTACTGGTATAACCAAATTATGAATGTCACATCAGCCTTCACTTGCATATGAAATTTAATGTGTGAAGAGAATTCCGAATGAGGCTCTTACTTGTGGACTTACAGGCAAAATTAACATTAGGGCTTTCTAGCTAGCTTTGGATAACTTATTATACCATCGAGACTTCTTTAATATGTTGGGTTGTATATATTCTTAAGTTCTTGTTCCGGGCAAAGTTGGACAACTTATTTGTCTAATTAGTGTTATAACGGCCAAATTTAAAATTCTCAACTGATGATTTTAAAATAAAAATATTAATTTTTCTTAAAAAAACTCACGTTATCTAGGAGATTATATATATTTTAGATCGGTATCCAATAAAATAATTTCTTAAGAAATGAAACTAAAAAATATAAATCTGAACGATTAGGTGCTCATAAGACTATAAGAGTGATAAGTTCCGACTGTTGTGAACTGTTGTGAAATCGGCACAATTTAGAAACAATTTAGACGTACGGTCTAGATTTAAAATTGGGATAATATCACAACTTTAATAGCATTTGAACGCGCATTTCAAGCTTAGGAATCGATCTAAAAATTTGGGTGAAAGGATCGAATATGAAACAGCTTCAGAGCTGGATTGTGGTTCAAAATTAAAGTCACAGTGCCGTGTTTGTTATGATTCCCATTCCATGAGATTGACACATATCACACCATCCATTTTTTGAAATGCATCAGTGATATGTTATAATGCCTTTCCATTTGGTCACCATATATATATATATATATATATATAGAGAGAGAGAGAGAGAGAGTATCAGAATGTTGATGAGTTGTTTAAGGAGCTAAATTATAATCAGATAATATTTCATTAGACCACATAAGTGCAGATATTATTTTGAAAACGTTTCAACTTTCAAGCCTGCGTCAAAGGAACCGATCATCACCTTAGCTAACTAATTAAATTATCGTGTGGACTGTGGATTTCAACACAGATTCATCAAAGTCAGATACTGACCCAGTTCCGATAAGCCTTCAACCTCAGTTTGTTGGAATAAACCGTCACAGATTTTGATTTTTTCTTCCTCTTGTATCTTATTTCAAGCACTAATCGGTGTCGTCGCCATATATATAATATGCTCCATATCTCCACTGCTTCTTTGTCACAAAACCTCATCTTTCGAAAATATCTTGTTGATTTCCGTCGGGATTAGAGGGCACAGGGTTTGATCAACCTCTTCTTCTTCATCAAAGCCTCTGTTCCTCTTGCCGATGATAATGCTGTAACTCACTACAAAAAAAAAGGACTTTTAGTGGCGACTTTCGACGGCGACATTTAATGTCGCCGCGGAAAGTAACACTTTCGGCGGCGACTTTTAATGTCGCCGCCGAAAGTATGACTTTCCATGGCGACAGTTATTTGTCGCCGCCAAAAGGGTGTTTTGGTGGCGACTTTGTGTCGCCGCCAAAAGTCTAATTTCAAATTTTAGTTTTTTTAAATTGTACTACTTCCAGTGGCGATAGTTCTTAGTCGCCGCCAAAAGTGTGTTTTGGTGGCGACTTTTTGTCGCAGCCAAAAGTCTAATTTAAAATTTTAGTTTTTTTTTAAATTGTAATACTTTCGGTGGCGATCGTCATCCTCACGCCAAAAAGGTGTTTGGTGGCGACTTTGTGTCGCCAAAAGTCTAATTTCAAATTTTAGTTTTTTTTTTTTAAATTGTACTACTTTTAGTGGCGACAGTTCTTAGTCGCCGCCAAAAGTGTGTTTTGGTGGCGACTTTTTGTCGCCGCCAAAAGTCTAATTTAAAATTTTAGTTTTTTTTTTTTTAAATTGTACTACTTTCAGTGGCGACAGTTTTTAGTCGCCGCCAAAAGTGTGTTTTGGTGGCGACTTTTTGTCGCGGCCAAAAGTCTAATTTAAAATTTTAGTTTTTTTTAAAAAAAATTGTACTACTTTCAGTGGCGACAGTTTTTAGTCGCCGCGAAAAGGGTGTTTTGGTGGCGACTTTGTGTCGCCGCCAAAAGTCTAATTTAAAATTTTAGTTTTTTTAAAAAAAAATTGTAATACTTTTAGCGGCGACAATTTTTTGTCGCCGCCAAAAGGGTGTTTTGGTGGCGACTTTGTGTTGCCGCCAAAAGTCTAATTTCAAATTTTAGTTTTTTTAAAAAAATATATGTAATACTTTCAGTGGCGACAGTCATTTGTCACTGTCAAAAGGGTGTTTTGGAATTTAAATTATGAGCAAATTTTCCTTTCCAAAATATCTAATTTTAGTTTCAATTTTTTGCAATTTAAATGGGCAAGTTGTAATAATAATAAGAAATTAAAAACCTCAATTTCGCTGATATCATTGACCACGACGGTGGCCTTTCTGCGTACAGTTTTGTGTTCCTCAAGTTGTAATAACCCATATATTTGAAAATTAAAATAATAATAAGAAATCAAAATAATTAATTTGTAATGGCTCAAGAAATTAAAATAAATAAATAAAATTATTTGTTTATAAGTTAATTATATATTTACTATTTATTGTATCTGAGATTCAAGATGAAATTGATAGCTTGATGGTATTGGGGATGACCAAAAGTTCCTTAGGTCTTGGGTTCAAATCCTCATTAGGGCAAGATGTGTTTTATTTTACTTTTGCCTTAGCACTGCGGAAATTACCAAAATACCCACATGTGTTTTTTTTTTAAAAGAAAAAAGAAAAGAATGAGAATCTGATTTTGTGGCACGCACAAATGAGATCGGGAAAAAAAGAGAGAGAAAGGAGACTTGTGATTTTTCTTCAGAAACCTAGCGAATCTATTTCTTCAGGCCTTTTTACCTATCTAATTTTTTTAAAAAAAAAAATTTACCAAAATAAATCAAAATTGAAACTATTTACTAAACTAATGCAGTTGGTGGCGGCATCTGACATGACGATATAAGAGGCGTAAGAAAGGGAGACGCGATTTGGGCGAGGACTCTGACGTGCAAAATGGCGTGGGAAAGCCCCACGCCATCTGAACCAGAAATGGCGTGGGGGTTTCCCACGCCATTTGACTTCAAATGGCGTGGGAAATCCCCACGCCATTTGTGTGGGAATTTCCCACCCGTTCTGACTTTTTTTCCAGAACGTACCACGGCAGTCCTGTGGTTTTTTTTCCCGTTAATATTCAAAAATTCTACCGTGTAGCCTCCTCCTATAAAATTATCGGTTAAAAAAACTTTGCTTCCATCTCTTCTTTTCACTCCTTCACTCTTTTGCTCTTCCCTCTCGTCTAAAACTTTGCTTCCAGGTCTTTTCATTCCTTCCATTTCTTTTCATTCCTAACTCTTCTTCACTTTGCTTCTTTAGCCCTCATCCCCCTCTTTAAAAATTCTCTCCATCCACCATTCTTTGTCACTTGGAGCCACCATTTGTCCTCCATCTTTTTATCATTTGTTTCTTTATTTTTATTTTATCTAATTCCATTTATATAGTATAGTAGTGTGTTTCTTCTTCTGCTAAGTTACAATTGTGTTGTTGTCATTTGTTTTATCTTAATTTAATTAATCTTCATTTTCATAATAAAATAAGAAAAAAATGAATGAAATGGTAGAGTACCTTGTGGAAACCGCAAATACGCGGGTTTTGAGATATCCGATGATGAGGATCTGGATGTTTTTGTACAAACATTCGTGGAAAACCGTACGTCTGGATTTGCTGAGTTATATGTGAATATTGAGACATCAGATTATATGGCTCATTCTGGTACATCTCAGCCAACACAATCAACCGTTGCCCATGGAGAAGAAGGTGACTACATGCTAAATGAACCTGACAATGAGGAGGAGCAAGAGGAAGAAGATGAAGACACTTTATTAGATAATGAACATGAACAGAATGATAGTGATGCAGATGATGAATATCGAGGTAATGATTATATAATTTATTTTTTATTGGTTACTTTATTTTCGCATAAATTGTATTATGTGTGAGCATGCAGATATTACACCGTTTTGGCATGACATTCCACATTATGAGGCTGTACATGAAGATTACCCACATGAGGATATACTGGATGAAGGCCAGGGACCGTGGGTTAGAGGAGATGGATTATATCTTAAACAAGAGTTCGCGTCCAAGAGTGACATGCAAGCTGCAATAAAACATTATTGCATGAAGGAACATCATGAAGCTCATGTGGTTGAGAGTAGTACAACGAAGTTGATAATGAAATGTCGGAATCATGAACAAGGTTGTGATTGGAGAGTAAGAGCAATTAAACCGAAGAACAACAATGCTTGGGTGGTAACTAAATGGGATGGAAATCATAGTTGTGTGAGCCAAATTCTCTCCTAAGATCACAGACAACTTGATTCAGAAATTATTTCTGAGACCATAATAGGTATGATGCACAATACCATTTGATAATTTATGAATTTATTTGGGTTTATCAGTGCACATAAATAACAATCGTAGTGTACAAATTTTGTAATTTAATTGGTTTTGCAGATATGGTCAGGGAAACACCTTCAGTACCTGTTGTCATGATACTCCCATGTATTGCTGCATAATTGCCGCCCAGTTGCCATGTGTCCGACCGGAAACTACTCGACCCTCAGTTGACAAACCTAAGATGGCCTCTACGTCCTGTATGAAGAATGTGTATGTGTGTGTGAATATGGGAGAGGGAAGGAGTAAACAAGAATGAAGAATGTGAAAATGAAGGAAAGTGGAAAAGATGAAAATGAAGAAAAAAAACGAAGACGAACAAGGGTGAGGGTGTCGGTGTGGGGAAGGGGGGTGGGGGAAGAGGTCAAAAATGGGGGGGGTGTGGTGCTGGTGCGCAGAAGATGAAAATGGAGAAAAAAGAAGATGAAAACGAAGGAAAGAAAAAACGAAGAGGAAGGAGAGGAAGGAGTGTCGGTGTGTGGGGAGGGGGAAGCGGTCAAAAGGGGGGGTCTGGGGGGTCTGACATGTGCATGTGGGGGGGCCTGCGCGGGAGGGGGGGTGTCTGACAGGTGGTACGAATTGCCACAAGGTGGCGGTGAAAATGTTCACGCCACCTTGTGGCGGTGACATTTTTCACGCCACCTTGTGGCGGTGAAAAGTTTCACGCCACCTTGTGGCGGTGAAAAGTTTCACGCCACAAGGTAGCGTGAACTTTTTGGCCGCCACCTTGGTGGCGTGAAATTTTCAGCCGCCACCTGGGTACCCACTCTGAGTTCCGCAGCAATTCCTTATGTTATTTGTGGCGTAAGACTCATTCCGGTAAATACTTTACAATCCGCCGCCTTAGTTTGATAATTATTTTTTTTACAAAAATTATTACGGTCAAAAAGCCATTTCTTCATCCTTCACCCGTGTGCCGCCACTGTCGCTGGTCTGCTCATCGCCGACATCGTTTCCTCTGGTCAGAATTCTTGTTGCTGTTATCTTTCTCTATTTCGTTTTGGATCTGCTCTATTTCAGCCGATTCTGTCCGTTTTGGCGAGAGAGGGAGCGAAGAAGGAGTTTCTCGATCTAAAGCTCCAAACGCCAGCCTCATTTTCTCCTTTGCTCTCCGTCCTCCGTCCGTATCGTCCTCCCCTCTCTGATTTCATAATTTCTCAGTTTTCCCCTTCAATCCCTGCGTGGCTGAAGGTTTAAGGGAGTATTTCGTTTTGAATCTTCTCCTCATCATTTGGGTAAGTTTTCATTAATGATTTTGGTTAATATGTTGTGCAGAAGACAAGTTCCACATTTGATATTTGGGGATTTAAATTTATTATTATTAAAGATTGGAGTTTGGAAATCATAGCAAATAAATATATTGTTGTTTGGAGATTGGTTGACAAGAGATTTGATGTATAAAAGTTTTGAATACATGGTTTGATTGTGATTGCACTTAAGGTGTTTGTTTAAAAGGCTCAAGAGAAGAATTTGGTTGGAATATCCTTTTATTTTGATTGTAAGTTTGTATTTAGCATATGGTATGTCAAATGCTTCCTTCTCTGAGTTGGTTACGACTGATTAAGGGAAAATAAAGGTAAGAGCTGGAATATTAGTGTTTTTGAGGTTTTCAAATTGAGGGGCTTAAAGTTAAAGAACAATTTATATCTGTTGTGTTAGCAAATTGATTTTTCTCATACATGGAGTGATTGAATTGATATTATTTGAGCCCTCTCCAGGTACACTTTTTAGTTTTCATCTTATCCTTTTTGTTCGGGTGAGTTTGATTCGTTTTTACCCTTTTGGTTCTTTGTTTATGCTTCTAATTTGATATTATTTGCTTGTTCATCACAATGCAGAACTAAGAAAGCTGACGAATTTACCTCTAGACTTTTAGATATTCATTCCAAGATGTTAGAGTTGAACAATAAAGAGGTAAGTGCTGATTAGTAGGACATTGGGACCAAAATTGACATGGCAGATCAGTTGTAGTTGCATCCCTTTAATTTAAGCTAGTCATGTTTTAAGTTAGAAATGGCAGTGTTTTCTTTAGATGCAATCTGCTGATATTAGGTCCTAAGAACTCATGTCAATTGATTGTCAAGTCATATATTATACCATGATATACACTTATGAAAATATACACTGATGAGCCAAATGAATCTTCTTTTTTTCTTTTAATCATAAAGGTACAGTAATTGTTAGACCAACATAGCCAAAGAGTGCGTAAGCTTTGCTTCAATTGGAATTGAAAGTATGTGCTTATTGCAAAGCTACCCAAATGGTCTAGTGGCATTATCAGAGTTGGTCCCAACTTTAGGGTTAAGTGATTATAAAGATTCCCAAGGTGGTAGTTGTTATGCTAGGTGGTACTGTATCACCTGTCAATTTTTTGTGCCTCAAATTGTCAATAATATCTTAATTGACCACAGGATTCAGAACCCTACTCTGGAAATTATTTATAAACCTGCACTGTCCATAATTTTAGAAACAATGTAGTGTAGGGATGATCAAGAACATTTATGGAATTATTGGTGTTAAATTTGTTAAAAACATAGTCTTTGCAAAGGAAGAATGGAAGAAAGTGTTAAATCATGGGAGTTTATAGTTTTCTATGGAAGTTCTGTTGATAACTTAAGTATAAAAACTTTTATATCCTAAAGAAAGAAGGCAATATACATTGGATTCCAAGAAGACAATGATTATTAGTTCTTGACTTCAACTTTAATGTGCAGGATAATATTTTTTCCACTATGAATGTTTCATCTTTGTTGTGGCTCAAGGAAGGTTCTCTATCATATCCCCTAATTCTAGTTGTTCTAGTTTAGGAAAGATTTTTCAATGATTGTAATCGCTCTTTATTTTGTAATCCCATCAATCTTTCCTCTGAGAGCTCTCTTGGAGCTTATATTAGTGTAACCCTTTCTCTGAATAATTATATCAATAATAGATCCTTTTTTTTTTTATAGTTTTCAATTTATATTTAATTTTTTTTTTTTTTAAATGTCACTTTTGGTGGCGATCAGTGGCGACAATTGTCGCCACTGAAAGTCTACTTTCGGCGGCGACATTTCCAAAAGTATCCGCGACAACGGTATAGGTGGCGACTTTTTGTCGCCACTGAAACACTTTCAGTGGTGACTTTTTGACTTTCAGTGGCGACTTTTGTCGCCACCGAAAGTCAAATTTTTTGTAGTGACTGTTATCTTCGTCGCTGAGAAGTATCAACTGGTGTAACTGTTATCTTTTAAAATATATTTTTTAAATCAACTTCTCTTAAATGTAGATTGATTTGATTCTTTTGCTTTATTCTTTTTATCAAGTATATGTTATTATCTTTGCAAAACAATCGTCTTCAAATTTTATAATCATCAAAACATGAGAATTTGACATTTCCGTTCTTCTTTATGATGGAAAAACCTTGATGCAATAAATTAATACTAGAGAGACTTACTCCCCCTAATATATGCACGTCCAACTAGTAATGTGAAGAATTAGACATAAATCAGAAAGAATATATGTTATAATGATGCCCATTTGCTATATGGCCCAACAAGGGCAATTAGTACCAAGATCCAACTATAATGAAGGAAGATCCTAATCAGTCTATAATCAAGGCTATAATCATGGAGTATCCAAATAAAGGGTCTCAACCCTAAGGTGTGGCGGCTGGAGCATGGGCCAGGAGGCGCACAAAGCCCAAGGACCCAAACCCTAAAAGGCAATCCCTATAAATAGGGGCTTAACCTAAAAGGTATACATTCTCCATTCATCCTATTTACTATTCAGCTCAATGTACACACCTTACCCCTTTTGGCTAAACGTCATATACGTGCACAACGATCCATTATACTCCTCGGTATTTGCCTTATAGATATCCTGGAGCAATCATAGTCCCTTTGGTATCTGCCTTATAGATATCTTAGGGTATTCAACTGATCCAATATCAATATACTAACCCTTCAGCTAAACATATGTGTCCTTATACAGAACATTGGCACCGTCTGTGGGGATTGGTAAATTTTGATTCCAAACAACCAAAAATGGTTGCTGCTACCAGAAGTAATAGCGGATGCTTGGCGGGGAGCGATTCTAGGAGGATCCACCACAGTAAAATCAGGAACGAACGGTTCAACTTGAACCTCAACAACATGAGAACTCGATTGTTCCAGATTACAACCAAGTGCAAGTGGAAGACGCATCTGATACTGCATCTTCCCCAGTATTCGCGGCAACCCCTCAGAATGGGATTATCCAGCAAATGCAACTGCAAGTTCAACAGAAAAAACCCTCTTCAACAGTTTCAAGTTGAGAACCCGGACATTCACCTTTTGCAAAACATGTTGGGTTCATTGTTAAGGCGGATGGCTGAGATGGAATATCGTAACCGTCTTCAGAGACAAGAGGATATCCGACTGATGCAGGAGGATATGGATCGTCCAAATGCACTTTGGTGGAAAGAAGAGATGCGGAGAATGCAGTTGTTGGAAGAGCGTCTCGGACGGATGGAGGACCCTGTTTGTGACATAAATCGGGATGCAAGTGGCCTTAGCCAGGTTAATGCCTGAGCCTCTGCTCAAATTGCTGATCAAGAACCACTGGTCATGATGCTGAAAATAACTTGGTCAATCAAGACTGGGTTCAAATTATTAAAGTTTGGGGTCTAAATCATACACTCGCGAAGGACAAACAAGTTGTAGACAACCTAGACGCCAGGAATAAGAGCCGAGATACGGTGCCCCCAACACAAAGTACGCCCGGAGGATATAGGAGGAAGTACGGCGGAGAGAATAATAGAAGTAATTTCTCTCACGAGATCGCGAATGCTCCTTACCCCAAGGATTTTGATTCAAGAGACTTGCCGAAATATAACAGAAGCCAAGATCCGCAAGCCCATCTTAATACATTTGACATGGAGATGTTTGTGAAGGGATTCGAAGGACACATCATACCCCATTTATTTGCTGGGACATTGCGTAGAGCTACGTAGGCTTGGTTTCACACTTTACCTCCAAAGTCAATCCATAATTTTAATGTTCTAGGGGAAAAGTTCACGCTGAATTTTGCAACAAGCAAGAAACAACCAAAATTTGAGTTTATTCTCGGTAAGGTCAAGCAACAACCAGGGGAAACATTTCATAAATATCTGGACCCCTTAAAAGAGGCTGCTTTATAAGTGCCTGAATTGCCGGAAAATGTGCACCTCCATTTGGTTATAGCCGGCCTGGACGCTTCATCTCAGTTGGCAAAATCACTCTTTAAGTGGCCCATCATGACCTTGCTGGATTTTAGAACATGGTCCAAGCAATACCTGGAGTTAGAACAGATGAAAATTGCCAATAATGTGATGAAGGAAAGGAGGAGTCTGTAACATCCCGTTTTCACAAGCAGTATAATTTTTTTTTTCTTTAAAACATCATTTCAAATCATCAGAGTAGAGCACCAGAGCGATTGAGTAACTGATATATATATTAAAATACCCATGGTAGCATGTCTTGCTGTTTAAACAGCGGTACAAGAGTGTTTCAAAAGTATAACAGAAAGAAGTCTTCAGCCGAGTCTTCTATGTGGCCTGCTTGCCTCTATCCTCGGTTCTCGGTCCTTCCGATCCTGAAGCTAAGTTAAGAGCTGAGGTCCATGCATCGAACCCCAGGTAACGGTTAACCTCATGATTACATACATCATATATGTACAACAGACATTCATAGACTTTTGGCAACATTTACTATGGTCAAACATAAGGTATACATATCAGATATGTAAGGCAATAAATACAGTCAGATGACAGACAGTAGTACAGTCGGAGTACAAACAATAGTACAGTCGGAGTACAAACAATAGTACAGTCGGAGTACAGACAATAGGCATAACAGCCAATAGTACCGTCAGAGTACAGGCATGACAGACAATAGGCATGACAGACAATAGTACAGTCAGAGTACAGGCATGACAGACAATAGACATGACAGACAATAGTACAGTTAGAGTACAGGCATGACAGACAATAGTACAGTCGGAGTACAGTCAATATACATATATGCATACAATAAACATCAGAGTTAGTGTTACAGTACGCGAACGTACCTTCGTTGACGGAATTTCAGTACGACGGTTAGGTACAAATTACCATTTTGCCCCTATCCTTACTAGTCGGCGGAATTTCGCCAGAGCTTCGCTATTTTGAATCTAATCTTCCAAAATTTTGCCTAAAATGCCTGTTATGATGTGAATCATTAATCAATATGATTTATATTTCGAAAACTATGTTGGAGTAGGAGTTATGTTGAAATTTTGAAAGATTAGGGTCAAAGTAACGAAGTGTTGGCAAAATTCCGCCAATTAGGGGGTCAGGGGTAAAATGGTCATTATGACTAAAAATGTCCGTTGTAATGATAGATCCTTAACAAATACGTTTTTTATATTGATAGGATATCTCTGAGTACGTTCTGACCAACCGCCGTACTGAAATTCCGTCAACGAAGGTACGTTCGCGTACTGTAACACTAACTCTGATGTTTATTGTATGCATATATGTATATTGTCTGTACTCCGACTGTACTATTGTCTGTCATGCCTATTGTCTGTTGTATTGTTATTGCCTTACATATCTGATATGTATACCTTATGTCTGACCATAGTAAATGTTGCCAAAAGTCTATGAATGTCTGTTGTACATATATGATGTATGTAATCATGAGGTTAACCGTTACCTGGGGTTCGATGCATGGACCTCAGCTCTTGACTTAGCTTCAGGATCAGAAGGACCGAGAACCGAGGATAGAGGCAAGCAGGCCACATAGAAGACTCTACCAAGACTTCTTCTTGTTATTATGTACTTTTGAAACACTCTTGTACCGCTGTTTAAACAGCAAGACATGCTACCGTGGGTATTTTAATATATATATCAGTTACTCAATCGCTCTGGTGCTCTACTCTGATGATTTGAAATGATGTTTTAAAGAAAAAAAATTATACTGCTTGTGAAAACGAGATGTTACAGAGTCCACCTTCGAGAGGGAAAGAACAGCATGGAGGTCAAAAGCAAGACTTTTGTGGACGGAACCCGGAAAATAAGTCCTGGGGTAGCAAGTTTGAAGGAAAGTATGAGAAATACACTCCCTGAACGTTTCGTGTTTCCAAGTTTGAAAGGAGGTAGCCTTAACCGAAATGAAGAGAGTTGACCGACCTCGACTGCTTCACAACAAGGCTACCTTAAATCAATCTCGGTTCTTCGAATTCCATGACCAACCGGGACATACTACAGATCAATGCTAGGATCTAAGAGACGCGATTGAAAAGTTCGTCCGGGAAGGAAAATTACGGCAGTATGTGATCAAAACTCAGGGGCGGAAGAATAATAAGTGCATCAAGAAGGACAGAGTAAGAGCCCGATTCTTAGGAAGAGAATGAGGGATAAGAAGCAGAAGAAACTAGAAGGTGGCAGTGATGAATTTCCTAAACCTGAGTTTGACTGTAATGTAATCAGTGGAGCACTTGGAGGAGAGGGAGACACAATGAGTCAGAGGAAGAAGTATTTAAGGTATCTTCCAAAGTTCAAAGAAGACTCGAGCAAACCAGAGCCTCCTCTTTTGTGTTTTACTAAAGAATTTGAAGGACGTAATTCCAGGCCATCATGATGGGATGGTGATTACGGGAACGCTAGTGAATTGTCGGGTGAAGACGATTTTTGTGGATGCCTGAAGCTCGATGGAATTATCCTCTGAGATGCCTTCAAGAGGATGAACCTGGATCCAGAAGACTTAAAGCTGTGCAAGACAACCCTCACAGGGTTCAATGGGGAGCACATCGTCCTAAGGGGTACATAGATCTCAGAGTAATGCTAGGAACCAAAGAAGCGTTCAAGTCGGAGCGTGTTAGGTTCGTTGTTGCTGATTTCTCATCTACTTATAACATGATCTTGGGGAGGCCCACCATTCAGAACTGGATATGCTAGTGTCAACTAAACATCATAAATTGAAGATGATGAGTAACAAGAATAAAGTTGTCACCATCAAATAAGACCAAAAAGAATCTCGGCGATGTTATTTTGAAATGATAAAAGAAAGTGACGGTGGCCCTTCCTCTCTACCCCGAATTCGCAAGGGAGATGGGAGTATGAACCAAGGCCAAGCAAGGCAGCAAAGCAAGCCAGTGAATATGGTTGAGCTAGATATGCGAAAAGACACCGAGGTCGAGGTCTTGAGGCTGAAACCAGGCGGAGATTGGAGGACCTTGTCTTGGGTATTGAGCTGGGACAAGTCACTAAAATTGGCAAAGCATTGGACCCTGAAGTCAAGGTTGAGCTGAAAAAATTTCTGAGAGAAAACCAGGACATATTTGCCTGGAAGTCGTCCGAGATACCAGGAATTGATCCTAGCTTTTGCTGTCACAAACTGGCAATTTATCCGGGGTCATTCTCGGTTGCGTAGAAGAAAAGGAAGCTTGGTCCAAAGAGGGGGAAGGCCTTGTAGAAGCACGTTAAGGAATTACTGGATGTCGGATTCATTTGGGAAGTATAGTACACCACCTGGTTATCTAACGTTGTAATGGTGAAGAAACCAAGTGGGAAATGGAGATTCTGCACGGACTACACTGATTTAAACCAGGTGTGTCCCAAGGATGCTTATCCAATGCCCAGTATTGACCAGTTGGTTGACAACTCGTCTAGTTTCCAATTACTTTCTTTCATGGACGCATACTTTGGATACAACCAAATCGCATGCATCCAGAAGACCAGGAAAAGACGACCTTTATAACGGAGAAGGCCAATTATTGCTATAACGTAATGCCCTTCGGGCTGAAGAACGCAGGGGCCACATACCAAAGAATGATGAATAAATTTTTTGAAGACCAGCTCGGCAAAAACATGGAGGTCTATATTGACGACATGATTGTCAAATCGGCCGATCCCGCCTGGCATATCCGAGATTTGCGATAAATGTTTGACAAGTTGAGAGTGTATTGAATTCATCTGAATCCAGCCAAGAGCGCATTTGGAGTCCCGAGGGAAAATTCTTGGGATTTTTATTGACAAACAGAGGGATCAAAGCCAACCCAGATAAATGCAAAGCCATGTTGGACATGAAGGCCCCTAAGAATAAAAAAGAGATCTAGTAGCTGACAGGCAGATTGGCTGCTTTGACCAGATTTTTGCCAAAGTCGGCAGAGAACGCTCTTCCCTTCTTTAAGTTGTTGAAGAAAGAGGCTCAAGGCGGGTGGAACCCATAATTTGAGGAAGCATTCACAAAGATAAAGCAGTGTTTAGCTGCCCCGCTGGTCTTGTCTAAGTTAGATCCGAGAGAGATTTTGATTTTGTACCTATCCGTGTGAGAAGAAGTAGTAAGTATTGTGTTGGTCAAAGAAACGGAAAATGGCCAAGTACCAGTATATTTTGTAATCCGGGCTCTGTAAGGCTCAGAGTTGAAATATCAGAAGCTGGAAAAAAATGGCATTTGCCTTACTCACTACTGCAAGACGGCTCCGCCCATATTTTGAAGGTCACCCGATCGTGGTCAGGACGAATCAACCAATCCGGTAGGTGCTCCATAAACTGGATTTGGCGGGAAGAATGATCAACTGGGCGATAAAGCTGTCCGAATTTGATATCACTTATGAAGCTCGGCACTTTATTAAGTCGTAAGCCTTGGCGGATTTCATGATGGAACTAACCCCACCGAATGAAAGGGAGATCAGAGATGCAGAAACCTGGAAAGTGTTTGTCGATGACTCATTAAACACTAAAGGAAGCGGAGCTGAGATTATTGTAGAAAACCCGAAAGGGGTTTCAATAGAGCACTCCCTCTGGCTCAATTTTCCGACTTCAAAAATCAAGCGGAGTATGAAGCGCTCCTCACCGGGTTACTTCAAGCCAGAGAAAATGGAGCCAAGAAAGTTTACGTTTCCCCTGACTCTCAACTTGTGGCGGTGCAAATTGAAAGGACGTACCAAGCCAAGGGCTCTTTGCTGGTAAAGTACTTGGGGAAGGTAAAAGAAGCCATGAAAGACTTTGAAAAGGTGACTATCGTCCACATCCCAAGAGAAGAAAATACCAGGGTCGACATCCTGACCAAAATTGGGAAGTACAAAGAGCCCGGGTAATCATCAAATTGTGATCTAACAAAGTTTGTCGGAGCCAAGTTGTGTCATGGCGATATCGGCAACCCATGATTAGAGAAAACCAATTGTCGACTACCTTGGAAAAGGAGTCCTCCCCGACAACTCAATTGAAGCAAAGAAGTTGGTGCGGGAAGCAGCCTTACATGCGGCGGTGGATGATCAGCTGTATCGCAAAGGTTTGCATTCTCCAATGCTAAAATGCCAGAATTCTGAGGAGGCCAGTTATGTTCTGGCCGAGATCCACGAAGGCATCAATGGGCAGTACATAGGGGCCAAGGCACTGGCTCGGAAAGCCTTACGAGCTGGTTATTACTAGCCAACAATGGAAGCAGATTTGAAGGACCATTTGCAAAAATGTGGTAGCTATCAAAAACACGCCAAGATAATATGGTCTCCCCAAGCAGAGTTAAAGTCTATCTTGGCTTCATGGCCATTTTTAAGTGGGGTTTGGATCTGTTAGGATGATTTAAGGAAGCTCCAAGATAGTTGTGATAGCTCATAGTAGTTGTCGAGTACTTCACCAAGTTGATAGAAGTTGAGATGGTGGAGACAATCACATCGGCTCGGGTGTAGATATTTTTCAAAAGAAACATCATATCCTTATTTGGGATCCCCGCGAAGGTAGTCATGGATAATGGAACCCAGTTTATCGATAAGGGTTTCCAAGAAATGATTTCTTGCTTCTAGATCAAGTAACACTTTACCTCTGTGGAACATCCCCAATCCAATGGGCAAGCTGAGGCATCAAACAAAGTCATAGTGGATGGATTAAGGAAGCGGATGGAAGAGGCAAAGTCCAGTTGGGTGGAGCAGCTATACTATGTCTTGTGGGGGTACCGGACTAGCATTTAAACATCAACTAGGGAAACTCCCTTTAGATTAACGTATGGATGTGAGGCTATGATCCCGGTGGAGATTGGCCAGCCTTCGTGGAGGAGAGTCAAAGCTCTTCTGGAAGAAAGGGAGAACAGTGAAGCATTAGTAGTAGAGTTGGATCTTATAGGTGAAGTCAAAATCACGGCACATTGTCGTGATATGGCTACAAAACAACTCATCGTGGCTAGGTATAATAAAAAAGTGAAGCCTCGGTCATTTGAAAAAAGGTGACATGATGCTTCAAAGAGCTGACATAGGCAATAAAAATGTCAGAGATGGAAAGCTTGCTGCGAATTGGGAAGGCCCTTACCGGTTTAGAGAAAATCTCGTCAAAGGAGCTTATATGCTGGAGACTTTGGAAAAGAAGGCAATCAAGAGAATGTGGAATGCGGATAAGCTAAAAGTATACTACAGTTAAAACCGAGTTCCAAGCGAAGACGACTATGCCGCCAAGTCTATTCTAAAGTATAAATTTCCTTTTTGGAATAATGTAAAGACGACTGTGTCGCCAAGTCTATTTTAAATTCTTTTTTGGAATAATGTAAAGACGACTATGTCGCCAAGTCTATTCAAATAAATGAAGAAATTTTCAGTTGAGAATTCCATTGCAAATTGTTCGAGTCGCACCAGTAAATAAATTCAGGGTAATGAAACCCATTTCAAATAAAGCATGGAGCAAAGTGTAAATGAATCCAGGGTTATTAAACACGTTTTCAACTCAAAGTAAGTAAATGAATTCAGGGTTATTAAACCCATTTTCAACTCAAGTATGAACGAAGCCGGGATTGTTGGACCCGTTTCCAGATAAAGAAGCTGCAGCGAAAAGCCCTTGTGGCAGATGTACATCAAAATTGTTATTCTGGGGTAATGAAGTGAACTGTCATGCTAACCCTAATCAGGTCGAAATGTTTAAAGTTTTAGTTAAAGAAAACTAAATTTGAGCATGTGACGGGTTGCCTTTACTCCGGATTAAATTCTGGTCAAACGCACTGGAACATAATGTGATGGATTAATCAAAATCTTCACAAATATGATACCTGGTTTTATTATCGGATGAATATCTAAGCAGGTTCTGCGTGAATATTTTTGACTTTGGCCCAATCATTGAATAGAACTCTGAATTTGGTTTCATAAAGTGAATTCATCATTGCGGTGAAAATCAAGCTCGAAGATAAAGCCGGGTTGGAAAAGAAATAAGAAAGCTGAATGGTTTGCACAAACAATAAGTTTTTCTATTGATTTTGAGCTGCTTACATATAAAGTCCAGGAAAATAAATCGGGTAGTTATCCCAGGAAAAATTGTAAAGAAAGCAAACAAGGGGCTTCAGTGCCCTGATAAAAAATACAAGCAAAACCGGCATCCTGGCTCTTCAACAAGGTGGAGCTGCAGCATCCGGATCAGTATTTGATCGGACCTCCATCCCAGCCGGGTGGGGAACATTGGCCTCTTCACCCCTTTCCTCATCTTGGTCTCCCTCCAAGAGGCTAATCGACCCGCCAACAAGAGAGGGAGGGGGTGGGATTAATTTCCCGTCATCAACGTAAGCCTTGTAATTCGCACCGGAGGTGTTCAGGTCAACACTAGGATTCAAAAGCTGGATTTGTTCTAGTGCATTGTTGAAGGACTCCTCTGCGCCATTTTTCAACTCGGAGATGTCGGCTTGGGCAGCCTTGAGAGCCTCCTCTCTGTCTTTCAGCCTCATCTCCAATTTCTCATGCATCGCCTTTACCATGTTCAGCACATTTAGATCCTTCTCATGGGTTTGTAGCTCACGAAAGAGATCCGACTTCGTTTTTTGAAGCTCCTCCTTGGTCTTCACGAGCTCTTCATATGTTTTCTCTTTCTCTGCCTTGGCCACTCGTAGTTCATCAAGCACTTTGTTTACCTTCTCACGAGCCTTATTTTTCTCCGTGGTAACAAGCTCTAGCTTTTTATGAGTGTTTGCATATTTGTTTTTCAGCGCTCCCACGACTTGGCTCAATGCAGAGGCCTTCAAGGCGAGATGCTCAATATCTTTAAGCTCTTTAATCTCGGCCTCAGTTAGGCGAGATGGCTCGAAGTAGTGCTGAGGAGGACGAAGACCAATCAGCAGTTCCTTATTCACCCCGTCATTCCAAATAATAGACTGGGACAGTTGGATAGGAGGAGGAGGAGGAAGAGTCTGAGTAACAAGTTGATTAGTGGTTAGAGCTGTAGGAACTGAGGGAGGAGAATTCAGAGCGGCTTCTTTAGCAGCAGAAGCAAAGGCCCTCCTTGTTTCTTGAGCTGGAATGTTCTTTGCGCTTTTTGATCTCTTGGACAGGGCTCTTTTGCTGCTCGTCTCGGCTTCAGGCGCTGGTCGCTTTTCTCTCGTATCCGACCTCACGGCTGCTTCGTCACGGAGAACCACGTTTAGATAACCGGGCAATTTTCTCATTCTTGGATCTGCAAATCAAGTGAACAAGGGTCATTTATCGATACAATAGGAAGTAAAAACACAAGGTTAAAGCAACAAGGGGTTTCCATACTAGTCACTGAACCCAACGCGGCCTGGGGTTGAGAAATGAATTGCGCTGCGCTAAGGGGGCCATGTTGGTCGATATGGGGAAGTATAAAAGATGCCGCCTTGCCCTCAGACTTAGAGAAACTTGAGATAGGAAAGCGGTATGAGGAGGTGGAAAAATTGTAATGGTCCTGAGTCCAGTACAAGGGGAATTTCCCTCTACTTCTCCGGATGTGAGGGTTTTGAGGAACCAAGGTCGCTGTCCGGTTTCAACAGCCGCCACCTTGAAGAAACCAGCTTTGAAATTCTTGAAGGAATCAGTAAAGACTTTGAAAATTTTTCGGCCGGCGATACCCCGGAACGAGGTCCAACCCTTTTTGGTCGTTGGCTCTGTTCCGGCATGATGGACGGCAAAAAAGTGAAAGAAAAGCGGTACTGTAAGAGCTAGTTTCTCAAACAGACAAAAACGCTCAAAAGCGATAACAAAAGCCCAACTGTTGGGATGAAGTTGGGAAGGAGCAAGGTGTAAATGGTTGAGAATGGCGATTTGGAACTCGGTAAATGGAAAGCGAATACCGAGCCGGGTAATTAGATCCCGATAGAAGAAGAAGAAAGGTTCATCACTCCGGCCTTGGGAGCAAACAGATTCATCACCCAGGGGTAGACGAAGGATATAGCTCCCTCCATTGCCAATAGGGAGCCGGGAAACCTCGACCGCGGTCAGTGTGGATTTAGTACGTAGCACCTCATCGGCCCACGGGTCCGAGTCTGTTGAAACCCTCAAGTGACTGGCAGAACTAGACTCCCCAGACATAGATCTCTCAGTATGGTGTGAAGAGGGTGAACCCATTTATACCTATAAAAAAAGCGAAAATCAGAAACCGAAGGCATACTTGAATTAGGTGTGCTACATTGTGAATAAGAAAAGGTCGATGAATTAAGGGGATCATTTGACAAAAATGATCCATGCCACCAAAGGCCGAGATGGTGTTGGAGGTTAGTTTATGCTGGCAGGAGGCCAAAATCGACTCGACTTCTGAGCCACGACCGCAATTGACGAGATCAATGCTTAAACAACAACACTCATCGCATGGATCGAAGACGTTCCCCGGATGGGATCCTGGTCTAGCTTGGTGTATACCCTTTGGCTGGAAAATGCGAGAAGCCGGGAAAGATGTGCTATCATCCCGGCTATGAATTTTAAGTGGAGAAGTAAGGGATCCTGAGTCAGTAACGCTCGAATCACGGTTCAAACTATTGTGATTGGACTTTCTTTCTACTCCCACTACCCGAGGGTTTGCGAAGCAATGCCTCTTGCTTTTCTTCTTTAGTACGGGGAATTCCCCAGAGCCAGTACCGTGCTCTAAAAGGAAGTCTTTGAAGAACCTCATATTCCTCTTCTGGAATCGTTTTATCATGAACCGAAGAAGGGAAAGGAGTACCTTTACTCATGGATTTTCTAGAGACAGAACCAAGATACAAACATTATTGAGATGGCTCAGTTCAACCATTTCAACCTCTTGGGCTTAGTGAGAAATTACCTAAAAGGTCATCATAGCCTTCCAATGCAAGCGTGTTTGGTTAAAAAGGGGGGAGAAGGGGGTGAGCATGATACTGGAAATTAGTAAGCAAAGATCAAAGAAGTAGAGTCCTGAACCCATAAACCCTAAACCTACCTAGAAAGCAAGTTTTTCGATAACACAGTCGAAGGAGCAGGAATAAAGCAGAAGAATAATGGTAAAAGAAGAACAGAAGTAACAAAAATACCTGATCTGGAAATGGTTGAAGAAAATTAAAAAGTGCTAATAAGAATATCGAAAGAAGACAGCCTTGTATATCCCAACTAGTCTCAAATTTAAGCATACAAATTTATTATTAGTATTACAAAATTATTAAATACTTCTAACATGTATAATTTATAATCTTTCTAATAATAATTGAAATCAAATAGCACAAAGGGTGTTTACTTCTTGGCCAAAAAAATCAAATGGAGTTTGAATACCAAAAAATTAATGAAGGATCTGGTGGTCATTAATTATTATCAGCCTTAGCTTGTCTCCCGTCATAATTCAGGAAAATGTTCTACAAAATTGATGGTTACAACTCTTAATTTATTTTTAATTTGAACTTGATTGAAAAAAAAAGGCTATATATGCCATTAGATGTTTTACAAACCCATTAGATTATAGCTACGTTTTCCACTTTATCTGATTAACTGATTTCCACACACAAGGCAGGCATGCACAAAAAATATCCCAAATTTTGCTGTTTTCTCATTCTCAGACTCTAATATTGCTTGCTATGACGTCTAAACTTTTTGCAGCTATTTTTATACACTAGAGTAATTGAATATACTGTTTAGATTGTACTTCTATCATATCAGTGCAAATTTAAGAGAAGAACAAGTAAAAAAATGTAAGTGACAGCTACAATTGCTACCATATATCACTCTTACTTTTGAGAAATGAAGATGTGATATCGGACATAAACCTCTACGTAATTAGTGCATATATATAACCAACAGAAAGCACAGATCAGAAAATGAAGGGTTTGATTTTCATACCAGATTATAAGCTTCCACAATTCAGTTGGTGATTCTTGGCTTCCAAATTTTCAAGATTCACATAGAAAGAATTCAACTTATATAGATTTACCAGAGGGACAGAATGAAGCGTTTCACTATGATGAAGAATTAAACTTATGAATATTATAATCTTGTGTGTATTAATTTTTCTAATGTACAGTTGTATGGCTTTTGGTGATCTAATTTGATTCAATTAGATGACTGACGTGGGATATTCTACTCATTAAGAAAAAATTACATTTAAAAAAAAAATATTGAAGTAGATTTGACGTACTAATTTATGTGGGTTAGAATTATTTCAATTGGGCGTTTTCAGATTAGTTTTTGTATTTTATCGTACTTCCCTTTTTTTTCTTCACAGGAACTTGGTAATTTCACTGTTCAGTTATCTATGTATCACTATTCATTTTTTGACTTCATCGATCTCTCGTGAATAATGGGGACAATAATAATTTCTAGTCTTTCTTTGTCTTAGTTTATATCAAGGAAGATGAGATTTCATATTCAAATTTTGAATATGACACATAATATATGGTGTAGCTGTTGGTATCTGATACGCAGCGGAATAAAAAAAAAAAAAAACTTTTACGGATCCTTTAGGCGGATCGCTCAACGGCATTTAAATCAAGATTTAGGGTTTCCGAATCATACCTATGCCGAACAATTTGAATTGGTGGGCTACCTTCTCGATCAGCAGAAGTCGACTCTTATAATCGCCGTCCTTTACCGGTATCCACACGAATAGCCTTCAGAAACACGAACGGAAGCGTGCGGCGCCTCGAGGCGTGTGTCTCTCTCTTTTCTATCTAGGGTTTCTCGCGGATTTTCTAATACGCTCGACAAAAGTACCGTAGGTTTTTCTAAACCTAGTAGGCGTATTATATTCAAAACCAATTTTGAATTTGGATAAAAAAATATATTAATTAAATCTATCTGATAGATCTAATCTAATCTATTTATTTAATCCAAATTAAAAGCCTTCTGATTTAATTTATATTTATAAATTAAATCAAGATATGATATCCTTATATTTAATTTAAAATGAGATACAATATCTCAATTCAAATTAAATCTAATATGCAATATCTTTATTCGAAAATTAAATCTGACATACAATATCTCAATTTATTATAGTTATTTAATTTATCAAATAAATTAAATACTATAAATAATATTATTATTATCAATAAATAATATCAATATTATTTTCGAATTATATATATATATATATATATATATATATATATATATATATATATATATATATATATATATATATATATTCATTAAATCTTAGACATATCTAAGATTCAATGAATCTGGACACTTTTGCTCGTGTTGGGCTATTCTTGTGTGCGACCCTGCAGGCCCACATGAGATTGGCAGTGGGCCAATATTGTACCAGCCCACAAGTCGCAAGCGGCCTCTAAAAAGACATTGCGACTACTCAATTCATATGGGGATCGATGATACAATACAACCTATTGTACAACCATGTCACGTCCCTTTTTGTCACGCGATAATTTGGTCAAGGATGAGGCATGGAGAAAGTCAACTTCCTGTTCTTCACCATTACTTTCTCAATTCTTGAGTAGTCTAATTGAAATGGAAACTCCTTTCCATCATAGTATGGTCATACATTTCTCAGACTCACTCATCGAGGGACCCAGTATTATCTCTCTACAAATGTGAGGGACAAATTCCATCTTGACCATTCACATTCCTCTGCATGAAAACCACTTATCCCGATCCAAGCCTTTATCATCACCCGATCAAAGGTGACTTTTGACTAGGTCAAAGACCAGCGACTCAACATGTAGGAATCCATGATGATCTCAGGTCAAAGGGCGTTGTGACGCGGTTATACATGAGAAAAGCTTATGACTTATTCCATGCGGCTTTCTCATAGTGGGTCGGTCCAGACCTTGTACTCTTACAAGTGCCTATAACTTTGACTCGTATCCCCATACACATCAAGTCACACTTGGTCTTATTTCATCTTCGCTCCCTTGAGATGACCGACTGTGGACATTTAGGATAATCTATTAGATATATCCAGGGATACAGTAATCAATGTAAACATGCAAACGAAATGATAACTAAAAGAGAATACTTTAAATAACATAAATGTCTAAAGTACAATGACTTGCCCCTAGGACATAATTTCCAACAGTAGCGCCTATAACTTACTTGTTATTTATTTTTTTTGGTTGCCCACCCGGTTCACCAAAGCTTCGCCCTGACTAATCCGGATCTGGCCCGCGTCGCACACCTAGCTATGGTGGAAGAGTTTCCCAGTGGGGTTTTTTTGCATTAACTTACTTGTTATTTTAAATATTAACATTTTAGCTTTCAAATGTTTCGTCACTTGGTCCATGTGACAGGAATTAAAAAGAAAAAAAAAAGAGGAATACTTTGAATTCGAAAGATTATATTCCAAATTACAGATCAAAATCTCACCTAATAATCTAATACTAAAACAAAATAATTGCTTATACAACTCGAATCATTGTGTGAGCAAGAACTAATATACGGAGAAGGAAGAGTGATCCTATCTTACTCATCTTCAGTTTTGATACTGTTCATGTTTTGTTCCCGAATTTCAAAAGGCAATTATAGTAGACCAATTGTTTCTGCCGTGTCCCTCTAAATTTATCATTTGTTTGTAGGGCGCAGCTTGATTTGTATATCCAAATTTGAAACTTAGTTACTTATTCAGTTGTCTGTTTTTTTCATAAAACTCCTTCGTTATTTATAATTTGATTCTTTATTATCTCCAACACGGGAATAAGTCCATCATTAGCTAAAAATGCTTATAACAGAGAAGTTGGCGTAATGCCCTGTCATAGAGAAGTGATTGCCAGTGCATACATTGTGAAATTTAGTATTAACGATGATTTTGGTTTTTAGTGGATGGGATGTTTCAGATCATTATGCCACAACCAATGCAAAACAATATTTTACATCAAAACACTTGACGACTCTTTGATCCCAATTCCTAACATGAAGAAATATGCCAATTTAACATTATACTAAACCAAGTAGATTGATCAACTCTATTATGCTAACTTTAACTTACAGGCAATTGTCAAATCATACTAATTTTTCCTATTTTTACATACACGTTTGCTTGCATGATTTAGCAAACAGTTCAACCACTCTGAATCGTCACTTTCTGCAAGTATCTAATGTATAATGTCAATGTTATCATCTAAACGGCAACTGCGATATGGTTAAAATTTGAAATCCATTACCAAATTATGCAGAATTTGTCTTTGCCTGAAAGCAAAGAGTTTAAAGTATTCCAACCTTTTATTAGTTTTCTTAGTTCTGACTTTTTAATATTGGTCTACCTTCACTTATACCCAGTTACCATGTTTTTAAAAAATGTGGATTGGTGTCTTTTTAAATTCAAAATTGGTTCTATGCTAAATCTAGAAATTAGTTTATTAGGAGTTATATTTAATCTGCAATATTTTCAGAACCTGTTACATTCCACTGTTCTTATTGTCTGCATTAGCATGACATAGCTGCCTGCATTGACTATGCATATTCCTATTACCCTAAATGTATCACACCAAAGATTACATATTTATTTTCTTTATGAACTTGTTCAATTAGCTATGCTTTATAAAGTTTTAATTATGTCATGTTCTTTTTTAGACTTGTGGGCAACCACTAGGATCCAACTTATGTGAACTTTATGTGTTGAGACACATATTTAATATTATTACATCAAGCATGACTGAATTCACTCAAGAGGTAAATGTGTATTTCAACAATTTTGTACGGCTATATACTTTTAATTTTGTTAACTTAGCACGCAAGTTAATTATTTTTCTAGCTTTGATTTATAGATGTTTGTTCGTACTGATCCCTTTCCAGAAAAAGATATTGACTTCATTTGCAAATGTTGTTGTGAATTCATTTATGAGCTCTTAGAACAATAGTGAGTTTGAGTCTTGTGTATTTCATCATGTATGTATTCATCATTTGAAGGTTGTGAAATGTTGTATGTGATATGTAATGAAAAATAGTTATGAGCTCTTAAAATAATAGTGAGTTTAAGTCTTGCATTATAGAAAAAAAATATTTTATGAGGAGTAAATATGTCCAAAAGTGTCACTGTTCACGTGGGAACTTGAATTCCCTCCAATTTTGGTTGGATCTTATCTTCCCACCTTTAAAGGAAGATTCGTGGACTCGAGAACATGAGTTCCTAGGAATATTAGACACAAAAAGTGTACCAAAAGAGAATTTGCACATCTTCCCTTCCCACCTATTCTGTGTACCAAACAGACCCTTAGTTGCTGGATATATTGGATGGTGGGTGAGTAAGAGGAAGAAATAGAGTTGATACGTGAAAAAAAACAAAAAACATTTAGACCAAATGTTATAAATATCATGTCTAAAAAGAATTAAGACGACACTTTTAAGACCGGTTTTAAAAATATAAGGTCTAAATATTATTTTTTAAGACCAGATATTGTACACACCGGTCTTAAAAGTGAAACTTTTGAGACAGGATATTGTACACAACCAGTGTTAAAAGTATTACCTTTTAGACCTTATATCTTAAAAAATCAATCTAAAAGTTATTTTAAGACTAGTTCCTCAATTGGTCTTAAAAGTAATAGACTTTTAGATCGACTATATTAAGATCGGATTCAAAACCAGTCTAAAAGTGATATTCACTCAATTTAAAAGCAATTTTTGCACTAGTGTGTTATATTTTAAAATATATTTTTTAAAACCAGCTTCTCTTAATTGTAGATTGATTTGATTCTTTTGCCTTATTCTTTTAATCAACTATATGTTATTATCTTTGCAAAACAGTCTTCTTCAAATTTTATAATCATCAAAACACATGAGAATTTGACATTTCTGTTATTTTTTATGATGGAAAAACCTTGATGCAATAAATTAATACTAGAGAGACTTACTCAGTTACTCCCCCTAATATTAATATATGCACCAACATAGTAATGTGAAGAATTAGAGATAAATCAGAAAGAATATCCATGAAAATTTAAACTGAAATATATTAACACATTGAGGTATACGCAATTTCATTCAAAGGTTCAATTTCAAAAGCAAAAGCATAAGTCATATACTCCCTCCGGTATTTAATCATGAACATATTTAGAGAGTTGATTTTAGTCTTAAATATAAAACATATTTTTTATATTTGTAAATTTTTTAAATTTACTCTTATTAATGCTCCTTCAAAAATAACTGAGGATGAAAGGAAATAAATTAACTAAGAAAGATGATTAAGGTATTTTTAATTAAAAAAAAAACATATCATATTGACTAACTTAACTAATTTTCTTTATCTAATTTAAGAATGGGGAGGAGTATTTAATGATTATAAATTGGAATGATTTAATAAGGATAAGTATATAGGAGTATCTTATAAATAAATAAGCATAGATTTTAATTTTAATTATCTTTTATATTTTATATTTTATATTTTTTCTTCCTTTAAATTAATTATAAGATAAAAATAATTTTTGATATAAAATCTACTCATCTTTTTATTTTGTAGGAGCTTGAGACAGAAGAAGATATCAACCAAAAAAAAAAAATTGTGTACGGACGCACATAAGCAAATAATATGTGGAGATAAAGAAAAAAAAAATGATAAGAAGAAAATCTCAATGAGCCGGCATCAATATCTAAACATTATATTAGTATTATTAAAAAAACAGATATCGTTTTGGATCAGGAAGATGTCATTTAAAACCCGAATGCACATTATGTGCACATAATTAGGTGCCCAATTATGTGCTCATACATATTTGTTTTAATTTTTTTAAATTTTTTATATATTGTATTTATTTAGATTTAGATTATATGCTGCTTTCTGAAAATTTTTTTGCACCCAGTATCTCAAAATTAATTAATTTCCATGATACTGGTGTTACAGATAACTGCAGAACGGAAAGCTAATTAATTTGAGATACTAGATGCAAAAAAAATTCCAGAAAGCATCATATAATCTAAATCCAAATAAATATAATATATATAAAAATAAAAAAAAAAATTAGCTCATACCTCTAATAGAGGTATGAGCACATAGTATTACACTAGAAAGGTCTGAAAGGACGGGTCAATTTCATTCATCAAAGCCGTATGAACAGAGGACTAGAGAATCCAGCAAACTATTTCTTTCTAGAACAATTCATAGTATATACACTCTCACCATCAACATAGAACTTAAGGTCACTTCAATCAGACAACATAGTCATTTATCGTAATGTCATTGGTCAACTGTATATTGCATTTGTAATTTGTATTGCATCCGGCCATTCACCCTTCCATGCCTCGTTGTCACAGTAAGTCCTATTCTTGCCAGCTATTCTAACAATATAGAATTAACAAAACTATTTTCAAGAATTAAAAAGAGGGGAAAGAATGTCTCTTTATGGATGAAGAGAACAAATTCGCTAATCTGCATTTTGAAAGTCTCCTTTCAGTTTTTTGTAAGATATACGGTTTAATATCCAAAGGGTGAGTCTTGAAACAACGGCATATGATCAAGAGGTTACGAGTTTGAATCCTTGAAACAGTCTCTCTGCTTGTAAAGTAAGACTGCGAACACCTAATCCTCCTCAAACCCCACCTTGTAAGAACTGTGCACTGAGTCACCCTTGTACCATCAAATACCCAAGCTAATCTTGAAGCATCATATGGAAGAATTGGTTCAACCTGAAGCAGTTTTCAGAAGTTCTTCCCACGTGGCTAGTTTTTCCCTAGGTTTGTTTATTGTACTTCCACGTCTCTTTTCTTCGGAGTCTATCTTCTCCCAATCACTGAATGAAACTATTTTCACATTTCTATCATGTAGGAGCTGACGAAGACCCTCTCTGCCTTGTTTTGGCAAGGTTGACGACGGGGATGCCAAAACTCCTTTATTAAGGTCTTCTGATATACTTGAAACCTGTCATGTTAATTGTCAGTCAAAATGCATAACTATCAATCACACATCCATATTCCATATGAAAGAAAAGCAACTTGCTTGGGACAGAGCTATTAATATATGCCCTTACAATCAATCAGTTTTAGTACTCATCGCAATTATAAGTATCAAGAGCTATTCACTGTAGTGAAATCTGCACAGTTCAAATAAAAATTCGACGGTCTAGATTTAACATTTTCAACTAATGATTTTTAAATAAAAAAAAATCATTTTTTGACCAAATGACAGTTAGGAAATTTTTTTTATTTTAGATTATGTACACATTAAAATATTCCTTAAAAAAAAAAGTGAAAGTAAAAAAAATTCAATCTGAACCATCCAAATTAGATTCAAACGGGCTTGAAACAGTAAAAAGCTCTGCGCTAAAACTGGTTCCCTTATGGACCTAGCAGCTCATTTTACAATATAACTTGGCATACTTGTTTCATATAATTATATTTCCAGTCCTTTTAACATCAGGTAAAGGAAAAATAGGTAAGACTCTAGCTACTTAGAATCCTAATGATCCACAGCATTTCAGACTCAAATCTTTAACACTTCTCAAGCAAAATTGTCATGTTTAACTGTTTGTGAACTCCCTAGGAACTAGTAAGCTATAGTTTGGCAGGTTTTGCTATCTTCTATATTGCTGACAAGTCACTAGCTTCCTAAGAACAGCATGATTATAGAAAGCAAGCTTACAGTTTCTTCAGCACAATAAAGGTTTGTGGCAATAATTCCAGTTGGTCCTCTCTTAAGCCAACCACAAACATACAAGCCCTCCTCAAGTAATGTCGGATTCCCTGAAGCATCACTCAGCACTCGACCTTTATCATTTGGAACTATACCTGAAAATTAGCAACCACATATTGATGAGAGAAAGGAGAACAAAAATACCCAGAACATGAAAATAAAAAGGGGCTTGGAATTCAGAACTTCATCATTGATCCGCATAACTCCTCTCAAGTCAGATTATAAGTTATAAATGTTAGCTAGTTAATGTTCTAACTACTCCAACCATCATAACAAAACATAACAATAACTACTAAGAACTATAACAGCTTATCATCTACTTCCATAATACTTGTGATACATGAAAAGATAAGAAGAGCAAATGCCCAGGGGAAAAGGATAGGGACTAGAGAATATACATACTTGATGACAGTATAAATAACACTGACCCCTCAAAATCGATATTAATACTCTGACTGCAAAAGACACTTGCAAAATTTACCCTTGAGTGCCCTAAAGGCTACAAGTAATGATTTTCATAATTTCCTATAAAATCTAAACATATACAAGTGCATATATTTTCTTGAAGTGCCTGAAAATACCCAAGCTGCAGTAACTAGGATTCTCAAGCCAGCCATCAAACGAGTCAAGATACTAGTTCAGGGTTTAATGATTAGACCATAGTTGAACCAGTCGTGATTAAACTAATATATTTTAAGTAATATAGATTAAATTAAAATATTATATAACAACAACAAATAGACCACTGGATTTTTTCCATCATGGAGTATCCAAGCATCACTCTGCTGTCTTTCATACAACTTCCAATCAACTAGAATGTCTATTAATAGACCACAGTGGATCAGATAATAATACTGCACAAAAGTCAGTGCAAACAACTACAAGAAAAATAAATTTTATCAGTAACATTAACATAAATTGTGTTATTTTGTAACCTTTTTCCTTCTCCTGATAAACCAAAGAATGTTTTTAGGAAGGAAAAAAAAAACATGAGAACCCACTTCCAAATTTGTTATAGATCTTCAAATATAACTTCCCCAAACACACATGATTTAGAAGATACCTGAGATAATTCAGAGTAAAACATAAAATAGGAAATTAGCACAAAAAGTATGAAATGCAAATTATTTGTTCACCTTTCTGATTATCAAAAGGTAAGCCATGAACAGATATTGATCTGTAACCAATGCTCTTAAGTACCAACCTACAAATAACCAGTATAGGCAATGGACTCAGCATTGAATCTCAACATTTTGCAGAATCACAATGGAAATAAATATCTTTCCAGGGAGGCTGCAATAATTCATTATACAATTCCATCTCTATCTCTTTGCTCTTAGGAACATACGAATCAATGCCTTTGGAACTTCTACTTTCAAAGGCATTGGTCGATAGTTTTCATGCTGAGTTCTGGCTAGAATTTTTATACACATGTGGTTGTAATTTTACATGGTTTCCTGGAAAAAGAATAATACCCACAAATTGTATCTTCAAATTGCCCAGTACCAACAGCAGCCTGTTTCCTGGGGCCAACCCTGCAAAATGCAGTTGACGAATTAACAGTAATTCTTAGCACAAGAAAAGATTATTGTGGACTCATGTTCATTAGTGTTTACCAAATGTCAAATCTTCAAAAATAGTTTATATTTAACCAGATTTAGAAACTAAGGGAGCTTATAAATCCCCCATTTGTTTAACAAGACCCTTTTTTATTGCAAAAAGAAACTATGCTAGATTATATTTACTAGTCATACATTATTACATTGATGCAGCGCTAATGATGCTAAGTTTACAAATAACAAGTTACAACAAAAATATGAACAATATAAAAAATACCTTGTAGAACTGTCTTTTCAAATCGCACACTTGAAACGTAGCCAATTCTATCTTTTGACTCCTGAAAGCTATCTGGCTTACGGAAAAAGACAAAATGAAGTTCACGTTGATTCAGACCAGCATGTGCAGGCTTTGAAGTAGCTGCCTTAGATAGCAATTCATAAACTCTTCTCTGTATACGACTACACTTTAATTCTTCCTTTGCAGAGAGACAGCATCAGGCACAGATAACACCAATGAAAGAAATTCAGGTAAAAAATAACAAGTATAATAGTTTTCAAAAAGAAAAACAAACAAGGACGTACATTTAAAGAAAATTACCACCAAATAGAAAGGAGAAACTATTAATGGAATTAACCATATTTGCAAATATTGAAGAGACGTATCATCATAGGATTCTTAAAAATCTAAATAGTAATAGTGATAAATATGTGCGGATGTAGTTATAGCTTGTACGTATAGCAAATATAAGTAATGCCACCGTCATAAGTTAGGAAACAACTTAGAAGCACCCTATACCTCATCTGCTGGAGTTAGAAGTAGATCAGTTTCCTGAATTTTAATATCAAGATTATGAATACCTGTAAAAAGATGTCAAACCTTCCATTAGTTTCATGTATGCAAGAGACTAAAATGCTATAAAACTTATAGTTCATGACTTAAAAAGTACAGTTGCTTCAAGAGCATACCCATATTACTGAGCATGATGCCAGTGCACATGCTCTTTTGGTGCTCTTAAAGCATGTTTAGTTTTCAGTTTTCACTTGGTTCTAATGGTTTCCAACGTGAAACAAACAAAACATGTATTTAGGCACTCCAAAGTAAGTATCATCTATTATTTTCTCTGCCCTTTATTAAGTTTAGTTTGGATACACCTTGGAGAAATTGTTTGTGTCACTACAAAATTAAATGTTACCTTTTAGAAAGTTATTCAAACTTTGAGATTCATATTCAAAAATTGAAATAGGATTCCTTGCAATACTACATGCGTTCCACACGCGTGCATGTGTGTGTGTGTGAGCATTTGTGAGTGAGTGAGTGTGTGGTGCACCCGCGTGTGTCTATGTGAGAGAGAGAGAGAGAGAGCAACAAGACCTAGCATAGTAAATATGGATCCTGTTTTGAGAAAAATGGGATAACTATATTGATTGATCATATAAATCAAAGGGTCATTATCTTTTTCTTTTTTTTTTTTTGGGTAAATATATCTATATATATATTGTTGGTTCTGATTAGTTTTGATGATGTCTTATATAGATGCCATTAAGAGCAAAAAGATTGTATATTCTACTTATCTTCTACATTGACTAACTACAATATATTTGATGTAGATTAGTCCAAGATTAATTATAGAGATTAATCAAGAAAGAAGAACTTGCTCCATGTGAAGAGATTAATGATGTGAAGTTTAATGATGGAGATTAATCAAGATGAGATCTAGAAGAATGAAGAACTTGCTGAATATAATGAGAATATCATTATTCATGTTCCTAGATTAATACTAGAAGTCTCCACGGTGATATGGAAGTTGGAACGACTCAATTCGGACTTAAAATGATTAAAAATGAGCTTCAGGATGAATTGCCTTGAACTTCGTCAATACCCTAGTATCCAACATCCATTCGCAAGTATCAGGCTTCAATTGTTGAGTATGAGACTTCAATACCCGAGTATGTCACTTATATACTCGAGTATGGTGCATAAACAACTGCTTCTGTGCTTAAATCCCGACAATACCCGAGTATGGATCAACAATACTCGAGTATGACTCGATCAGCTCTGTTCAACGTTCAGTTTCGGGCGACCTCTGGTAATTTGACAATATCTCCCAAACCAGAGATCGGATTGAGGTGAAACCAATTTTGTTGAAAACTAGACTTCCAAGCGGTCCTAGTCGCACAAGATTCAAGTCCAACGGAGGTCATATGAGAGAGCTATGAATTGTTGAAGATGACAGTTACATCACCGTCATACTGCTGACCAAGCCTCAATGTTTTGAGTATATCTCACAAAATAGAAGTCCAATGAATCTGAAACCGGTGCCATTTGAAAGTAGACTCAAAGGGCTTTCCAACAAGACTTGAACCAACCAAAACGGAGTTGATACCAGAAAGTTATGATCTTCGAAAGTTGATACTCGAAATACTGCAGCTATACTCGAGTATGAGTATTCTATACTCGAGTATTGACGGAAAACAGCAGCTCGCACTGTCGAGATTGCAGATTTCGACTCTGATATTGATTGCTATTAATTATGATCTTTAATGCTCCGATTCTAACCCATTCTGCTCATAGTTTTCGAATATGGGAATTATAGTACAGGATCATTTGAAATCAGATTGGGTCACGCAAATATTCTCGATCGACGCAAAACGGAAATATGCTGGAATTATGGAAGATTGTCTTCAAACGAACCAGGAAGCATATTCATAACGCGTAGAAGTTCATACACAGCAAAAGCGAATTCATTACGGACATTATGACCATCATCAATCTTCCAAATCTTCAACGAAATGAAATCAGAATATGCCGCAAGAATGAAATGGTTTTAAATTCAAAAACGAGGAGCTGCAACGGTCACCACAAACCAGTATAAATATGAAGCCATGGGTGCTCAAAGGACACACACACATGCAGCAGAACAAACGATCAAAGAAAGATACTCTCCTGAGCTTGGTTTCGCCAATCTCTTGAGTGATACTTTCTGAGATACTTGCTGAAATACTTTCAAATACTTTCTAAGATTGTGTCACCACTTGTTCTTCAGTGCTTATGATCATCTGCTCTTAGAGAGAGTTATTCATCTATTACTATTTCTTGTAAGAATCTCAGAGTATTGAGACTTTGAGATTGGGTCTTTTGATTGCAACTTGTAAGGGGAGTGTTATTCAAAAGAGAGGAATTGCTCCAAGAGTTACGAGTGTGTAATCAAGAGGGTGTATCAATTACAACTTGTAAGGGGAGTGGAGTCGAAAGTGAGAGGACCATCCTTCGTTTATAGAGTGTGTAATTGTTCTCAAAAGGATAGTGGATTTAAAATCTCAAGTGGAACTTGAGGACTGGACGTAGGTCAAGGATTGGGCCGAACCAGGGATAAATCACGGTTTGCATTCTCTCTTCCTTATCTCTTACATTCCAGCATATATGTTTGAATGATTGCTTATCACCTTCTAAATTATTATTGTCATTCATACTACCTTCACAATTTGCGAAAGTTCTTAAAGTTCTAAGTTTTTAATCAAACACCCAATTCACCCCCCCTCTTGGGTTATAGCCAAGTCTTTCATTTGGTATCAGAGCTAGGCTCTTGTTTAAAGGACTTCACAGTCTCAAGAGTTATCAATGGCTATTTTTGAGAGCTGTTCGTTTTCAGAAGGTTTTGATTATCTTTGTTCCACCGTTTTTGAAAGATATTGATTTTTGGTTTTGGAAAGCTAGAATGATTAGTTTTGTTAAAACGTCGATTTTGATATGTGGAATGTTTTTACAAATGTCTTTGATTTTAAACCGAGAAAGGATTGGACAGAAAAGAAAAGAAAATGTTTTCATTGAATATTAGAGCAATGAAAATTTTGTATAGTGCTTTAACCGAAAATGATTTTATAAAAATCAAATGTTGCTCTAGTGCTAAAGAAATTTGGGATACTCTTGATTCTATTTATACTTCTAACAATTGTGTTGAAATTGAAAGTGTTGATAGTTCATTTGAAACTATAAAGTGCATATCCACGATTGATGAACAATTGGAAGTAGAAGAAGGAGAAATCTTAGAACACTTCTATGATCTAGTCAACATGAAAGAACAAGAAATTGAGGATTCCCAAGGAGAGCTGATCATGGACAATTATGATGAATCATCATCAGAAATTCAAGATACACATGTGGTAAATAATTCCAATTCTTCTTGTGTAGTTGATTCTATTTTGAAAAGCAAAAATGTTTTCAATCATGCTGGAAAATTTATTGGGAAGAAATATTATTCAGATAAGATTTATTTAAATTTCCACTCTGACAACCAACACAATACTTGCATAAAATCTCATAATGCACATCATCATAATGTTTGCAATTATTGTGGAAAATTTGGTCATATTTCTTACACATGCTATATTAGGAGAAATTCTAATGTAAGAAATAAATTTGTTTGGGTTCCTAAAGGACAATTAAGGTCCAATACTAACAGTCAAGGACCCAAGTGTAAGTGGGTACCAAAATGTCCATCTAGTGCCTTGTGTGTGCAGATTGATTCCAAAAAGACTGGACATAAAGGTACACAGAAGAGGAGTCCAAGAGTTTCTCATGAACCTAAAAGAAGATTCATATCGAGTTAGGAAAACTCATGGAGAAGCCATTGCTACAACCTTATCCTCAAATCATAAGAAGCAATGGATACCTATAAGAAGAGTATCATCTACCTCAAAAACAAACTACCAAAGAGTACCATTCAACTATCTTGAGGAGATCAAAAAGAGGAGAATCTCTCAACTATCAACCAGAAGACTCTTGAAGTCTATATCCTCAGAGAGAACTTTGCAGATACCCATGGAAAGACATATGAAGAACCAATGGGTAAGCAAAGTCAATCCTCCAAGTACCTAAGGTAAAGGTATATAATAGTAAAACCTCCTATGCTATTATTTGAATTATATATTGAGGTTTTATATTTTGTAGCCTTAGGAATGAGCATTGCAAACTATTTTGAAATTGATTTTTGTTTCACATCCCTTAAAAATCCACTTAATAAGTTTATAAAGAGATTGCAATGTTCAATAATTTAATTCTTTATGCATACATGATGATTTGAAAAGAAAGTATCTCTTTTATGCATAAAGTCATTCATTGTGCTCAATTATGCTGAATTGATTATATTCATAAGAGCATGTGAATTTTGGTTCCTACAAGCTAACGGTAATTGGATCCAAGTAAGGTTGGATACCTAGAAAGAAAAAGATTTATACAGTTTTGTAGGATCAAAGAAAGCTTCTCAAGAATGCAATATAGAGAAATGATCAAGTCTTGAGAAAGCTAAACAAGTTATGCTTGATGTTGATGGTGAATGTCAAAAAGGAGACATCTACATGAATCCACCTTAATCAAGCAAGCATCTACAAGGACAAGAGGCATTACGGTGATATCTAATCTTTACCCCATATTGTGATTATATGAAATTGATTTTTGGGTAATGAATACTTGTCCATCATTGCATTCCTTTAGCAATAAATCATTTATGTTTTTCAAAATGTTCTCAGATTGCTAAATGGACCATAAGTGAATTTGTGCATAACTTTTCTGAGTTTATGTTTATGAAATTCACAATTCTAAAACTTGTTTGAATTTCAATTCACTTTGTTTTATAAAGATGCATACAAATGTTTTGAAAAATATTCATGCTTTGAAAGCATTTCAAATAGATTTGAAAAATACTTTGATTGCATTCAAATGATGTTTCAAATTGGAAGTTAATGTTGTATACTTGAATGTTGGACATGCTTTAAATCTGCTTGGTAGAATTTTCCCTATCAGTCACATATTGATCTTGGGTATTCAATGTGTTGCTTGAACCTCTCATTCTTTATTCTCTAACTAGTTGGACCTCATGTCTAACAAGTTGATCATATATGAGTTTCAAGCTTATCTCCTATAAAAGAATTCAATTTGATAATCTTCTGAAAGCCAAATCATTTGGATTGATATGTACTTCATCTTTCAAGAATCACGGTATTCTCTTAGTTGCTCAAGTACATCAGCATTTGTCTTCCATCCTTATTTTGAGTAATCGTATTCATAGTCTTGCCTTGATCATTCATCTCTAAATCTAACATGCAAGATTATCTTTGGTCAATAGCAAAGTCATTGTGCTTACATACATTTCCGTTGTGCTAAGAATGTTTCTTTAGTACTCTCCTTCATGACTTTTGCTTTTGAGAAAATTCTTCTACATGTTAACCGCAATGTTCAACATGTTCTCTAAAACTAAAGCATTCGATATATTCTTTTACATGTTGACTTCCACCGTTTTAGAGTGAGCATCGATTTTAAACATGTTTCAAAAATGAATCTTTCATACACTAAAATTTCAATTTCATAATGCATTATCAATGTTTGAAAGAAAATTTGAGATTTGAAACAATTTGTATATTCTATTACCATTCTTGAAAAATCTGATCTCATTCATGAAATGCGAGTTGATAAATGCTTATCTCTATGAATAAGATTTTCTATGCATTTTGATCAAACTTACAGACATTATTATCAATAACATATTTTCTACATAAATTGCATTTACAAATTGTCATTGAGAAATAATTGTCTTGGTATCATATAGTTGTTACCCTTTATAATTCATTGGATTAAATTTACTCAATTGGGTAGAACTACAGTTTGGTTTTTGATTGTTATACTCTTTGCTCAAATATCATATGGATAAATTATATAAGAGCATAAGAGTTGTTATGTCTAATCTTGTATGGACCCAAGAATCATTGGGTACCAAAGAACACATATTTTTGCAGGAGTTGACCAAAATGTTCTATTGTCATATATCACTTGAGTGACCTCTCATCTATAGAAAGAAGCTTAGACCAAGATGATAAGGAGCATACTAGTATGATGAGAAACTATGAGCGAAACTGATTTTAAGATCCTATGCAAGGCTTATTTGGGATTTACGCTTCTAAGATGCATTCGAGCAATTGATAATGGCTAGCCAAGCAAAGCATCTATAAATTACATATGGTTATTAATTGAGTAATTACGATATTACTCGAGTGAGATATTGTATTTTAAAATAATGTGCATATATCATAATCATGCTTGGCCAACTTGATTTCATTCATTCCATTTTATTTCATGAAGTTTTGCCCAAGCAAGTTCATTTTTAAAATGATCCTTATAAAATTCGGTGTCACATTATTAGTTTGGTATCATTAAAGGGAGCTTCATAATTTTAGTCATGCATTCATTAAGGGGAGCTTCACATTCTCATGTGTTTTATATCTTAAAAGCTCATCTCCTTTATTTGAAGAAAACCCTATTAAACATTCTCATCTACATCTACTATGTTGTATTAGTTTTGATGATGAATTATATTTTCCCTTCATTGTCTTAATTTGAAAATATCATTTTGAAAGGAATATTCTGATATCTTATTGCACTAATAATTCTCCCTTGCAAGAAAATTTTACAATTGTGGCAGGAGAATTAAGTCTGTGCAAGAACTTTCCTTAATGCACTACAAGGAGAATCTATCAAATTAAGGAATAGTGCTTTCACGTTCCATCATTCAGCTGAGATATACTCTATGAAGAGTTCCCCGAAGAAAGGGCAAGAGATGGAAAGCACATCATGGATCTCACACAACAAGAAAAGAAGCAAATGGACTTCACAGACAGATCATTAATTTACAAAAACCAACATGAGCATTTCTAAACTCTACCTTTTTATATTCAGTAGAAATTTTGCACATGTTTGGTATCTATATGCTTTAATTGTGAAAGATGTTTTGAAAACCTCTCTACATTCTCTAATTTTTTTTGAATAAAAACATTCCAAATTGCATCATATTTAGAATGAAAATCGGGGAGAGAAAATTGTTGTCTTGATATATGATTAATGAGAGAAGTCATTTCAAACTTATTCTCATATTTGCCTCTCCATCTATATTTCTTCTTTACCTCTATCTTTTGCTAATGACAAATAAGGGGAGAGAAAGGCAAGAAAAATATGTGATCTATTATATTTTCATATTCAAACATATTTTTCTTAATGTATTTGCCATCATCAAAAGGGGGAGAATGTTGGTTCTGATTAGTTTTGATGATGTCTTATATAGATGCCATTAAGAGCAAAAAGATTGTATATTCTACTTATCTTCTACATTGACTAACTACAATATATTTGATGTAGATTAGTCCAAGATTAATTATAGAGATTAATCAAGAAAGAAGAACTTGCTCCATGTGAAGAGATTAATGATGTGAAGTTTAATGATGGAGATTAATCAAGATGAGATCTAGAAGAATGAAGAACTTGCTGAATATAATGAGAATATCATTATTCATGTTCCTAGATTAATACTAGAAGTCTCCACGGTGATATGGAAGTTGGAACGACTCAATTCGGACTTAAAATGATTAAAAATGAGCTTCAGGATGAATTGCCTTGAACTTCGTCAATACCCTAGTATCCAACATCCATTCGCAAGTATCAGGCTTCAATTGTTGAGTATGAGACTTCAATACCCGAGTATGTCACTTATATACTCGAGTATGGTGCATAAACAACTGCTTCTGTGCTTAAATCCCGACAATACCCGAGTATGGATCAACAATACTCGAGTATGACTCGATCAGCTCTGTTCAACGTTCAGTTTCGGGCGACCTCTGGTAATTTGACAATATCTCCCAAACCAGAGATCGGATTGAGGTGAAACCAATTTTGTTGAAAACTAGACTTCCAAGCGGTCCTAGTCGCACAAGATTCAAGTCCAACGGAGGTCATATGAGAGAGCTATGAATTGTTGAAGATGACAGTTACATCACCGTCATACTGCTGACCAAGCCTCAATGTTTTGAGTATATCTCACAAAATAGAAGTCCAATGAATCTGAAACCGGTGCCATTTGAAAGTAGACTCAAAGGGCTTTCCAACAAGACTTGAACCAACCAAAACGGAGTTGATACCAGAAAGTTATGATCTTCGAAAGTTGATACTCGAAATACTGCAGCTATACTCGAGTATGAGTATTCTATACTCGAGTATTGACGGAAAACAGCAGCTCGCACTGTCGAGATTGCAGATTTCGACTCTGATATTGATTGCTATTAATTATGATCTTTAATGCTCCGATTCTAACCCATTCTGCTCATAGTTTTCGAATATGGGAATTATAGTACAGGATCATTTGAAATCAGATTGGGTCACGCAAATATTTCTCGATCGACGCAAAACGGAAATATGCTGGAATTATGGAAGATTGTCTTCAAACGAACCGGAAGCATATTCATAACGCGTAGAAGTTATACACAGCAAAACGAATTCATTACATTATGACCATTATGACCATCATCAATCTTCCAAATCTTCAACGAAATGAAATCAGAATATGCCGCAAGAATGAAATGGTTTTAAATTCAAAAACGAGGAGCTTCAACGGTCACCACAAACTAGTATAAATATGAAGCCATGGGTGCTCAAAGGACACACACACATGCAGCAGAACAAACGATCAAAGAAAGATACTCTCCGAGCTTGGTTTCGCCAATCTCTTGAGTGATACTTTCGAGATACTTGCTGAAATACTTTCAAATACTTTCTAAGATTGTGTCACCACTTGTTCTTCGGTGCTTATGATCATCTGCTCTTAGAGAGAGTTATTCATCTATTACTATTTCTTGTAAGAATCTCGAGTATTGAGACTTTGAGATTGGGTCTTTTGATTGCAACTTGTAAGGGGGAGTGTTATTCAAAAGAGAGGAATTGCTCCAAGAGTTACAGAGTGTGTAATCAAGAGGGTGTATCAATTACAACTTGTAAGGGGAGTGGAGTCTGAAAGTGAGAGGACCATCCTTCGTTTATAGAGTGTGTAATTGTTCTCAAAAGGATAGTGGATTGAAAATCTCAAGTGGAACTTGAGGACTGGACGTAGGTCAAGGATTGGGCCGAACCAGGATAAATCACAGTTTGCATTCTCTCTTCCTTATCTCTTACATTCCAAAGATATATGTTTGAATGATTGCTTATCACCTTCTAAATTATTATTGTCATTCAAACTACCTTCAGCAATTTGCAGAAAGTTCTTAAAGTTCTAAGTTTTTAATCAAACACCCAATTCACCCCCCCTCTTGGGTTATAGCCAAGTCTTTCATATATTTTACAGTTTAACAAAATGACCATATCGCATCCACATGCAACATAGTTCATGACTAATTAAACCAATACTAAACTATAACAAAAAAGCATTAGTATTCATTTGGATTAAAACCAATGGCAGGGCCAAGAGACATGACCAAGATTTCCATTTTCAGTTCAACCTCAAATCTTTAAGGTCTAGAATGTTTCAAAATCAAAACCAACAATTACGATTAATAAAAACCAGGTGAAAAACAAGAGCAGTGATATTGGAAAGGAAACTAGTAGTGAGTGAGCCAACAGAAGTCAAATGGGAATTGGAGGCTTGACTGATAAGGTTATCACTAAACAGCAGGTCAGTTAAGAAGCAGTAGCTTTCAAAGGAAATTTTAGGTCTGAATAATAATAGCATTATGGGGTAAATGACAAACCAATCAGTAACTTACAAGGTCCAATTATTCCCCCTATGGAAAGAGTTCCGCAGACAAACAAACATATATAAGGAAAATGAAAAGTTCATCTGAAATTGGCATGTAAAAGAAGATGCGGAAGTTACCAAGAACTTCACGTAGTTCTTTAGCAGTACAAGCAGCTTGGGCAGGACCACGTCTTCCAACCAAATAGACCTTCCTGCAATAAACCTCATACTACATACATACATCATACAATAGAAATAAGATTATCAGGCAGCTTCAGATTATGTGATGACATACCTGATTGAGCTCTCCTCTAGAGCAGCCAAAGCATGACTAGAAATATCAGTCGTTGCCAACTCAGTTGTAGGCCGTAAAAGGATACGTGCAACATCAAGAGCAACATTTCCCTGAAATTAAATTAGATCATTTACATAGAGAATGGGAAAAGAATATTACAAGATATTTAGTAATTAATTTTAAATTCTAGGTATATTTTCATTTTGTCAATCATCTTTTTATTTTTCAATTAATTTATCTTAACAGAGTTACCTGACCAAGAATTACAGCTGTATCCGTGCTTTTCAAGTCTGGGTCAAAATTTCTTGCATCTGGATGCCCATTATACCACCAAACAAATTCTCTGGCGGAGTGTATCCCCTTCAAATTCTGAGAACAGAAAAGGCGAGTATAAGGAATATGTTAAAAGTAAATAGCTAACACATAACTATGACCTGACAAATAGGCATCAAGCCATCACTTATACCTAAAAGATAATCCTAGTGACAACAACAACAACAAGCCTTATCCCACTAGGTGCCTAGATGGGGTTGGTCACATGGATTGCACGGCATCATTGCGCTATATCAACCACCAAATTTTTGGATATATTGTTAATCAAAAGATTTTGCTCAATAACTTCATAGAAGAGAATCCCAGTGAAACAACAAAAATTCTACCAGAGTATTACTGTACAAGAGAAAGCAAATAAACAGTTGAAGCATACTTCTCCAGAAATTCCAAGGCTTCTATCACTTTCAGCACCATATGCGAGCACAACCTGTTGAAAAGCATAAAATGAGGACTGATAAGAAGGTACAGCCAATAAGTAAAGTACCCAAAAACAATTGTCATCATATATAGAACTAGAATCTCACCACATGATACAGCTCACGTAATTCAGATAGAGAAACGCTAGATCCAAGAGCAACATTTCCAAATAATGAGCATCGTTCATGCTGTGCTACCCTTGAAAATTGGTTGATGACAATCTGTTGCAAGTTTTCTGGTAAACTAAGCTCAATTAAGAGAGTTCTTTACACCAAAGAAAATGATTGCTAGGACTAAAAGCAGGGGTAAATCAAGCATTTATTATTTCCCATGAATTTTAGGGGCATCCAAAGAACTACAATTTCTCCCCGTTCCCTTGTATGGGAATATGCAGCCTCAAGCTATTTACGGAGGATCAATAGCCCAACATTTTCAGGCACAGTGATACTAGTGAACCAAGTTTCAGTTTTCAAAGGAATGATGCAGATATTGACCTTTGTGTCTGGGTGATCAGGTGCAACACCAGAGCGGACTAACCCAAAGGCGTAGGCAGCCTGTCAATGATATCAACTTGAGCTTCTTGGTGTGCCTTCAACATCTAAAAATGCAATTACCATACCAACAGTTCAAAAATTTTAGAACAAAATTAACATATTGATACTTGACAATGCATGTGCACGGATAAGAGCTTACTTTCTCAGCAGTGTAGAAACCAGCAGGACCACTTCCAACAACACAAACATGCAAAGGCTTGGAAGAAAGAGTGGAGAAGCTTCTGAAAAGCCATGTTCTTGCTTGGAAGATTGCCATTTTCTCAACGTAATGCCTGAAATCAAGACATAAAGGTTATTCAAAAAAAGAGAGAACTAATAAAAAAGCATCAAGAGTCTCAATTTCTTCCTTGGTGTCGAAAGGGTTTCAAGCTTCAATTTCTGCTTTGACCACTCAAACTTGAAGAGGCATCTCAGGGATGAGATGCGCCCCTTGCATCTACTGAAGTCCAATCAACCATTGGTGAATTAACTAACCAGATCACTCCACATATCAAACAAATCCCATACATTGGATGACCTCATTATAAATACTGACATCAATTTAAACGTTTTTATTATAATATTAAAAATTAAATTTTATTACAAGATTGTGTAAATGTGATTGCGTATTACAAGATTGATTTTTTATATGTCTACATGCCTTTATTTTGCCTATTATCTTATTGATTGATGTTGTAATGATGAAGCATAATATAAGGCCCAAAACATAATATAATTATATAAGGCTATTGTTACCATATCAGTGCCAACCTCAAACCTTATGAGCAAATACATATCCATGGGTCAGAACAAATGGGCTTAGCAAATGTCATAAACAGAATATTGTTATGAAATTTATTCAAAACTGTGCCTCAATCCCTTTCATTCCGCTTAGCTTGCTAAGACTAGCGTTCAAACTTGGAACGTCGAGGTAATGCGTTTTACAGCTCGCCTAGAAGCCCAAATATGCTGTTTAATCCCTTTCATTCTCAAATGGTTTGCAACACAATATTGAATATCCACAAATGAGATTAAAAAAAAAAAAAAAATCTTGTCAAAATCATTTTTCCCAGTAATCCAAATGCTTTGCAACAAAATATCCACAAATCAGATTCATAGCATCGCCCCAAATGATATTTATTTTGCTGCCACAAAAATGAAAAGAAAAAGAAAAAACAGAAGAGAAGGGCACGACGGTGAAACCTAAAGGAGCTGCTGCCCCGGGCAACGGCAGGCTCTGGAGGTGAGTCTGGTAGCAAGTTCAGTGAAGCTGCGACTGCGATCCCCGGGAAGAAAAGAGAGTGAGGTGTTTTTCCGTTCCAACCGAGACGAGGACGAGATTCAATAAGAACGAAAGGTTCCTTTTACCCTTTGTCGAACTCAAGAGAATGAATGCGAGAGAGTTTTTCTTTTTACAAATTTTTAGGAAGAGGGTTGGCCACGACAATGAGGCAACGCGGAATCTTCCGTCTCCTTTTTCCTCGATGATACCAGGCAGTGTCTATTACTTTTAGGTAATGTTGACAAAATCGAGTTTCTACGTAGGCACGGAAAAGGGTGGTAGAAACGTAAATCGTAGAAACGACACAAAACATAAAGTTTCTACTTCTTAAGGTCAGGATAAAAAATTATATATAGATGCATATAAAAAAAATTACTACTCAAAATTTCAAAAACATAAATTATATTTAAAAGATACAAGTCACATAACTATATAAAATATAAGTCCAAAAAGACAAAAAGAGTTTAACAACTCCTAAAAACAAGTTCAAAAACATCAAAAGAACAAAGTTTAACAATTCCTAAATTATAATAATTCATTCAAATCAAACACATCATTTTACAAAAACTCCATATCCTCAATGTCCTCTTTTCTTGTACTTATAACAATTTTTTTTTTTTTTTGGTTTAAGTAAAAACGGTCGAACCTTTAAAAACGTACGTTTCTACACGTTATTACGTTTCTACGCGAGTTTCTACCCATTTCTACCTGGGGCAGTTTTTACTTAAGTTTTAGCACGTAACATCCAAGTAAAAACGTAAAAACTTACGTTTTTACACTAGTTTTTGACAACACTGCTTTTAGGTGTAAACCTAAGTACTTAGCTAAGGCAGTGTCTTCAATGCTTTGCTAACTTTTGGATCAAATTCTCTCCTTTTATTAAAAGTGTTCGACCCTTTAACATTGAATTAAAAAAACGAGAGGTAATACGAAAGAGTTAAACAAACAAAGACGATGAAGATGAGTACTAGATAGGGGTGGCGAGGCGAGACCTCGTGCCCTACCAGAAGAATGAATGGTCGCATTTTGCAGCTCGATGCCCCGCCCTGCCCAATAAAAGCCCTAACCATTTTTGGGCTGGGCAAAGACTTTCAGTATGCTTCCCGCCAAGTAATGACGCATTGCCCTTCTCCATAAAGATTCTAGTTCACACTTCATAGAATTTCAAAGCTTTGGAGATACATGAAGTATAATATAATATATTTATAATATATTTAGACATAATAATATAATATTTTTTAAATAAAATAATATATATAGATTAATATATATTTAAATATATTTAATTTTCTGGGCATGGCCAAATGGGCAGGGCAGAACCCCCTGCCCAATGCCCAGCCCTACCCAGTTATTGGCCTAGTCCAAAACTGCCCAAATTTTTTTACCACGTTTAGGTGGGTTGGGCAATTTTTCTTAGGCGATGGGTATAAGATCTGACACCATGCTCACCCCTAGTACTAGAGATGGTGGCAAGACAAGTTGTGAGTCTCTGAAAATGAAGAATGGCGTAAGTTTTGGTGTGAAATGAATAAACATTGTTCATGTTTTCGAAATATTTACTTGGAACTTCTAAATTTTTTTTTTTTTTTTTTGTTGTTGATAATATTGGAACTTCTAACTTTAAAAACACTAAAACTGCTCCCAATATTTATAAATATTAGAGACGTGTTAGTGTCTAATATAGTAATATGTCTTTTTTAAAATAAATAAAATTATATAAGGAATAAGATATTGTCACTATCAATTTTATGTCCCCACTAAGTCACTACTTCTTTTTAACCGTTAAATTATAATCTCAATAGGAGATAGGAGAGATAAATGATAAAGGTAGATGAGATTCTAATATAACGGTTAAAAAGTGGTAGTAATATAAAATTGGCAGTGACAATATCTATTTCATTATATAAATGCTTATAGACAAAATCATTTTTTTGAGGAAAAAAAAAACAAAAGACAAAATCATTTTCTCCTCCAACAATGGCGACAGTGGACCCCTCTAGCAACGACGACTGTTTCTTCAGTGACGACCGCCTTTAGATCTTCGATCTCTACCACCATCTCCAGCTCCCACATCAACGCCGATCTTTGTATTCGTCAACCCATCTTCAGCAATCTCTCAAAACAGACTCGATTTACTCTATCTATTCGTCAACCCATTTCGGGATTACAGACCGAGCATCTCAAAAAATCTCTCCGGCGAAGCGGTCGACAACGATGACGAGTTCCTATGCCGCCAATTAACTGTGGCATCGCTCCAGAACTTAACCCACCTCGGTGTTCTTCCTCCTGCTACGATTCCCGTGTCTAAGCTCAACCGCGAGAAAGTTGGTTGGAAAACCCACGGATTTCTCGCTAACGAATCTTTGCTTCTTCACTATATAAGATCAGATTTCGAGCTCTAGAACAAGATTGATCTCCCAGTATAAAATTGGTTTGAGGCCTTCATTGTTTCTGGGTATGGCCTTTTATCTTCTTTTTCCTATCCTGTTAGTTCCATAAAGTTCATTTTCTTTGCTTGCCTAAACAGTGAGTGGATGGTGGTGGGTCATAATCATTTATTCGAACGGGAAAAAAAAACTATTTCATGATCTTGTAGCAACATGTATCATTTGTTTGTGGAGTTTCATGGCATACTCAATTAGAGCAAAAAGATTACCAGCAATGGCTATAATGTTGTGCTTCTTGGTGCTTGATGAGAGACTCGCATGCTCTAAACTTATTTAGATTCATCACATATGGTGTCTGGGACATGTAAAAGATCATTAATTCAGATGGAAGAATTCAATCTAATAAACTAGAACATGTAAAAGATATTGTGCAATTGTAGGTTTTGAACAGCGATTAACTGCTCCGTAAAAAGGATTTTATTCGAAATTGTCAGTTCACTATAGGAGTAAAACTGGTGCAACATGAAGCTAAGAAGGAACAAAAATAATGCTTAAATGATGACAAGAGGGCAAAAACAAGTTGCTCATGAAACAAGTTGGGTGAAAACCCAAAACAATTTTCAATTGTTACAATTCACAATTTTCCAATAAGTTTGGCCTGTTTCTTCTTGGTAAAAAAAAAGTTGGTAACACCTAATAAAATGTGGGAAATGCCTTAACAAAAGTTACAAATGACCTGATAGTATTGAAATCAAAGAAGGAAACTAAAGAGGATACGATAATGTCTAATCTAATGCTTGAAGTGGAGCATGGAAATCTTGAAGTGGTGAACACTCAGAACCAGGAAAGAAAAAAGCAAGGAAGCCCATCTTCAAAACTAATATCTTACAAAGAATCTCTTTTGGAATTCAAAGGAACAGAATTCAATGGAGTTTCCTACAGAGCTTCTACCATGGATGATGAACCTCTGATTTTTTATCTCCTTGACCAAACGTGGAACCTGCCGGAGACACCGAAGGAAATCAAGAATCTGATGAATGTCTACCCAATTGTTCCCATGACTGATGAGGAGTACAATGAAATCTGTGAACCATGGCACAATGCTTTAATCATTAGAATACTTGGAGCCTGAAATAATTTTTACAAGCTGAAAGAGATGTTGTGCAGAACTTGGAAATTTTTGATTTAATCGATCTGCCGAATAAATACTATGTAGTTAGATTCACAAATCAGGAAACATGGAATACTCAATATAAACACATATCATTTAAAGGACCATGGGTGGTAGCACAACACAACGTCCTTATTCAATGGTGGTCAACATATTTCGACCCCTTTAACAATCTTTTAGGCAAGATTGTGACTTGGATAAGAATCCCCAATATCCCTCTGAACTGTTATACTAAGAAATATATATCAAGGATGGGAGACATGATCGGGAAGACATTGAAGTTGGATCTTCATATCTTGAAACATAGTGATGATGCAAATCCAAAGGTGTAAAGAGGAAGATATGCTAGAATATGTGTGGAGCTTGACCTCCAGAAAAAATCTGTGCCAAGTGTAACACCTTAAATCCAACAACCAAATACTTAACCAAAGTATTTGAAATATTGCCAAGAAGGATGCTCATCATTCAAATCATCAAAATACCAAAAATAAAAAAACAGCGAAAACTCATTTGCAGTGTCAACAAAAATTTCCAAAATTATTTCAAAGTTAATAAAATACGGAAGTCTTATGGTCATAGCAAATATAAATGACATAACATAAACTCTAGGAGTATAAAAGAACCTTCAAGATTCATTCCATATGTGTCTTCCCTTGCTTCCTATTAATCTCCTAAAAAAATATAGTAACCATAAGATCCATAGAACTCTGCAACCATTAGTTATTCATAAATATACATACAAACCAAGATTGAGAACATACGGTTTCAAAATCAAGTCAACTTGCAATAATTTATTAATATCATCAACATAAAAACTTTCACAAACTAGTTCTCGATTTGGTTATCAAAACCCCTTCCAAAAAAAAGTTCTAAAATAATTGAACATCAATTTACTTTCCAAATATCGTTCATAAGAGATTTCATAAAATATGCATCAACCTTGTTACAAAATAAATTATATAAAAGCTTTATCATTCAAGTCATAAATCACATATATAGCATGCCAAGCAAATGATTTATGCATAGACCATCCTCATTACCCCTGACCCACCTTATAACCGCTGACTGGAATCATAGGCTAACATATAGTCCAACATAAACTCATATATTTAACTGAATTGTCCCAAGCTCACTAGTCCTTGAGATATACTCGGCCAAAGGTGCAAAGCTCAAGTCTGGACTCTGGCTTTCCTCCTTAAAAGAACACAACTGAGGAGATGTCGTATGTCCCACAGCTCTAATGCAATCTCGACCAAAGGAAGACATGGAAGAAATGGCCCTAACAAGTACCATCCACTGTGCACCGAATGATACTGTTCATTTCTATTTATAGCCATGAGCAACCAATAATACAATGACACCTGTTTTCTATAAGACTATTCTAGAATACAAAGGCACAATACATATTTATAAATATAGACATAACAATTATTTCTAACTTACCATCTACGGCATTGCCTCTTTCAAGGAAGGAGAGCCTTCCACCACTTATTCCTTGACCCTGACCGGCCACTCCAAGTAGCTTGATCCCCTACAACTTTCTGTGAGAGAGAGAGAGAAAGCAAAAAGCATCAATAGTAGAAAGTGACTTATGTCGGCCTACACGACAAGTTGAAAATGAGAATGAGCTTTTTCAAAAGCTCCTAAATTGAGCTTATGAGATTCTGCCCAATTGGATGAGAAGCACAATTGGCAATTGTTCCTTACCAAACATATGCCTTTTTTGAAAACTTTTATGAAGCCTGATTGGGCCTTCAAATCTCCTGATTGAAGGCTCAATCGGGATACCAAATGAAGGTGTGTTTTGGATGACGATGAGAAAAGTGACTTATTTACAATATGATTTGTGGAAAAGTTAGATTAGGTAAAAGTCCGATTGTGTAATATAATTTATGTTTGAATTGAAGGTAGCATAATTAACTTTTGTAAAATTGAAACTTAATTGGAATGGAGGTAGCATATGTGGCTTTTGAGATAATAATAAGAGAAAAATTAAAATCAAAATTACAAAAAAAAATGAAAAATGCTAACTTAGAAAATTTAGCAATGTTAAAATATACAATTTGATCAAATAATATTATGTATGTAACTGGATCACAAGTCCTATACAATTTGGTATCTAACTGTGTCATGAATTTAATTCATTTTAATGCACTTACTTCCTCTTAAATAATGAGAGCATAGTCACAACACTTAATATTAATTAACTTAACTACACACCATAGTAATCACATTCAATACCATAGTTATCACATATAATGTATAATCTTGTAAAAATATAAGGAGCATCAAAGCAAAATGCAACACAAAGTTAACCAGCAAACCATCAAGGAGACAAGGACAAATGAAGAACTGAATATGATTATGATTTATGGAGAAGAAGAAGAAAAGAAGATCTTGCTGGAAAGATCAAAAAGTACTCGCCAGAAAAGCATTATACATACAATGTATAATCTCATTCTCACTCTCCGTCTCGACAATAACCATTTCTCCTGCAACATTCCTATTCTTAACCTTCCCAACCTGCAAGACTTCAATGCCCCTAGGAATCGACTCTCCGGCGAAATACCCAAATCACAGTCGGGTTTCCTCGAATCCAGTTTTGGTCTAAACCTGTATCTTTGCGGAGCTTCGATTCAAAAATGCACCAACTTTGTGGTTGAACCTAGCAAACCCGGATCTGAAGGAGCCATTGCGTCACCATGAACTTCGTGAAGTAACCCATGAACACCAACACACACAAAAGCTCAGGCCTCTCCACAATGCTATCTTTACAACTTCTCTACAACTCGGGCTTTCCCTTAGGAGAAAAAAAGAGGACGATAGTGGTGGTGGTTGAGGCTCTGGATTCTAAGCTTCTCTTTGATTCGACCTTCTTGCTTGGTTCTCGCGGCCATGGTGTAGGTGGTTAAGGGAGGGTCGTCGACGATGGTGAAGGAAGTGAAGGTCGCCAGTAACAAAGGAAGAATGGAAGGTCTGTGCAAGAGATTTATGCAAGTTTCAAAAGTAGCTTTTCAAAAGTAACTTTTCAAAAGCTCCAATTTTTAGATTCTGGGATTGGGCGAAAAGTAAGATTGATAATGAATTTTTAAAAGCTTTCCCAAACATCCACGATTTTCCATAAAGCTCAATCGGGCTCCCAAACATTTAAATGAGATGATAAGTGATATCAAACTAAGGCTACAACTTTTTACTTGCCTATGAGCTTTGATGCCACTAAATTAAAAGACAATAGCTAGGTTACACCTTATAATTGAGGGCTTTTGCAAAAGAGGGATTTGATCATGTCAGTGTCCGGAACTAGTTTAAAATTTAGTCATGCATATATAAACTAAAGATTTGGTTTACCATGGCGTTGTGAGATCTGTGTAATCATCCCATCTAACATAAGATTTGTCATTATAATGTATATATAAACCCTTTGCTTGTATTTTGTCTCAACAAGAAAATTTAACAAGTATTCAAGGCGCCCCTACTATTTTTAAATTAATGTTTATTTCAAAATCTGTAATTACTAATTAAAGATTATTATTATTTGTAGCGGATAGCAAGAGAAGAAAGATAGTAACCTTATACTAATTAATAAGGATAAGGCTTATTGATTTTCGAATGAAGGTATTATTTGTTCTGCACGGTCCTACATGGAGCTTGAAAGCTATCTTCTTTTTTCATTCTTTATTTTCTTAAAAAATATTTTTCTGAAAATAGTTTGATTTGTTTGAGAATTCATTTATCCTTTTTCTCCGATTGGTCAAAACTGAAAAGGTATCTATATTTATTCGTGCGCCCGGGTCTTGCGGCCTTCAATTGATTCGAAATAATTAAGGATTAAGACACAAAATATTCTTCCTCCCATCCTTAATATAAAAAATATTTATCTAATTAATTTAGATTAAGGAAGTTTTAGTTAAAATAGTTAACATAAGATATTTTTTTTAAACACTATAATTATATTATTTAATACTCTTTATTTCAAGTTTACTTGATTGTAGTTGAGGAAGTATCTAAATTAAGAAAAGATTGATAAACATGAGAAATATATTTTATTTACGAACAAAATCAATTCCATGAGGAAGTAGTTATTTTTTTCTCTCTCCAAGCACAAATGAGATTGTTTTTTTAAAAAAAACAAATAGACAAAAAAATACGAGCAAACATTATTGTCAAACTCGCGAGTTAACTCTCCAAGTTTAACGTTTTTAATTTATAAGATTGAGTTGAGTCACAGGTAAACTCGTGATCGTTGTAAACTCAATTACACTCACGAGTTTATATACCGAGTTTACCGTTTTTACGTTTTCAGCTTACAAAATCGTATTAACTCATCCATAAACTTGTGTTAACTTATTTGATTTGATCATGTTCAGCGATTTTAAATATAGAATTTATAGAAATTTCTTTATTAAATATGCTAAATTAAGAATATTGATGGATTTAATTTCAATTATTTGAATTTAAAAAAATATTTAAATCAAATTGTTGTTATTTTTTATATTTAAATTATTTAATTGTACACTATTAATATATATTTAATAATAAAAGTAAATTCGTTTTGAGTTCATATACGAGTTTATCTCACCGTCACGAGTTTGTTTAAACTCGTGAGTTTGACATACAAAGTGTATGTACACATTCAACACAATCTCTCATTCACTTTAACTATATTTTGCCTACACAAAATGAATAGAAATTAATATGTAATAAAGCATTACCATAAACGGGAACATATTGTTCCTGAACATGAACCTTTTGCCATAATATAAATTGTGATCATGCAAACCTTATTCACTGCAAGAAAGAAAGAAAGGGTATTCTGAGAAGAAGCATAGAGAGAGAGAGAGAGAGGAGAATGTCTGCAAATTCCATAAAAGCCAGCCTCCTAATAACACTTTCATTGCTTCTGGTAGGATCGGACTATGGCAACGCAGCAAAAGTGAGAGTGAAGAACAATTTAGAAGAGGGCCAGACCCTAACCCTAAGTTGCTCATATTATATAGCAGATAATAACAAGACAGCGACAGTGGCCGGAGTTCTTAGGGCGACCAAGTGAAAGAGTTAAGTTTAGTTCCAGATGTTACAACATCCGTTGATTGTAGCTTTACATGGGGAGGTTTTTCTCACTTGTTCTTACTATACTCGCAATATAGGGATCTTTCTTATTGCGTCCCTGAGTGCACTTGGAGTATCAAACAAGATCGTCCTTGTAGGGTTGATCCAAACAATTCTCAGATTAAATATTACTGCGATTCATGGATCAACTGATTATTATAGTCAAATGTTTGTAATAGGCATGTATGATGATCTGTGTTTGTTGATGCTATGATTATGAATACAGATAAAATAAGGAAATAAATATTTCATAGTTATTTGTGATCTTGTTTAATTTTCATATTTGAATGCTAAGGATTTTGATCCCCTTCTCATTAATTTTTTCTTTCATCTTCTTTTTCCTCATTCTCATTCTGTGGACTGTGCTAATGAAGTTTATTCTAGTGGAACAAGTCAGTCCCTCACAATACAATGAACTAAGGTTTGCATTAGAAGAAGTGCCTATCCACAGTGTCTCAAAAAGGATAACTGAACTTAGTAAAAAGAAACTAACGATTGAGGTATTCAAGACTTTATAAAACCATTGTTTTTTAAATTTTTTTCAATTTTAAATAGTACATAATTGTGAATTGTTATTAATTAGTATCAAATTTTAAGTCTAGTTTGTCACCTTGGGTTGAACCAAGCTTTATTTTGGAAGATGAGTCTACATTTAGTGTCCAACAATACATTAAACATGATTTTTATTTTTTTAAATCCAATTTTAAGTATTCTATAATTGCGAATTGTCAATATCAAATTTTAACAGTTTATTTTTATTACGTAATATTATGACATAATTTGATAACATATTAAATTTCAATTTTTCAACCATTCAATTTTTAATCCAAAGTAGAGAGTATAGGAAAAGAGACAGAATGAAGGGAGGATCCAAATCCAGAAATAAATGGGCTCCTTCAAATTAAAAAGCTACAAAATAGAACAAGAATCAAAGTGGTACCAAAGGCTACAAATGAATGGGCGGGTTAGAAGAACAGAGGAGGAGAAGGGTGAAAGAATTTGTGTGAATAAAAAAAAAAAAAAGTAAAAGTATTTAATCTTTATTTTACACACACAACAACTCGATAATATACAATAAAATGCATATAATTATTTAGAAAAATTGAGATCAACGATAATATACGATACTCACGTACGTGAACATACCCTGTATATTACCTATAGTATCTACTTTGTTACAACCTAGCATTTCTTAATAAGAAAATGACAGAAAAATATTATTTGAATTTCAAAATCCTATTGATAACAACAGTAATTACTGAGATTAACGTATAAGACAATAAAGCAATTGACTATTCGTTTTATTGAGAAATCACATATTTGAAATTTTAAAGTTCAAGTGATATTTTCTTCGATTTTTTTTTAATTTTAGACTATATTATTTTGAGCATACAGTATATAATACAAGATACATCAATTCTTAACTTTTAATAATACTGATTTACATGATTTTATTTTTAAATTAAACACAAAAACTTAGTCGATTATGCAAGTGAATCCAAATTTACTTAAATGGACCAACTAGTTAGTATTGTGTGTATGATGTATGAAACTGACAAAGGTGGCAAAAATGTCAACATATGGAATTCAGGTGCTTATACTTTTTTTCTCTAATATTTTATTTTTATTTAGATTAAATTATATGTTGCATCCTGAAATATTTTTTACATCTAGTATCTCAAATTAATTAATTTCTAGGATATTAGTGTTACAGGAAAAATATTTCTGGATTCAGAACTAAAAATTAATTAATTAGAGATACTGGATGCAAAAAATATTTCAGAATGCAGCATATAATTTGATATAAATATATAAAAAAAAAATTTAAAAAATGTTCTTTTTAATTAGAGGGAAAAGCACATACATAAGAAGCCCTAATGAAAAATCACATAATGTAAACCCGGTAATGCACGAATGCACACACTCTATCTCTCTAAATTTCCGTCTACGATAATTTTAGTTTCCGTATCATTCGATAGGAAATCTCTTCTCATCGACGTTGTTATCAGGAGGAATTGTGATTGTTTATGAAAGGAAAGTGAAGCTTCTTTACGGTAACCTGTCAATCCCTTCTAGCTGCTTATCAATTCGAAGGATCAATACTCAATGATCTCCGTTTTTTCTCTTTTAATTTTTCTCTGTTAAACTGTCTACATATGTTCGCAGATGATGTTACCCGTCTTCTGGTACGAAGTTCAACTTGCAAATTTCCTGTTACTTTAGCCTTTAATCATTTTCTTCACTAAAACGTTTTCCATTTCAATTGTCTTAACTTGAAATAAACACAGCATGGAAGGTGAAGGCAGAGCCAGATCCTACAATACTTCCTAAAGGAAAATCCAAGGCCAGGTCAGTCTTTCTTTTTCCAAATTATTTTTCATTCTAAAATTGTAGATTAGCGTAGGGAAAATAACGGCAAAACTTGGTTGATTAATAGACAACGTATGTGTTTTCGAGATAATTACAGGACCAGATTCTCTCATAATCCCTCCCCTTAATATCCCTTAGTATTCATGCATCCTAACTATCCAAAAATTGATTTAAATGTCCAAAGAGAGACGTTTCATCTCCTTTTTAGATTTTCATCTTTACGTGTGGTAGTGATACCTCATCTACTTGTTAAATTTTCATATTTACCACGTACGGTAGTTTTTACCGCACGCGGTAATTTGAAATAAATGAGGTGTCTCTCTTTAAATGTTTAGATCAAGTTTTAGACGGTCAGGATGAATGGATACTGAGGGGAGAGATTCTGAGAGAACCGATCCGATAATTACATGTTTAAGGGGGAAGTAATGAAAGGCTAGGAGACGATCAGTTTGTGGAATATTCATTTATATATTTTTTTTATCTGCCTTTTCGAGTCAATTACTTTGCCTGAGAATGAAGAGACAAATGTTGGAGACGTTGAGGAATCCCTTCGGTTTTCTAATACAATGAACACAATGGAATTTCAACATGCTGCCTATTTTACCATGGTGCGTACATCACTTATTTACTAGGGAGTTTTCTTTCGGATGGTTCTATTCAATCAATATGAAAATCATTTTTACGATAATCGCCTTTTCACCGTAACTTATTGCGCTATTTAACAAGTATGCGAGTAACAATCTCTCTGGGAAACGACTTACACGACTTAACTGGGAATTTTCTTTCAATAAAAACAGAAATTACCACCAGAGGGACAACTGAGATCTCCAAAGCTGAACTCCGCTGGAGTAAAGTGATTTTAAGAATAATCACAATATGGTGATTGGTGAAGGAGTTTATCTAAAGCAGTACTGGTTTAAATCCTCCACATATCTCGGAGCTGGTCAATGAAATTTTTTTCATGTTTTTGCAGCGACTTTATAGTGTGGACTGAAATACCCAGAGCCTTCATTTTCGTTACCTCCAGAATTAAATCAAGAGGGTTTTGTTGGAATTGTAAGCTACACCCATCAACTTTCTGTTTTATTCATATTAGAAATATAATTTCACTTAATTTTCTTGTATGCTCCAATGCGAAGCCCGTTGAAGACTTTCAGTGATTCAGACGGTCTATAAGCTTCGAAGGAGAAGCTACGTGACAATGTTATTCATACTAGAAAATTCATGGATGAACTGCCGGCTAACCTTGACAATGGTTCAAGAGCGCCTAAAGCAGCTACTCCCGAGACTGCGTCAAGAAATTCTGGTATATCTGTGACGTCTTGCTTTAATTATTCGGTCTTTAGTTTCTCTAAATTTGGTCTTGAGTTGTCTCGTTTATGATTAGAGTACGTGCCGTATAATTTGTTCTTTCCTGTATCATTTAAGGAGATAGTGCAGAGAACTTTCCAAGAAAAGCAGCAGCAGCAGCAAGACCCATTCATTTCTGGATTTGGATCCTCCCTTCATTCTTTTTCTCTTTTCCTATACTCTTTATCTTATTTCTACTTTGGATTAAAAATTGAATGGTTGAAAAATTGAAACTCAATATGTTATAAAATTATGTCATGATATTTCGTATTAAAAATAAACTGTTAAAATTTGATACCGATACAATTTGCAATCATAGACTACTTAAAATTGGATTAAAATGGTTTTATAAAGTAACGGTTCTTTTTTCTTTTTTTTTCATAGGCACATGTATCTTTATATTTAAAGCAATCATGTTCAATCAATGTATTTTCGGACACTGAATGAATGTAGGTACATCTTCCAAAGTTTAACACAAAGTGACGAACTAAACTTAAAATTTGATATTACTAATGAATAACAATTCACAATTATGTACTATTTAAAATTGGAAAAAAAAAATATAAAGTGTTGAATACCTCAATCATTAGTTCCGTTTTACTAAGTATGGGTATCCTTTTTGAGACACTTTCGATAGACACTTTTTCTAGCGCAAACTTTAGTTCATTGCATTGTGAGAGACTAGCCTATTCCACTACAATCAACTCCATTAGCAAAGTTCTGAGAATGAGGAGAAGAAGATGAAAGAAAAACAAATTAATGAGGAGGGGATCCAAATCCTTGGTATTCAAATATGAAAATTAAACAAGATCACAAATAACTATGAAATATTTATTTCCTTATTTGATCTGTATTCATAATCATAGCATCAAACACAGATCATCATGCCTATTACAAACATTTAACTATAATAATCAGTTGATCCATGAATCGCAGTAATATTTAATCTGAGAATTGTTTGGATCAACCCTACAAGGACGATCTTGTTTGATACTCCAAGTGCACTCAGTGTCGCAATAAGAAAGATCCCTATATTGCGAGTATAGTAAGAACAAGTGAGAAGAACCTCCCCATGTAAAGCTACAATCAACGGATGTTGTAACATCTGGAACCAAACTTAACTCTTTCACTTGGTCGCCACTAAGAACTCCGGCCACCGTCGTTGTCTTGTTGTTATCTGCTATATAATATGAGCAACTTAGGGTTAGGGTCTGCCCCTCTTCTAAATTGTTCTTCACTCTCACTTTTGCTGCGTTGCCATAGTCCGATGCTACCAGAAGCAATGAAAGTGTTATTAGGAGGTTGGCTTTTATGGAATTTGCAGACTCTCTCTCTCTCTCTCTCTCTCTCTCTCTCTCTCTCTCTCTCTCTCTCTCTCTCTCTCTCTCTCTCTCTCTCTCTCTCTCTCTCTCTCTCTCTCTCTCTCTCTCTCTCTCTCTCTCTCTCTCTCTCTCTCTCTCTCTCTCTCTCTCTCTGTGTGTCTGTGTGTGAATACCCTTTCTTTCTTTCTTGCAGTGAATAAGGTTTGCGTGATCACAATTTATATTATGGCAGGTTCATGTCCTGGAACAATATGTTCCCATTTATGGTAATGCTTTATTACATATTCATCTCTCTCTCTCTCTCTCTCTCTCTCTCTCTCTCTCTCTCTCTCTCTCTCTCTCTCTCTCTCTCTCTCTCTCTCTCTCTCTCTCTCTCTCTCTCTCTGTGTGTGTGTGTGTGTGTGAGTGATACCCTTTCTTTCTTTCTTGCAGTGAATAAGGTTTGCGTGATCACAATTTATATTATGGCAAAAGGTTCATGTTCTGGAACAATATGTTCCCATTTATGGTAATGCTTTATTACATATTCATTTCTATTCATTTTGTGCGGCAAAATAGAATATAAAAAATCACGGTGAATGAGGGATTGCGTTGGATGTGTGCATGCACTTTGTAACTCACCAGTTTAAATAAACTTGTGACCATGACAGTGAGATAAACTCGTTTAAGAACTCTACTTAGAGGAGCTTCCGTGTCAATCACTTCCATTCCTCTCATTAGACCATCTGTAGCACTCATAGCTACAGCTCTAACTCGATTATTTCCTAATACTTGCTACTTCACAAGTCACGTTAATTTGTTGACCAATAGTATCTTGACCCTTAACTACCAGAGCGTTGTAAATATAAGGCATCTTCCCTGGGGAAAGCTACATCCAGTACCGGACCAATTATTTGAGCGATACGTCTCAGGTTCTTTTTTTCAAGCGTAGAAACCTCAGGAACAGAAGTGGTAGGATTTATTCTCATAATAAAATATATTAATTTTTTTTTTGCAAAAAATTTTGAAATACAAAATAAATGTTTTAACAGAACAAGTTGACAAGTTGATTGGTTAATTCACAATTCACTAAGAATTCAATAAGAAATGGGATTGTAAACTCGTAAAAGTTTATTTTATCATTAAATATATATTAATATTGTATAATTAAAATATAAAAAATAACAACATTTTTATTTAAATATTTTTAAAATCCAAATAAATGAAATTAAATCCATCAATATTCATAATTTATCATATTTAATAAAGAAATTTCTATAAAATTTATATTTAAAGTCGTTGAACATGATCAAATCGAAGAAGTTAATACAAGTTTAAGAATGAGTTAATACAATTTTGTAAGCCAGAAACGTAAAAATGGTAAACACGGTATATAAACTCGTGAGTTTAATCAAGTTTACAATAACCACATGTTTACCAGTGACTCAACTCGATTTTATAAATTAGAAACGTAAAAACACTAAACTTGAAGAGTTAACGTACTCGTGAGTTTGACGACAATGCTTGCTTGTATTTTTTTTTGGTCTATTTTGCTTTTTTTTTTTTAACAATCTCATTTGTGCTTGGAGAGAGAGAAAAAATACTCCCTCATGGAATTGATTTTGTTCATAAATATAAAATATATTTATCATATTTATCAATATTTTCTCAATTTATCCTCATTGATACTTCCTCAATTATAATCAAGTAAACGAGAAGGGAATTAAATAAGATGATTATGATGTTTTTTTTTTTAAAAAAAAAACATGTTATGTTAACTATTCTAACTAAAACTTCCTTAATCTGAATTAATTAGATAAATATTTTTTATATTAAGGATGGGAGGAAGAATATTTTGTATCTTAATCATTATTGTCAAACTCGCGAGTTGACTCTCCGAGTTTATCGTTTTTACGTTTCTACCTTACTAAATCGAGTCGAGTTTCTTGTAAACTCGTGTCACCGTAAACTCAATTAAACTCATGAGTTTACATACCAAATTTACTGCTTTTTTTCAAGCTTATAAAATTGTGTTACTTTTTTCAATTTTGTTATCCTCAATGACTTTATATATGAATTTTATAGAAATTTATTTATTAAATATAATAAATTATAAATGTTGATATATTTAATTTTAATTATTTGGATTTAAAATATATTTAAATCAAATTGTTGTCATTTTTTATATTTTAATTATTTAATTATACACTGTTAATACCTATTTTATGATAAAAGTAAACGCTTACGAGTTTACGATTCGAGTTCATGATACGAGTTTACGTTACTATCACGGGTTTGTTTAAACTCGTGAGTTTGAATGGTCTTAATCCTTAATTATTTCGAATCAATTGAAGGCCGCAAGACCTGGACGCACGAATAAATATAGATACCTTTTTTTTTTGGTTGCCCATCCGGTTTACTGAGCTTTGCTCGACTAGTCCGATCCGACCAGGTTGCGCACCTAGCTGTGGTGGGTGAGTCTCCCAGCGGGGATTTTCTGCATTCACAAGACTCGAACTCGAGACCTTGCTTAAGCGACACAAGCCGCTTACCACTTGAGCCAACCCCCGTTGGTCTATAGATACCTTTTCAGTTTTGAACAATCGCAGAAAAAGAATAAATGAATTCTCAAACAAATCAAACTATTTTCAGAAAAATATTTTTTAAGAAAATAAAGAATAAAAAAAGAAGATAGCTTTCAAGCTCCATGTAGGACTGTACAGAACAAATCATACATTCATTCCAAAATTAATAAGCCTTATCGTTATTAATTAGTACTCCCTCTAGTTCTTATTATAAGACACCAACTAGCAAGTTTATTTGGTTTTTTTATAAGGCACTTGCTTGTTCCCAATGAGCATTGATTATTTTTTTTCATGTCTACCCCTAATTAATAAAGGTAATGAGTGAGAGTAATAATTAATATAATATTAGAGTTTAATGCAATTAGTAGGGGCAATTGAAAATTACTTAGATTGTCTAGGACAACTTTATTGACTTTAACTATTTTTATTAGTTTGTGAGAAAAGTTAGTTGGTGCCTTATAATAAGGACCAGAGAGAGTACTATCTTTCTTCTCTTGTTATCCACTACAAATAATAATAATCTTTAATTAGTAATTACAGATTTTGAAATAAACATTGATTTAAAAATAGTAGGGGCGACTTGATTGCTTTTTAAATTTCTTGTTGAGACAAGATACAAGCAAAGGGTATATATATACAATATAATGACAAATCTTATGTTAGATGGGATGGCTAAATTAATCTTTAGTTTATATATGCATGGCTAAATTTTGAACTAATTCCGAATTCTGACATGAATCCCTCTTTTGCAAAAGCCCTCAATTATAAGGTGTAACCTAGTCACTGTCTTTTAATTTAGTAGCATCAAAGCTCAAAAGCAAGTAAAAAGTTGTAGCCTGAGTTTGATATCACTTATCCTCTCATATATGTTTGGGAATCCGATTGAGAGGCCCAATCCGGCATTCTAAGGGTTCAATTGGGCTTCTAGCTTTTATGAAAAATCGTCGATGTTTGTGAAAGCTTTTAAAAACTCATTATCAATCTTTCGCAGAAGCTAAAAATTGGAGCCTTTGAAAAAGCTCCTTCTGAAAACTTGTAAAAATCTCTTGTATGGACCTTCCATTCTTCCTTCGTCGCCAGCGACCTTCACTTCCTTCACCATCTTTAGCCCGGATTTATCTAATCTCACAATCTTAATCTGTTTACCACATTGTTTCCCTACCTCAGATTTAAATACCTTAAAGGCATCTAATGCTTTATGCTTGTTATGAAGCATGTAGATATACATATATCGTGAGTAATAATCTATAAAAGATATGAAGTTTTTCTGACCATATGCATTCATTCTTGTACAACAAATATATGTATGTATAATTTCTAATAGATTTGTACTCCTCTTGGCACCTTTCTTAGATTTTTGTTAGTCTGCTTTCCCTTTATGCAGTCTACACAAGTCTCAAAATCAGTAAAATTTAAAGTACTAAGTACTCCATCATTTATCAATCTTTTAATTCTTTGGATTGAGACATGTCCTAATCTCTGGTGCCACAATATAGAGGAATCCTCGTTCATATATAACACATATATTGTTTCGAACCAATGTTAATATGCATAGCATCATAAGCAATATTGTTTTGTAAATGAATAGAAAAAAAGACCATTAGATAATATATCATTCCCAACCAAATTAGATTTATAAAACAAACTAAAAGATGTCTTATAAAACATAAAGGAATAACCAAAAGGTGCAAGTCTTGAAACTGAAATCAAATTCTTAGAGAAACTTGGAACATAAAAAGTATTTTCTAAATTCAAAATAAAACCACTATTTAAAACTAAACTACATGTTCATATAGCCTCCACAAGTGAACTCATCCTTCCTCTTGATTGAATAGATGTATTGTTCACTTCCCACTGGCTTCCTTAGGTTTTGCATACCCTATAAGGCGTTCAAAACATGGATTGTAGAACCAGAATTAATCTGCCATGTGTCATCATTAGCATTAACCATATTAGATTCATAACAAACAAATGAGATTGGCATACCTTTCTTCTCAAGCCATTGTTGGAAACACTTGGATTCCCTCTTGATTTTACCTTGGGGCGGTATTTTACCTTCCCATTCTTCTTGGCATGAGTCTGATCCTTCCTCTTAGTTGTCATAAATGCACGATCTCTCCCAGTTCCATTATCAGCCTTCCCTACTCCTAAACACACATGGTCAAAAGTTCATTGATTGACCATTTATCCTTATTTGTATTGTAGGATATCTTGAAGGGTCCATATGGATGTGGAAGAGTGTGAAGAATATAGTGCACAAGGAAAGAGTCAGACATATCAACCTCAAGTGACTTTAGTTGAGCTGCAATGTCCCTCATCTGCATGATGTCCTCACGCACACCTTTTACTGTAGTGAGTCTCAGGCATGAAAACCTCATAATCAGGGTGCTAGCAAGTGTCTTATCTGAAGTCTCATATTGTTCATCAATAGCCTTCAGAAGTGGCCTAATTTTGTTATGTTGTTCGACATAACCATGAATGCTAGCAGAGATTTTGGTCTTTATGAACATAACTGAGAGGCGATTAGATCGCTCCAATTTTTCATATAGAGTGCTAGTCTCAGTGATAGAAGGTGGTTTATCTTTTTTAATACCATTATCAATGTCCATCCACCCCAAATGAATGAGAACTCTCTCTCTCTCCCTACTTTATAGTTATCACCCCTCAATTCGGAAATGTCACATTTGATATAAGAGAAATTCGTAAGTTGTATGACTGCATAAATTAAACATATGCTTGTAATTAAAATTTGAGACTAATACATCATATCATGTTTTACCAATGTAAATCATGCTTAGAATTCATAAATCTACTGACATATAACTTGCATGTGGGCTAAAATTCTAATTCAATTAGATCTATACATAACTTTATGATAAAACTATCAAATTATTCCCTTATTCTTAATTCCTGTGAGTAAATTAAGAATATAATTAGATATTCTATCCTAATTAATCATACAAAATATAATAAAAATTCTTGTCGGATAAAATCTATTATATCAACTACAATTAATGTTATTATGTGATCACAGAAACCCAATATATAATTTTAACTAATTAAAGATGTTGTGGCTATTCTCTAATTAATTAAAATTATATAGATCACTCAACATTAATTAATTCTCAATATTGCATTAAACCATAAGCAATATTAATATAAAATTGGACATTACTGAACTAATAGATCGAAAAACCCAATAAGAAATTCCGCCAATTAGGGGGTCAGGGGTAAAATGGTCATTTTGACTAAAAATGTCCGTCGTAAAGATAGATCCTTAACAAGTACGTTGTTATATTGATAGGATATCCCTGATTACGTTTTGACCTACTGTCGTACCGTATTCCTACAGAAATATCGTCTACCGTCAACGAAGGTACGTTCGCGTACTGGTAACCTTAACACTGATGTTTATCGTATGCGTATATGTGTTAGGAGTATTGTATGTGTATATGTGGTGTATGTACGTTCGCGTACTGTAACACTAACTCTGATATTTATGGTATGCATGTATATTGTTAGGTGTATTGTATGAGTGGAGTTGTTATCTTTGTTTGAGTATATAGTGTTGTTAGAGGATGATTGAACATATGCATGCACTTGGGAGTGGTATATCGTATTCACCGGGAGTGGTATGTCCCGATTCACCGGGAGTGGTATATCTGCATTATTTGGGAGCGGTACATTTACATTGGTTGGGAGTGATTCATTTGTTGTGCTTATGTACTGTATATGTAAATATGAGGTTAACCGTTACCTGGGGTCCGATTGCAATGGGCCTCAGCTCTTAACATAGCGTCAGGTTCGGAAGGACCGAGAACCGAGGAGAGATGGAAGCAGCACACCTAGAGACCCGACAGGAGATTTCTTTTGTTGTTCCATCTGAAGCCTTCCTTTTGTTATTGTACATCACTTTTGAACCACGCGGTTACTGTACCGCTGTTGTAACCAGCCAGATTTACGGCGTTTCATATATACATATCAGTTACTCAATCGCTCTGTTGCTCTACTCTGATGATTTTGAAATGATGTTTGATGAAAAAAAATATACTGCTTTTGAAAACGGGATGTTACAACATGACAGTTGAAAATTTAAACATTATTTTGTTTATTTTTTTAGCATCAATGTACATCTACATGCATCTATCATAACTTTTTGTCATATTTATTTGAGAAAACTAATTTTTTAACCCGCCAACTTATAACTTATTTATAAGTCAGTTCTTCAACTTTTACTAACATCGTATCCACCCTAAAACTTCTGTGTCTTCAATTTCTCTTTATCATTTTAGTAATAAAGCATGGTCACATGTAAAATACAACACAACATATAATAAGTACATGTCTTAGAAAATAGCGAAGTCGACTGACAAGCATTGGCGGACCCAAGTGTATCACAAGGGGGCAAGTGCCCCCCTTAAATTATGGTGAAATTTTAAAAAATAAGGGAATTAAAATTATGATTTATTTGATAGTATTGATAACAAGGGAATTATGATGGAATTTCAAAAAATAAAGCCTAGAATGGTGACATTGTAATTATTTTTATTGTAATATACTTTTGTTTTTAAAATATATGTACTTGAACTTATTGAGTGTCCACCCTTCATTGTAATTTATATAGCTACATTTCTAACCGTACTTAACCTTACTTTTCTAAATGACAAGTTTGTAAAATAATTGTCTTTCTTATTACATCATCAGTATTTACTTGATTTCATAAATATTTTTTTGATATATTTTTTTCTTAATTATATCTTTTTTTATGCATTTAAAATTTTCCTTAAAAAAAATTTCGGGGGCGCTGCCTCTAAACCCCCGAATCCCCCTGCTAATTTTGCCCCCCTTATATAATTTTCTGGGTCTGTCCCTGTTGACAAGGAGGGAGCCACATAAAAAGAAAAGAAGAAGAAGAAGAAGAAGAAGAAGAAGTCAAAAAGCTTCATAAGAAATGATATCTTGAAAGATGACGTTGGCATTCATATCCTTTGGATTATTTTGCAAAATGAATTGCTTTAAAAGGCACTAGATTTTTGGGAAAATTCATTTTAGAGCCCTTTTAATAAGGGAAATTGTAAAAAATGTCCTAAGATTCTGACAATCTCAAAAAAGACCCCAGGGCCTTTTCTCCGGGATTTTCATAATTTTAGATGAGTTGTTAACGGGGCTGATATAGTTGTTAACGGATAGGTCTTTAACAACTAAATCAGCCCCGTTAACAACACTTTGCTAACAACTAAATCAGTACCTTTAACAACTATATCAGTACCCCGTTAACAACTATATTAGCCCCGTTAACAACTCACTTAAGATTGTGAAAATCCCAGAAAATGCACTAAAATGAATTTTGTGGGATTGTCAGAATCTTGGGGTCTATTTTACAATTTTCCTTATTAAAAGGACCCTAAAATGAATTTTCCCTAGATTTTTCAAATGTTCCTTGTGTTTAAGAAAAAGTTAGAATTAGCTCAGAATAAGGCGAAGACATTTTTTTTTATTTGATCAAGGATTTCTCCTTTTAAAAGGTTTCAACCGCAAAGGGTTTTCATATCCTCCAATAAATGTGGTTCCCAGGATTCTATCTTGTATTCACTTTGTTACAAGTTAATGTGATATATATATATATCACCCCAACCAACATCTTATTCAAACGCAAAGATATTTTAGTTGAAAAGGAAAGTGTTGTCAATATGCTGCATTTTCCATTGGAATTGTTGCAAAAAAGGCCTCAAGTGAAAGAAAGAAGATACATTTCCCTTATATTTCCTAACTTTTTTTTATGAAATTATATTTCCCAACTTATAATCTTATAAAAGTTGTACACGAAATATATTCAATTTCCCTATTATAAAAAGTTATATTATTACTTCATGCAGGTCTTTAATATAAAACATAATTAAATTTTTTTAGAGTAAGGAAGTTAAATAAATTATTTAGTCATAGCATATATTATATATCGTCATATTATATATTAACTTATAAATCAGACAAATTAGTTTAAAGAAAAATGATAAACATAAATATTTTAAAATAATGTATTTAGGATTTTTAATTTTTTCAAAAAAAAAGGTTAACTATCTTATATTAAGAACATGAGGTATACAAAACTTTTTTTTGTTTTTTTTGTTAGACACAAATATCCTTCTTTTGAAGGCAATCTTGTCCGAAGTACTTTTTTTTTTTAATGCTCATCCGGTATCTATAGCTTCGCCATGACTAATATAGATCCAACCCGCGTCGCGCACCTGATTATAGTGGGTGAGTCTCCCAACGGGGCTTTTCTGCATTCACAAGGCTCGAATTCAAGACTTTGTTTAAGCGACACAAGCCGCTTACCACTTGTGTCAACTCCCGTTGGTATATTGTTCGAGGTACTGTTACTAAATGTGAAAACATCTCCTAATAAGATTCAAACTTTGGTTTGCTTGTTTTTTTTTTTTTGGTCAAAGAAAAACTTTGGTTTGTTACATTGTCAAGACTAGCAGGTTATACAAAAGTTATTAGGGTTGAAAATTCCTGGATGGGCCCATGAAGTGACAATGTGATATCTTTGGGCTGAAATGGACCTTGTTCTCTGCAACGTGAAAGTTGTGACCTCGTGTTCTTTTTTTTTTTTTAAATTAAGAAAATTAATTAAAATTTTTTACTTTTGCCCATTTCTTTCCTTCTTTCCTTTACCTTCTGTCCTCTTCGCCATAGCACCAAATTGGCGATGAGTGTGTCACTTGGATAGAGATCCTTCGCTCCCCTTCTCGGTATGTCTTTCTTCCTTGCTCTGAGCTTACCTTTAATTCTAATATCAACTAGTAATCACTTCGAATTTTGTTTTGTTATTTTTATTTTTTTGGTTTCCTTTCCGTGTTCAATTGATTCATTCCTCACCGCTTCGGTGCTTGGTGATTACTTCACTGCCGAAGATGACTCATTTAACAGTTTCAATTGTCTTTGAGTTTTCATTTCCATGAAAAATTTTGGTTTTAAGAATCACTTGTGGGGCCTGTTTAGTCACAATCTGAAACTTAATCCTAGATTGTATCGATCCTATCCGGGATTAGGATGCCGGAAACTGACATCAAGTAAAATGTTGTTGAGGTGATCTTTATTCGCTATCCTCTCTATTTGTCGTGGTAGAAGGGTTATTTACTTTTATTTTGCGTATTCTTGCCTCATCCGACCTAATTCAGTAACGAAACTGTGAGGACATGAGAAATGAGGGTTGGTTAGACTTGTATTAAACTTATAGGATGATATAATTGTTTTTGTTTATTTCTTGAGCATATCCCTTTCAAGTGTAAGGTCTTTTTCTGTTAGATTGAGTTATCTTCGTCAATTTTGAAACTTATGAAATTGATTATTTGACCTTTATTCCCTCCTTTACAGCTCCTGGGTGCATCATTTATAATCTATTTTTGCATCAGAGATGATTGGGGCACCACTAGTTCTGGGATCAACAATGCCAACTGCTTTGTCTTCTTCTTTATTAATCTTACCAGGGGATTGTCTTAAATGCACTCCTTATCTCCCACCTAGACCTCAAACAAAATTCAAGAGTATAAGGGCAATGTCTGCTGAAGCAGGACATGATCAATCGCCATCTGTTTCTGAAAAGAAGAGTCCACTTGCAGTTGTTTTGGATGTACCTCGTACTATTTGGAAGAAAACATTACGTCCATTAAATGATTTTGGGTTTGGGCGTAGGGGTATCTGGGAAGGTGGGGTTGGACTGTTTCTTTTGTCTGGTACGGTTCTATTTGTTCTCAGTTTGGCCTGGTTGAGGGGTTTTCAAATACGATCCAGATTCAGGAAGTACACAGCAGTGTTTGAGTTTGCTCAGGCTTGTGGTTTAAGCACTGGAACTCCTGTTAGGATTAGAGGGGTGACAGTTGGCAATGTCGTTCATGTGAATCCTTCATTGGAAAGCATTGAAGCAGTTGTAGAGGTGTGCTTTTATAATTATCTTAATTCCTATTATGATAAGCAACCGTGATTTGCTGTTTTACCCTTACATCAAGCATCAAACTTTGTTTGGATTTGGATTTCATTGTTTGAGTTGGTTGGTGCAATATGCTGATTCTGTATAGTTTAACTTGCAGATTGAAGATGACAAAACAATTATACCCCGAAATTCATTAATTGAAGTTAATCAGTCTGGCCTTCTTATGGACACTATGATTGACATTACTCCTCGAGATCCAGTACCAACACCAATAGCTGGACCTCTTGACCAAGAATGTCAGAAAGAAGGTGTTATTGTGTGTGATCGAGAAAAGGTTAAGGGTACCAAGGAGTGAGCTTAGATGCATTGGTTGGGATATTTACCCGCATTGGACGAGATGTTGAAGAAATTGGTGTTTTCAATACCTATCTCCTTGCTGAACGAGTTTCTTCTGTCATTGAAGAAGCAAGGCCGCTTCTTACAAAGGTGTGATGTACTATTTTATGTCAGTCTTGCATCATTCATGGTAACAAGTTCTGTCAACTGGATAGATAATTTTCTTTCCAGTAAAACCTGGATAATTTGATGACAGTACAAACTTGTTATCTCCCTCTCAAACTCACGTTGAGTTGTTGTTTGCTAACTTGTGATATGTGAAATCATTCCAAGAATGCCAATCCCTTGTTCTCTGTTTGAAAGGATTCTGTGAGAATTCAATCATTTTTCTGCTCTTATTTAATATATATATATATATATATATATATTAATTAATTAAAGGTGGTAAATAAATTTACCATAGAATGCCAAATTTGAGCATTAGGGAACTTAGTAGACGGCGCTTGACGTGTATAGATATTTTGTTACATTCTGGGCTTTTACATTTCATGTTCTTGTATATTAAGCATTCGGAGCCATAGGTTGCAAAAGGAAAAATAGTTTTGGTCAGCTCCAGATCATTTGTCAGAAGCTTAGAATTTTACTGCAAGTAAAGTTAGTTTATCTATCTGACATGTGAGGAAATTATCTTAGTTTATTGTCACTATTTGGGTCACTCTAGCAGTTTACAGTGATACTACATCACTGTAATTATGGACAAATAGGTGAACAAAATGATAATGTGAAGTTTCATTAACCTTTCTGCTGTTTTTATGTGTTTTTTACATCATTTTGGCATCCATACATCTTATTTCTATTGCTGGAAATTTACTTTCTTTTTGTGATTATTCTGTTATGCATTCTAATACCCATACTTTTGGCTTTGATGTAGTGATGTCCCAGATCGAAGCCATGGCTGAAGACATTCAACCTTTGTTGGCTGAAGTTCATGATAGTGGTCTGTTGAAAGAAGCTGAGAATTTAACCCGAAGCCTTATACAAGCCTCTGAGGATTTGAGGTCAGTAGTGTAAATTCAATATGCCTGCACACAAGTAGCTGTGTGGCACATTGACATTAGTGTTGAAAATGATGGCTAGCTTTTTAACATCTGATCTTGGAATAGATTAAGGACATTTGGGGTAAACATGAGGTTAATTGTTTGGAGGTTTTTAATGATGTCTTCTTGTTCTTCTCCAATGTTTAAGATAGACTTGATGGTGTAAATGTTGTTTATCCTCATAATTCTGTGTCCAATCAATATCCTGCCTGTGCAAAAATACGCCAAAACTTGGATGTTGAGCCGTGGGTAGTCTAACTATCATGATAACTATATATTTTTCCGCGGTACAAGTTTTAAATGGTCAAACTAATAGCACTTAGGTCTGTGGTCTATGAATATCTTGATTGCATGAAAACCTTATTATTTGTTATATATGTCATTTTTCTTTCACCATTATTTTGAATTAGTAGTATCCACAGGAAACTTAATTACGAGAAATAAGATGTAAGGTTCTTGAAGTATGACTTGTAGTGATCATCTTTTAATTTTGGAGAAGGGTAAATTCATCCATTATGAGAACTGATTTTAAAAAGTGCGTTTACCTTTCATTTTACCCTGAAGTTCATTCTTGAAGCATGACAACTGATGGATACGATCTCCTATTTATGCAGAAGGATTAACTCTTCTATTATGACCCCGGAGAACACGGAACTAATTCAGAAATCCATTTACACTCTTATTTTTACCCTGAAGAACATTGAGGTAAGTAATATTCCTTTAAAACTTCCTAAAGTTATAATGAATGATGAATAACTTTTCTTTTGATGTTCTCCATTGCAGAATATCAGCTCCGATATTCTTGGTTTTACTGGCGACGAGACTACAAGAAAGAACCTGAAATTACTTATCAAGTCTCTCAGCAGGTTACTCTGAGGTTGTATTCCAAGTAAAATAGAATATATAGCAGGTGATACATTTTCTAGAGTTTTTCATCAGCCCCAACAGTTAAGTAGGACAAAGCTATTCGTCGCATCTGCCGTAGTTTCTTCTTCAATGGCTTCTCCCAAGGTTCTGACAAAAGGACTACGTGTCGAATAACGTCGAGGTTTTTGGGGTGTTTTTACTATATCTTGGTGCAATATGTTACCGTCAATGTAGCTCTGTCACGCTCATAAATCTTTACATAAATTATGCTGGAAGATGGTGATTTTTAAAGGCTTGTCATTCCCCAGCTAAAATGCCTGTTGAAGAAGAATGCTATCACAGGTTTTACAGCATTCCCAAGTCCTTTTCCATGGTGAAAAGTTTGTTTTTTGGGTTGTGTGGAATCAGACATAGTTTGGTATCAATACTTTTACAAGTTGCTCGATAAAATTACTTGATTAATTTTAGGGATTCATTCAAAGCTTATACTGTTGAACATCTCAGTTTCTTTTCTTTCATGTTTTTTTGACTTTGAAAGATGTGCAATTAGCCCTAGCGAATGCAATCTATATAATTGCTGTTTTTTGACATGAAAGTTTGTCAAGGGCTTATTGGGTACAAACATGTTGAAAAATTCATTCTTTCAATTTGCAAGACAATTCCACAACTTGATTTTTCAATCCGTAGAATGTAGATATGACGGACAATGACTTGGACCCAATTCTGTTCAAGTTAAATATTCAAATTGAAAGACCGGGTAACATGGATGTTATTTGTATTTTGTAGTTCCGGCCTAAAATATAAATCACTTTTATTATTTTTTTGGTATTAAATATAAATCATTTTAACCACCTCATAGAAGTTGAAATGGTTACCTTACTAAATTTGTTTTAAATTTTTTTTAATGATGGAGAAAAAATATGATGAGTTACATTGAAATATTAATTATTTAGATAAAATTGATAAATAAACATTAATTATTTATAAAAGTATTATTTTGAAAAATGTTATGTTTAGTACTTTTTTTTTTTTTGCTCCAGAATGATACTTGTATTACTAGAAAATGTCAAGCATTACAAACAGATACATGATAAAAGGAGATACCCGATACAGCGAACTGTAGCAAAACCACCTAGGAAGAGAGAAACATTACCCAATACAACATACTATAGCAAACAACCTAGGAAGAAAGAAACATTACAAACAGAAAGAAATTAGCCAGCCCCCAAATCAGAACTTGAAACATGAGAATCATACACAACAATATTAGTCTCATGAGCATCCAAAGCTAAAAGGGAAGACAAAGAAGGTGATGGTTGAGAAACCCACCCGACCGGGCACACCTCCTTATAAGCAATCGCTGCAAGAAAGTCAGCTACTCTATTACCCCGTCTAGGGATATAAGATAAAGATAACTCAACTTTGTTAGAAAAAAGGCTAATAATATCATGAAAGATGCTTCTGCTCCTCCAGTCATACAAATCAGGAGACTTAGTATCAATACACACAAGCAAGGAAAGACAGTCAGTTTCGAAAATAACTTTGTCATGGCCCAAATTCACCGCCAACATTAGTGCCCTTTTTAAAGCAAGAGCTTTTGTCATAAAGGCTTAAATAGACTTGATTTTATCCACGAAACCCCACTTAAAAGCACCAAGATAATCACGACAAACCACACCAATAGCAGCATGGCTACTACCAGATACATAAGCACCATCAGTATTAACTTTAAAAAACCCAGATTCGGGAGGAGCCAAACGGTCACACCGAGCTATTGGCCTACCCAAGCCCCCCAACACAAGCTACATATTATCACAATGACTCCAGAACTCAGCATTACTTATTCTAGCATATTCTATGACAACAAAGGGGTTGGGGTCCACATGATTAAAAACTTTGTCATTCCTCTATTTCCAAATATACCATAATATCCAGCAAAGTAATGAGATATCTTTGGGATTAAGAGAATTCATACCATTTATCATAAGCCACCAAGTATTGAAATTTGTCACACTGAAGCAATCAAATCTAACTCCCAAGCTACATCCGAACCAAACACAATGCGTCCAATGACAATGAAAGAAAAGATGCTCAAGATTCTCCTCAGATTCTTCACAAATAGGGCATAGGCTTATGGAGGCCCATCTTCTGGCACATAGAGCAGTATTAGTAGCCACCGCGTTATTGAGAATGCGCCACAAGAAATGTTGCACGCAGGGGGTGATTTTGATGCTCCAAACTGATTTGCAACAAGAGTTAGGGACTACACAAGAAGTTCCCGCTTTATGAATATTGCCTAAGACCTTTGATTTTCCAGAGTGATAGCCCGCCTTAACCGTATATGCACCATTTTATGAATTACTCCATATCAGCTTGTCCTCTAAACCGTTGTTAGGGATAGGAATTGCACAGATAGCTTCCTTAACCTCTTCCAATATAAAGGTCACAATGGGAGAAAGATTCCAAAAACCTTCAACAATAAGATCACTAACTCTTCCATGGTTGACAAAGAAATCCTCACAATTCTGCGGTTTCTCAGTAAAGGAGACATCGCGGACCCAGTTGTCGCCCCAAATTCTAATTGCCTTCCCGGAACCTACATCCTACTAAAGTTCATTTCTTAGAAATTCTTGGCCCTTAAGGATACTGGACCAACACTATGAAGCTTTGTAGCCTTTTACCGCATCAAGAAACTCTGCCTTGGGGAAGTACACACTCTTCATTACTCAAGCCCACAAGTCACCAGGACGAGTCAAGAGCCGCCACGCGGTCTTAGCCAACAAGGCATCATTCATGATAACCAAATCTCGAAAGCCCATACCACCCTGACTCTTTCCTAGAGTGAGATAATTCCACGCCTTCCAGTGAGTCTTACCTCCAAAAGCATTATCGTCCCACCAGAAGTGGGCTACAGGGCCTGAAAATTACTATTTCAAATTTTAACTATTTTTCCTTCGATTTTTTTCAAAGAAATATAATTAGTAAATTGCAACCATTAAAGTTTTAATATATCAAATAAATGTTATCAACATTAATATCTAAACAATATAAATCATTCAACAAATAAACACATTCATTAATTCGTATTAAAAAACAAATAAACACAAAGAATATGTTTTTTCCTTTTTTTTCAAAACATATTAAACAAAGGAATTGCTTTATGTATGCCCATGACAAAATGTCTTTCCCTCTTGTAATTATGTGTGTGTGTAGATTCATTCGGTTCATGCATGATTTTACTGACAGATAAAAATAATTATACTTATTTTACACAAAATATATTTATAATTTATTACTTATATAATATTGTAATACCAAAGTATGTGTTTATTTAATATGAAAACATCCCTTCTTTAAAATTTATAATAACTCATTATGTGTTTTAATACAGAATAATAATAAACATAAAATAAGGGTTATAGTTTAAACTAAAAAAAATCTAAGTAATTACAAATAAACACATTTATTAAGTGGAAGTCTAGGTAATTAATTTTCTTTAAAAAAAAAAGCTACAGTTAAATGGGCCTAACGGGCCGGCCCGATTAAGCCCGAGGCCCTACAGGGCCGGCCCTGCAGGGCCAATTTCAAATTTCTGACCTATTTTTCAAGTTCGAGCTCTGCAGGGCCAGGGCTTAAATGGGCCGATCCGACGGGCTCGGCCCGATTTCCCGACTCTAATATGTAGTAGATTACTTACCATCCTACGTACATCATCCGGGGTATTAGTAGAGAAAAATAAGCCGGATTTATCAAGATTTATAACTTGGCTGGAAGCCTCGCAATATTGATGAAGGATGGAAGCCAATTGACAACAATTAATCCGGTTGGCATTCATGTATACAAGAGCATCATCCGTGAAGAAGCTATGAGAGAGAACCGGGCAATTAAGACTCAATTTAATCCCCTTAAGCAAATCAGCCTCCTGGCTTTTAGTGATCATAATTGAGAGGACTTATGCTACCAAGATGAAGAGATATGGTGAGATGGGGTCCCCCTGTCGTAAACCCCTACCAGGTGATAAGGAACTAACAACTTCCCCAAATAGACATAAACTCATCTTGACTGATCTCACACACTTCATAACTAGATAAACCCAATCATCATAGAATCCAAAACGTATAAGCACATTCTCCAGAAAGGCCTACTCAACCCTGTCATAAGCCTTACTCATATCCATCTTAAGGACATATTCATATTTTTTTCCCATCCTTTTTCCTTCTCAAATAATGATAAACCTCATGGGCAATGATGATATTATCCTGAATGCATCGACTCGGGATGAAGGCACCTTGGTTAGGTGAAATGTACCTATCAAGTAATGGTCTCATGCAATTAGCCAAAATCTTGGAAATAATTTTATATGAGAAATTGCATAGACCTATGGGGCGGAGGTGGGAGACATGCTCGGGTTTAGCTACTTTGGGAATTAAGGTAATGTTGGTCTCATTAATCGGATCAAGAGTAGATTTGCTTTCAAAAAATTCTAACACCATATCACATACAGAATCACCTACCTTAGCCCATGAATTGTGGTAGAAAGCACCGGAAAAAACCATCTGGACCAGGTGCCACGGATTAAGGTTATGTTTAGTACTTGAAAGAGTATCTTTATAAAGAGTAAATTTGAATCTTCTAGTTTATGCAGCTTATTTATGCGGACCAAAAAAAATATCTCATTTATGAGTGATTAACTAATTTGTCATCACATTTTGAGCTGTAACTCATCAAGATTTTGGTCAACCTTTAAAATTTAGCTCTCAAAACTTTTTGTAATTAAAATAAATGGAATAAATATGTAATGATTTGGACTTCCATTTTAGATACGTTTTTAGATATGTAATGGAAATGATTTTTTTTTTTTTGCTTTATTCTATTTCTTTTGGAAGTATATTTATAACTGTAAAATTACCATTTGGCTTTACCCAGAATCCTTCTCTTAAATAAAAATGATGGGGAAAAAAGCTAGCCCAACCTTTCTACCAACCACGTTAGAACTAAAATAGGGAAAATTGGAACAACGTTGCCTTTTCTCTAAAAATAAATAAAATGTAGTATTTTACACTATAAACTAAGTCCTACATTTAAGATTTGAGGGAATATATTAAATTCAAAGATGTTATGGTTTTCATAGAAAGTATTTTAAAACCAAAAAAAAAATGGGAAAGCAAACGTCAATCAATAAGTTATGGACAGTAGGGGAAAACATGTTAGTTAATAGATGTTAAGCTTTGGAAGAATGACATTTAAATACTATATGAAATTCTAAAACTTAGAAATGTCTACTAAAAAGGGAAAAGGACAGAGAGGAACGCAGGTAGGAATTTGAGTTTTGAATATTTAGGCAAAAGACCAAACTACCCTTTCCTTCACTCTTCTTCACCATGATCTTTCATTCAGCTTCACAGGATCAAAGAAGAAGGAGAGTGCGCTTTCATCTTTCGTTCAACTCGTGTTCTCTCTCCACTCTGATAGAGAAAGAGAAATAGAGAATAGAGATGGCACACTGGAGTTCCTTTTGTCCTCACTCCGGTTACCATCGAACGTTGAAGAAACCAGTTTCTAACGAGCTTTTTTAGTTTCCAACAAAAAGTAATGCGATTGACAAAATCCGTAAGCACTGACAATATGTGTAAAATGATTGACAAATAGTTTTGGCTTATGACCAATTGAGTAATGATATTGACAAAAGGAATAATAAGATTGACAAAATGAGTAATGAGATTGATGAAATCCGTAAGTATTAACAATATATGTAAAAGAATCGATAAAGAGTTTTAAGTTGTAACCAAATGAGAAATAAGATTGACTAAAATAATAATGATTTTGACAAAATTGAATAATCCTTTTACACATATTGTCCTTATTTATTGATTTTGTCAATCTCCTTTCGTCCTCACTCTAGTTACCATCGAACGTTGAATAAACCAATTTCCAGCGAGCTTTTTCAGTTTCCGGCAAAAAGTAATGAGATTGACAAAATCCGTAAATACTTGACAATATGTGTAAAATGATTGACAAAAACCTTTGGGTTGTGACCAATTGAGTAATGATATTGACAAAAGGAATAACAAGATTGACAAAATGAGTAATGAGATTGATGAAATCCGTAAATATTAACGATATATGTAAAAGAATTGATAAGGAGTTTTAAGTTGTAACCAAATGAGAAATAAGATTGACTAAAATAATAATGATTTTGACAAAATTCGTAATGGTTTTGACAAAATTGAATATTCCTTTTACACATATTGTCCTTACTTATTGGTTTTGTCAATCTCCTTTTGTCCTCACTCCGGTTACCATCGAACGTTGAAGAAACCAGTTTTCAGCGAGCTTTTTCAGTTTCCGGCAAAAAGTAATATGAGATTGACAAAATCCGTAAGTACTGACAATATGTGTAAAATGATTGACAAAGAGTTTTGGGTTGTGACCAATTGAATAATGATATTGACAAAAGGAATAACAAGATTGAAAAAATGAGTAATGAGATTGATGAAATCCGTAAGTATTAACAATATATGTAAAAGAATTGATAAAGAGTTTTAAGTTGTAACCAAATGACAAATAAGATTGACTAAAATAATAATAATTTTGACAAAATTTGTAATGGTTTTGACAAAATTAAATAATCCTTTTACACATATTGTCCTTACTTATTGATTTTGTCAATCTCATTACTCAATTGGTCACAACCTAAAAACTCTATGTCAATCATTTTACACATATTATTAGTACTTATAGATTTTGTCAATCTCATTACTCTTCACCAGAAACAAAAAAGCTCATTGGAAAATTCATAAGCTTACCGGAAAACTCATAAACTCACGTAAAAAACTGCAGATTTTCGCAAGAAACTGAAAAAACCTTCAATGGTAACCGGAGTGAGGATGAAAGGAACTCCGGTGTGCCGTCTCTATCCTCTATTTATCTTTCTCTATCAGAGTAGAGAAAGAACGCAAGCTGAACGAAAGATGAAAGCTCGCTCTTCTTCTTCTTTGATCTTGTGGAGCTGAACGAAAGATGATGGTGAAGAAGAGAGAATGGAGTGAAGAGAGAATAGTGAAGAAAATGGTAGTTTGGTTTTTTGCCCAAATATTTAAAACTCAGATTCCTATTTGTGTACCTCTCTGTTCTTTTCTTTTTTCAATAAACATTTTTGAGTTTTGGAATTTCATATGGTATTTAAATGTCATTCTCCCTTAGGCTTGGTTTGGTTTGAGAGGAGGGGAGGGGAGGGAAAATGGAGGAAAAAGAGGAGAAAAGTTATTTGTAGTGGGGCCCACAAGAGTTTTCCTCCTTTCTAAATTTTTTCCCTCCCCTCTCCTCCTCCAAACCAACCAAACCTTAAACTTTGTAGTTATGGGTAAGGGCGGCGATACACTCAATAAATCAAGATTGAGACATTTATACTTTAATTTTGACATTAGTTGCAAGGTTTTGAAAACCAGACCGGCCACTGAACCGGTGAGGGTATTGGGTTAAGGGTCAGTGGGTCAAATCGGAGTCAGACTGGAGTCAAACCGGTATTAATTAAAATATATAATTTATTTAAAATAGGTAAATATATATTTTAATAACAAAAAATATTTTATGGTATGAGTAGATGTGAGATATATTTTTTTTTCCCACTTACAAAAGATATAACTTTTTGCTTACCTACACTGTAAACTTTTTTATTCCTATTCGTCCTACTCCTGTCCCATCCTTTCTTTCTTAGATATTCAAATGACTTTTTTTGTTGGGAAAATCCGTACCATGGCCCTTTTAAACTTAGATATCCCACTGCAGGCCCTAAAAATCTGACATTTCCAGAAGAAGCCCTAGGGCCTTTTATGGCATTCCATTGTTTAGGGAAATGACCAACATTCCCACCACTAACAACACAACATGACAAAGGGGGAGGCAATTTCATTCCCAATTTCAATTTGAAATCGCGCTCCCTCTCTCTCTCTCTCTCTCTCTCTCTCGGTCGAGTATCTCGGCAAGGAAACCTCTGGTGTGTGCTCAAGTCTCCGACGCCGTTTGCGCTCTCCGCCGCCGTTTGTGCTCTCCGACGCCGTTCAAAGGTGCAACCATCAGCCACCGTGCAACTATCTCTCGCTCTCCGAAAGTGTCGTTGTCTCTGTGGCAATTGACGGTAAGAAACGTTTTAGGTTTTTCTTCCCAAATTTCGACAACCATAATTTAAATTGGGGCAAACTAGAAGAAGAAGAAGCAAAACGAATCAAATTTCGTCATGTATTTGAGATAAAGCAGAATTTATATATGCAATCTATCTCGTATTTTATTCAACTCAACGAAAGCGGCTACTACCTAGCTTGTCTTACACAAGTTTGTGATATATGAAATTTGGAATCAATTTTTTTCCCTAACTTGTCTGATTTTTAGGACACTTGCTTTCCTTTTTTTACCGTTGCATGTCTGGTTTATTACCTGGCATTAAATCTGTGAAACATGGTCAACAATGCGAAGAAAAAGATAAATATTTTTTTGGATGCTATAAGTAATTGGGACTCCAATTTATTGCTATATGATGATCTCTTGGAGAATGAATGTACCCTTTTTCACTCTGAAAGTTTACCTGATGTAACTTACCTGTTTTTTCTATGATGCATTATCATTCCAGGCCAGTGTTGAAATTTGAATTCTAAGTTTTCATCTGTCAACTTGGGATTGAAAAGGATTTCGTATTGAACTTGTTCAGTACCAACAGATGCCGGTAGGAACCAAATTTGCATGTCAAAAGTGTTATATGGAGGCTTTTTTTTTCAGTGATATGAGCATAACTATAACTATTTACTTAAGATATCATCCATTCCATATTGTTTCGAGAATGAAGTTAATTATCCTAGTTCACCATGCATGAATGTTTCATCTAATTTCATTTATGAGTGTAATGGTGAAGGAAGAAGTGGATGGAAAAAGAATTACACAATCTTGCATTGTCTATAAAAGTTGGAGGTGTGAAAGGAAGGGTGGTGTGCAAGGTGAAAATATAAAGCCTTTTTTGTTGGGTTGTTAGGGGAAGAGGAAGAAGGTTAAGGAGGTTATATTGCTTCAGGATGCCAAGCTGTGGTGTTATGTTGATTAGGAGCTTGTGGAATTCTAGACATAGGGATTGGGATTGTAAAGTGCATTAGGATCCCCTTTTTGCAAAGTGCTAACAGAGCTGGTTGTTTGGAGAGACTTTTTGAGGAGGAAGATATTTAAAGTGTACTATTTGGGATATAGCTAAGATCAAAGTTCTCGATCCAAATGGTTGTTAGGAGGAAGAGTTTCAAAGTGCATTATTTTCATTTTGAATTTGAACTTGCTATCATTTAATTAATTATCAAGTTGTCACTTACATATTTTATACATTGCCGGGCTATACTTTCTAGTTGATTGTTTAATTAATTAAATGTCTTGAAAACAACTTTCATGTGTTGCGCTCGAATAGAATTCCCAAGGGGGTGACATGGTCTAAAGTCCATGTCCAAACGGATGTGTAAGTGTATATTAAGTTGTTCAACATCCATATATATAATGTTTATGTTAAATGAATCAGGAAAAAGAGGATGGATACACGATGCCTTCCTACTCCATGGATGACATCCGGGACCGAAGATTGGCATCTTTGTGGTGGTTGGTTAGTCATGGAAACAACCGCATCGAGACAAAGTGTTGTCAATGCTCGAGGACTCCCACAAGCGGAAGATGAGAAGTTAGGAAGCAATCGTTTAATTTAGTTAGGTGACTTGGGTTTAAGTGTGTATACATCTCATCGGTTGTATTACGATTTTATTACGGCAATTGTGGAGAACACTTGAGTTGATATTCATAACAAAGTGTAGTAACTTTTATCATGTATGTGACATGACATTTTAATATGAATGACAAAGATTTTTGTTTCCTTCACTTCTGTCATTGTTAGTTTGTGCGTGCAGATGCTAGAAATTGGTATACTATAAGGTAGCCATTTACCAATATGATCAGGAAAAACTAACAACATGATCAATTTCACTAACAACATGATCACCCCTTTAACAACATGATCAGCCCCCTTTAACAACATCATCAGCCCCTTTGACAACCAAAACAGACCCATTTAGTATCAACATCAGAAGAAAAAAAAAAGAACCATAGCAGAAAAAATGCACAACTATATCAACCCCAATTAACAACCATATCAACAAAAATTGATAACCACATCAGACCCCACTAACAACATCATCAGCAACCATTAACAACATGATCAGCCCCCACTGACAACATCATCAGCACACATTGACAACATGATCAGCCCCCACTAACAACGTGATCAGCCCCCACTGACAACATCATCAGCCCCCACTAACAACATCATCAGCCCCCAATGACAACATCATCAGCCCAGACTAACAACATCATCAAGCCCCTTTAGTATCAACATCAGGAAAAAAAATAAGAACCATATCAGACAAAATGCACAACTATATCAACCCCAATTAACAACCATATCAACAAAAACTGATAACCACATCAGACCCATCGACAACATCATCGCACTCATCGACAACATCATCGGCCCCACCGACATTAAAGGGGCGATGATGTTGTTAGTAAGCGATGATGATGTTAGTAGGTAGGGTGATGTTGTCGATGAAGGCCGATCATGTTGTCGGTGAGGGCTGATCATGTTGTCGATGAGGACGGATGATGTTGTTAGTGGGGCCGATGATGACAAAGATATACATTATTCAAAGTACAAAATATCAATACACAATACTTCATTCAAACTTACACAATATTTTTTTCCATTACATCAGAAACAATGGCCATACAAATTAGACCTATGCAAACTAAAGAAGAAACTTACATTCCACATATGGTTACAACTAATACACTTACATTCCACATATGGTTACAACTAATACACTTACATTGAACATTACAAATGGCATTCAACACCATTTAGGACAAAATGTAAACAACAATCAACAACCAAGTCAAAACCAATCCACAAATTGTAAGTCTCAATCTACCATCAAGCTTCCTCAATCGCCATCAAGCTTGTCCATAACCAAATACTTTGTTGTCGAATCACTCATGTCTTCTCTACTCTACCTCTGGTTCCACAGTTCCCAAATGCAGAGATGAAGTTCCAAAATGCAGCAGCAAAAGTTTCAGAGTAAAATGAAAAAAAATTGCCAATTTAATGTTTTCAAGTAATGCACAATTAAGGAGCATTAACAAACAAAGTACAATTCTAAAATTCAGCGACAAGTGACCAACAACTTCTGAATTTTACTTTCCAAACTTTTGTGCAAAAAGAAATAATAATAAAAAAGAAGCAAAAATAATTATTGAGATCAAATGCCGAAATTTTCGAGCAAAGAACTCAAGATAAGTGGAGGAACTAAAACCAATATACAGTCCCATAGAAGGAAGTAACAAAAGGACCAAGAGAAAATATGAACAAGTATTAACATATAATTTAGATGTAGTGGGCCAATGATTATATAACATTTCACATCTACAGCTAGCTTGTGGTATTGTGGATCTAAATTCTGAGTCAGTAGCATGCACTTCCCCGTATATTTTTGTTGGCTATACTATACAGTATACATGAAGAGATTTCTGGTTATTGAGCCATTGAAAACTTTGGACCATATTTTAAAACTAATGAGTTTTTCCTTTAATAAATTTTTAATCAGAACTTCCAATATATTCAAGGAATCTTCTTTTCTCAACTCATAATTTTTATCTTTACAGTTACAATTATACTTCAGCAACTCCTCCAAAGCCCTCATTCTCAACTTCTAAATTCTTGCATTTTAGAAATAATTTCCATAAAAAAATAAATAAAAAGATCTTTGTAGAAAGAAAGCTTGAATAACAGAAAGAAATATTTTTTTCTCCTTTTCAGATGATCATTGATAGTATAATTAAAGCTGCAGAAAGTAAAGCTGCTATTTACTAGCATTCTTTAAAGGTGAAGATGTTGATACTAATATATTCAAAGTCTATGAATCTCAGTAATACCATAAACTTACCCATTCCCAGCAAAGAATTTATGTTTATGATATCAGATGTTACATGCGTTTACATAGGAGCTATAGAAAAGGCTTCATATATCAGGCAAACTAACTTTTGATGATCCAAATCCATGGCACAAGATTACAATGTCCGTAGTTCCAGATTCGTGCAATATGCCCACTAGCTTTTCCCCATGTAAAGTCTATTCCCAAAGAATTTCTCATTGACAAGTAAGGTTCCAGATTCATCAGTCAATTTCAAGTTTCAAACCCACATTCTCGAAGAAAATCTCTCCCAAAATACTAACTTTGAGTTGCAAGTTTTGATTTCCGTTACTAACGATCAATGCAGGCTTCCTATTCTAAGAACAATCTTCCTTTGTTGTTGAGACGGCAATTGCGCAACCTTCTCTGGAATATTCCTTGAGCTCAAGATTGCGATATAAGTATAACCTCTTGAGAAAGTAAAGGATTAAATCAATATTGCAACCCAGAGAATAGCAAGAATTTATAGCCAAAGAAAAAACGCGCCAGATATCAGGGAGATCAGTAAGGATTTAACAAAAACGTAAAAAAGATTAGGTTTAATCAACACATACTCTTTCTCTCTAAAACAACTGTAAATCGACGAGGAGGGAGGTGCAGAGGCGAAGATCGACGGGCACGGAGGCGCTGAGGCGAAGATCGACGGGCACGGAGGCGTAGAGGTGGAGACCGACAAGGACGGAGGCGGCGGGAGACTGACGACGGAGATCAAAATCAGGGGCCAGAGACAGAGAGCCAAGGAGCGTAGGCAATGGCATATCGAGAGAGAGAGAGAGAGAGAGATAAGAGAGATATGTACAGTTAGTGTGGGTTTTTTGGTCATTTCATTTAATATTCAAATGTCAAAAAGGGCCCTAGGGCCTTTTCTGGATTTGGCAGAGTCTTGGGGCCTTAAGTGGGATATCAGAGTTTAAAAGGGCCCTGGTACGGATTTTCCCTTTTTTGTTTAGCTAAACAATAAATGAAGATGGGACAAGACAATGGAGAAAAAATATTTACAAGGAGATGGGACAGGACGGCAGACAGCAGAGATGCAGGAGCATAATCTTTTCTAGACTCTCACACTCCACACTCATCCTCACCATTTTTGTTATTATTCATTTATCCTCTCAAACGCACGCCTCCCCCCCCCTCTCGGTAAACCACGCAAAAATACAACCCAACTTGCTGCTGATTACTCCCTCTTCCCATGGCTGTTCCAGCGGCAGCTCCACCATCCATCTTCATGCTTCTGATCTCCATCATCGGCGTCTTACCCACTGGTTCAGATCTCGATCTCTCTATCTCCCCCTCCTCTTTCTTGTTCTGTGTCTCAGCTTCCACATATCATTGCTCCTCCTTTAGCCTCGACAGCACCATCGCCAGGGACCTTCGACCTTGGACGAACCCAGATTTCGATCTCCGTCTTCTACTCTTAATTTTTTTTTTTTTTTAAAAACTGGGTTGACTCGGTGACCGTCCAACTCGGCCGGTTTAGGCCGAGTTGGACGAGTTGACCCGGAGTCACCGAGTCAACCCGTATTTCTTATAACTCGGACCGGTGTTCCGGCCGGTTCGGCGGTTCCCGGTCTGAACCGGCCGGTCCGGCCCGGGTTCCTAAACCATGATTAGTTGAGTTGAAAAGATCATTTCAAATTTATTTTATTCCTTATATAGTATAAATTTCATGTCATGATTACTTGATGACATAATAATAAATAAATATTGTATAGTCATCATTCTATTACATCACACTCCCTTCCATCGCATTCCCTACTATTCAAATAACTCAATTCAACCACCTGTTTTGGTGCCCCTTTATGATTAAAAAAAAAAAAGAAGAAGAAGAATAAAGAGTAAGGAAAGAAAAAGGAAGGAATGAAAAAAGGGAGAGAGAAAAATGTTCCATTCAATTCTGATGTTGGCTTGTGGATGTAATTAACCAAACGAATAATCTCGTAGAGAAGTAAAAAAAAAAAAAATTGTTAATTATAAATGACATAATTAACTACTCCCTCCAGTCTTTAATATAAGACATATTTACCTAATAATTTGATTAGATTAAAGAAGTTAGTTAATATGACATACATTTTCTAAAATACCCTAGTCATCTTCTTTAATTCCATTATTATATTTTCTCCTTAATCATTGTTGAAGGAGTATCAATAATGGTAAATTAGGAAAAAATTGATAAATATGAAATACCTTGATCCTAAATATGTCTTATATTTAGAATCAAGATCAACTCCCTAAATATATATATTATATTTGTAACATCCCAACTTTTCACAAGCAGTATAAATTTTTTTTTTTCAAAACATCATTTCAAATCATCAGAGTAGAGCAACAGAGCGATTGAGTAACTGATATGTATATATAAAACACCGTAAGTCTGGCGGAATACAACAGCGGTATGGTAACCGAGTATTTCAAAAGTGATACACAATGACAAAAGGAAAGCTTTCACGAACAACAAAATAGAGTCTTCAGTAGGGTCTTCTACTGGGCTGCTTGCCTCTCTCCTCGGTCCTTGGTCCTCCCGATCCGGATGCTATGTTAAGAGCTGAGGTCCATTGCAATCGGACCTCAGGTAACGGTTAACCTCATATTTACATATACAGCATATGGACTACAGACAATCATAATCAATAGTATAAAAGCACATAGTACAAGCATCTCCCAAACAGCGTATCCCGGCAGCACATAGGCCCCTGCAGTGTAACCCTAGCAGCACCTAGGCCTCTTGATCCCTAGCAGCACATAGGCCCCTAACAACCGTATCCTGGCGGCACCTAGGCCTCTAACATGCGTATCCCATTACCCAACAATCATAACAACAATACATAACATATAATTCACGTAGCACATATACGCATACCATAAATGTCAGAGTTAAGGTTACCAGTACGCGAACGTACCTTCGTTGACGGATTACGGTATTTCTAGCACGTTTACGGAAAACTGTACTTTGACGGCAAATCGTAAAACAATGCACGTCGGCGGCGTAACGGCGGCAAATCGAGTTTCGATATCCTATAAGCGAAAAACTTACCCAGAGCTTCGCTGCGAATTTCCCCAGACTCCTCCCCCAGAGCTTCTCTCTCTAACCTCTCTCTAGGATCTCAACTTTTGGTGTGAAGATTTCAAGAGGGCATGCTACCTATTTATAGAAATTTCAAAGGACATGGATGGCATTTTCCAAGTTGTTTCAACCTTGGAAATTCAATGCAAAATTGGTGTTTAATCCTTGTCCATCCCGATTCGCGTGATTTCGGAGAAATCTCAAAATTCTGGATTTACAACTTTGAAACCATTTCCTCACTCATTAGAAATGTCCAAGTTAACCTAAATTTTGATCCCATATAGGGCTCCAACTGTCCAGTTGAAGTTTTCTCGAAAAACGTGTCCAAACGCGTCCGGTTTCAGAACGTATTTCTGAAATCACCAATTCTTCAGAAAAATTCACTGATTCCAAATATGTCAAAATAAATTCAAACTCATGCCTAGATGTTGAGTTAGAATTTATTTTCTCTATATCCAAAAATATACCTATATGCATTTTTCCCTATTTTGTTTTATTAGGAAATGCACAAACGACTTAAATTTTCTTAGGAAGAGTTTAAGAAGATAAAATTCCACTGATCATTATTTTTCCCTGACTTTGGAAATCCCCTTCCTAGATCTCTAGATAAGATCCGTTTCTAATTTCTAAATTACTATTCACACTTTTACTTTAATTAATTATAATATATAATATTCAAAAATATCATGATATTATTCTTTCAATCCCATCTTCATTTTTCTTGCTCCAATTCGGTCAAACATATCTGGTCCTTTTTTAATTAATTTTCGTTTTATATTTTATTTAATATAAAATAATTATTTAATAATTATTTTATATAATTTCTTACATAATTTTCCTATTGGTCCAAACTTGTATTTAGGCTTAAAAATACCTAAACTCAACTATTTTTCTCCAAAATTTCCAATTAATTAGTAAACACGTTTTTACTAATTTTAAGCCAATAACTACTAATTTTAGGGTTTTACATAATTATTTCATAATTTCCTTTGCTTAAGCTTAAGTAATTAGTCAATAATTACCTAATTACTTTATTATCACTTGTTGCTAATTTTCTTAATTAGAACAACTCATTACCTCATAACATTTGCATTGACATTTGTGTTTTCATGTCTCCTTTATTATATTAGAATTTACAAGGGTATTTTAGTCATTTCAATGCTTTTGAGCATTCTTATTCAATCTCTCCAAGTTCATAATTTATTAAATTACCAGAATTAGAGATAATATACTCTCTTAATTCAATTAACCATTTTACTACATTTTAGGATTTTTCATAATTTTCCTAAGTCATTTATGTCCCTTAGGGGCATTTTGGTCATTGGCACTTTGGCCCTTAGATTCTCTAATTTCTCAGAGATTTTCCTTTAGAAAAATAAAATAATTATAACTTGATATTTGATATCTCATATTCACCTACTTTCTATAGGTATAATTTTACCAAACTATGATACGTATTTTTGGGGTATTACAATATTAAAAATTGGAGGAGTATATAAAACAAAGGCTAAAGTATATTTTTAGTCCTTTAAGTTTTATATAAAGCACATTTTTTGTCCCTTAAATTTATAAAGTATACTTTTGGTCCTAAAATTCTAACACTGTTAATGTTGTTAACGAAAAACGCTGATGCAGCGAACTCAAGTAATGACTACTAACATTTAATTAAACAAATTTTATATATTCTTCAATTTGCCCATATTTTAAATTTAAGTTTAATAACATTTAATTACACAGTCATCACTTAATTTTACATCATTATCACTTGAGTTTGCATTTTCCTTAGAAAAATTAACGGTGTTAGAATTAAAAAAACCAAAAATATACTTTACAAAGCTAAAAAACTAAAAATATACTTCATGTAAACTTAAATGACTAAAAGTATATTTTAGTCTAAAACAATTGAGGTACAAGTAAAGTTTAAAAAAAAAAAAAAAATGGTCCACGCGTATGCACATTGTCTCGTAGCAAGACCAAAGACTTCCAAATAAAATATTGATTTTCATGAGGGAGCAGAATGTAATAAAAGTCATAATAACTTCTTTCTTGGAATTTTAATGACAATTAAAATATTTCTTCTAGTGTACTTTTATAGCGTGTGCCAAACTATGGGAATTTAACATCTCTTTTGGCAAAACAGAGAAACTATACATGCAAAAATATAGAAATAAAACTTTAAAATTAGAAAATTTTAAATCAGGTTTATTATGAAGAATTGATAAGAGAATAACGAAATTTAATAAGCAATTTACAACTCATTTTTTAGAAAATACCTTATTTAAAATTTTACAATTTTAAAAAAAAAAATTTGCCTTTTTTTTAAAGTATATATTCATATTTCGTCTAGAACATCTTAATAATAATTATTTTTATTTAAAAAATATTTGTACGGAGTTTAGTTTTAAAGGTTTTGATTTATTCTTTTTATATATATATATCAATGGAAAGAAATAGAAAATTCAAAAAAAGACAAAAAAAAAAAAATACCACCTAACTTTAAAACCCCAAATTAGTTTTGTTGCCTATAAAAATATAAGTATTAATTATAAGAATATATCAATTAACGTCTCATTTTCGTAGTAAATCATTTGTTTGAGATTTTGAAGTTCAAGTAGTATTTTCTTGTCTTTTTTCTTACAAAATTTATGTTTCATGAATTAATCAATTAAGTAATTTTCATCTATAAGCAAGCCTTTATTTATTTAATACTCCCTCCGGTCCTAATTAAAGGGCATATTTACCAAATTTTGGAAAGATTAAGGTTAGTAGTTAAATTAGTTAATTATATTTATTTTCCTAAAATGCCCTTATTTAAAATTTAAAATGGCTTCAAAAAAAGATTGTTGAATCAATAGCCTCATACGCTTGTACCTCTCCGAGTCTGGCATTGTCGACTTCTCCGAGCTCTCACACAGTCCGACATCTTAGACTTCTCTGAGCCCTCACACAGTCTAGAGAATACTTGTAAATCCATGAGGTGTAGGCCTTTTTTTTTTCCTAATAAAAATGTGTGAGTGTGTTTATCATCACACACACAAATATATATATAGACACACACATATAGATACATAGACATATACACACAAATACATACATATGTGTGTGTGTGGGCGCGCGCGCATATGTATATATCTCTATATACACATACATGTACACACACACATGTGTAAATACACACACACACACACACTTATATATTGTCGACTTCTCCGAGCTCTCACACAGTCCGACATCTTAGACTTCTCTGAGCCCTCACACAGTCTAGAGAATACTTGTAAATCCATGAGGTGTAGGCCTTTTTTTTTTTCCTAATAAAAATGTGTGAGTGTGTTTATCATCACACACACAAATATATATATAGACACACACACATAGATACATAAACATATACACACAAATACATACATATATATATGTGTGTGTGTGTATGGGCGCGCGCGCGCATATGTATATATCTCTATATACACATACATGTACACACACACACATGTGTAAATACACACACACACACTTATATATTGTAGACTTCTCCGAGCTTTTACGCAATCCGACATCGTAGACTTCTCTGAGCTGTTGCAAAAAACATTGGAATTGAGATTTATGTGGCACTGATGAGTTGCAAGCATTACTTATTTTATACAATATAGAGGTGCATTATTAAATTATCATTATGTTTAGTTATTATTGAGAAAGTATCAATAGGTGTATTTTAGGAAGAAATTGATAAAAATTAAAAAGTTATCATATAATTAGGATCAAGATCAACTCTTAAATGTTGTCATATAATTAGGAATGGAGAGAGTATTTCCTTACAAAAGTTGTTTGACAAATGAAGGAGTGCAAGGAAAAAGTATAAAATTGGCAAAGAAATTTTAGTTTAATTAGTTAGAAAGGAAAAGTCCATAATCTACATTGTTAATGATGATGCGTAAGTACTTCTGTAAATAATATTTGACCCAAAGGCATACTCAACCCTAGTGAATCTTTGAGGCCTAACATACTCAAGCTTTTTTCCTCCTTATACATATAAATTAAAAGAGTTTGAACCATTACTCCTACTTATATCTTCTTCAATTTTATCATCTAAATTAGCTTCGTTTTCAATCCATCTAAACTTTTGTTTATATTTTTATTAAAGTCAACATGAATTTAGCACCCTAAAATATTTTTCTAAGTGCATCAAAACCCAGTGACCTAAAGTATTTTATAGCGTATCCAGTACCCTAAAGTATTTTTTTTTCAAGTACGTCTATCACCCTAAAATACTTTTTTATGCAATTTTGCGTTTAACAATTTAGACAATTTAGGGTAATGGATACACTTAAAAAAATACTTCAAGGTATTGGAGGCATCAAAAAGTAATTTATAGTGATGGGGAGGAAAAAAATACTTCAAGTGTGCTAATACAAAACAAAATACTTTAGAATACTGGATGCACCTGAAAAAAAAAAAAATTAAAGAGTATTGAATGCATCATAACCTTTATTTTATAAAATATCAAGGAATGGTTTAGCCCAACGAACATATTTTACCTTTTAAGGTTAACACAAATTTTGATCCTTATATTAGTTTTCGTCCATCTAATTTTAAATCATAAGTTTGATGGTTGATTTTTTTATTTTTTTATTTTTTTTTATTTTAAATGGAGATCTCCCGAAACGTTCTATGGAACCCAACAAAAAACAAAAAAGACAAGTCTTTGATTTATCTTAAAGAAAAGTATGAAGGATCTCGAAAATATAATGATAAACGACATAGAAAAAGACTTGGTGGTGCTATTTATTGTATTGACCAGTGAACAGTAAACCTTTGATTAGTCTTCACCCTCTTTTTGGACATGTAGACTATTATTCTTTCAACTTTTCCCGTGTAATTCAAATAATGCAACTTACAATTTAATGAACCCAAAAAAAGAAAGTAAAGTCCATTTATAGGTCCCCATTCAACTCACTTGCCCCTTGTTGCCATCACTAGCTAGTCTTATGTTGACTATTTCTCACATTTGACTGCCTAATTTATGATATCAACAACTATAAACGTGGGCATCATTCCCCATTAAATTTTGAGGAATGAGTTCATTATGCATAATTTGTAAATGATATTATAAGGGGGAAAATCACTTAAATTTTAAAATTCTAAATTAGTGATTTCCTATAAATATTAGTTGTCAATTGTTATACTCGTCGATACCTATACTCTTCTTATAAGTAACAAGAGTAATTTGAGATTTTGAAGTTCAAGTAGTATTTTCTTATCTTTTCCCCATATTATAATTTGATATAATTCATTTATGGTTTAAAGTCAACATATGCTATTGGAATTTAGTTTCACTTTAACTTTGAATCTTTAATTTTAGTGTAATTTGATTGATTTTTTTTCTTTATTTTTTAAAATTTTATTCATTCTAATTAAGCAACATATTAGTGGGAAAACGAATTATTAGTCAAAATTAGTTAAAAGAAACAAATATATAAGAGATGTAAAAAAAAAAAAAAAATCCTAAATATATCATTATTTATAAAGATGATGAGTGTGTAAGAGAAGGTGTCGAAAAATATATGAAAAAGAATTAGTGGGATGGGAGAGATATGTAATTAATTGAGGGTAAATATAGAAAAAATGCATTAAATTTTTAAACAAAGACAATTTATTGCTTAAATATAAGACTAACCCTATGTGAAAAAATGTTATCTGTCAATTACTTCCTAATTGGCCTAAATATTTTACACTCATGTGCATTTTCACAATAATAATAATAATAAAAGTTCACTTTGGACCAATGTGAGTTGGCTTAGATGGTAAGGGATCCAGGATTAGGCCCTTGGGTCGTGGGTTCGATCTCTGCCGTCGCTGAGACTCCTTTGGTAGGCGATCTCGTAAGTCCCAAGTAAGTGCTCATAGAGCCCGGGGCCGTGCCCTGGCCTTGGTGGGGGACTGATGCCGAACCCCTCCAAAACTTTCTTCTTATCAAAAAAAAAAAAAAAGTTCACTTTGGGCGATCAATGCCTAAGGCTTGTTTGGCATGCGGGATGAAGAGGATGGAAAGTAGGCATAGGGTAAAAAAATTTGATTTGGTGGGGTTATAAATTTTTAATTTATTTTTCTTACTTTTTTATCTTACACCTTCTCTATATTAAAATTTTATAACCACAGTACCACACTTCTCAAATTTTCTTAAATTCAACTTATAAATTTTTTCCTTCCCCTCCCCTTCAAATCCCTATAACAAATACACCTTAAAGGATTGAACTTTGTTAACATTGGCTTCTTGTAATCATATATCTTATACCAAGTGATGATTGTAGACACTTAAATTTTACTTAATGTCTTTTGCATGTATCACAGTGGTGTTTAAAATAATATTAGAAAAATCACATGACTTGTAGTGACTCTTTCACATGTCATTGACATTGACAAGTTGTATGACTTTTTTGATATTACTCCCTTCGGTCCTAATTATAGGACATATTTAACCGATTTTGGGGAGATTAAGGAAAGAAGTTAAATTAGTTAATTTTACTCATTTTTTTCTAAAATGCCCTTATATAAATTTAAAATGACATAAGTAAAAGTAAATCAACAACTCCTACTACATACCTTTTCGACCTAGAATTTTCCTTTACACACGTTATTTAATTGAAATAATGCTCTTGTTATTTGTGTGTGTACATATATCTACACACATATATATGCATACACACACACAAAGATATGTGTGTGTGTGTGTGTGTGTGTGTACACACACATATATATTGACAGACACACACACAGGTATACATATATGTACACACAAACATATATATGTGTGTATATCTATATATATTTGCTTGTGTGTGTGCGAGTGCGCACGCACACACACATATATACATACATAGACGCGCGCACACACACATATAAAAGTTTTACTAACTGGAAGAGTCTACGCACCCACATACATATACTAATCAAAAATCAAACACACTTGAGAGAATAAAATAGGGGTATTTTAGGGGGAAAAATTGACAAAAATTAGAATGTTGTCCTATAATTAGGACCAAAACCAACTTCTAAATGTTGTCCTATAATTAGGACCGGAGGGAATATTATTTTTTGTTAAGACCTTGGTGTGATTTTTCCTTTAAAATATCCCCATAGTTATTGTTTTTTGGCAGTGAATTTCCATCTCCTATTCCTCTCTAGTGTCATTATGCTCAAATGCTTTTCTCATTTCATTGTTCATCCCCATTTGTTTTATTCTTCGTTTTCGTATAAATATGAAAAATGTATTTATAAATTTGAGCCTTGAGATTTTGAATTGAGGTATGAAGTCCTTCCACTCAAATACAAAATACTTCCCCATTCCATTTGTCATCGCCCATTTATTCCCTACCTCCATGTTCAAGTGCTGCTCCAATTGTTTCTCTATATGTTCCTTACAAATAGTATTAGAACTAGGTTTTATTCAAGACTTTGGTGAAATATTAAAAATTTGTTTCATCTCATTTTCATTTCTTAGTAGTGGTGTTAAAACCTAATTCCATGCGAGACTTGTGTGAAGATTATGTTAGAAGCCCGTAAGTACACACTCTTTGAAGCTCCACAACAGGCTAGCTTTAGTTTGACTTTATTGAGGACTTAAGTACCTATTTGAGTTAGCTGTAGAAGCTGTTTTTTCAATATAATTAAAAATTAACGGGATAAGTGTGTGAAAGGAGTTTTATCTCGACTTGCGTAAATATAGTTTTATAACGCTAATTCAAACCGGCAAAAATGATGTCTTTGGGATGGGGAGTCAATATACTTACATTTAATAAGTAAGAAAATTGTTAGGATATATATATCCAAATATAAAGGAACTTTGAGTTGAAGCAAGACGAAGTTACTATTACATCCGGTCTTAATTATTGGAACACTTTTGTAATGTAATTTGCACCGCATATCATGATGACATTCACTCAGTTTATTAAAAGTTATTGGTTAAACTCCTATTAATTGTGTTAACATTTGTGGGGGATTATGTCATTTGTATAAAAATATATTAAAAAGAATTCGATAAGAGAAAGAATTACTGATAAAAATAATGGTAAGATAATTTATATTTGAAAGGAAATGAATTATTGCTTTAAGTCTAGGCTTGGTTATTTTATTTTTTTTGGTGGAAAAAGAAACTGATAATAAATCCTTTTCTTTTCAGTTACTCGTATATCTTTTTGGGTCAAATTCTTGTGAGCTGTACAAACATTAATATTAATATTAATTATATTAGATATGTTGTAATCTTTAAATAATTAGTTTATAGATATATTAAAAATTACTTAAATTAATTATTTATAATAACCCTTTGAATATATGTAATTTATTGGAATGTTTTATTAAAAAATATAAATAGATTATAATTATGATCGAAGCAAACCTCTTAAATAAGCTTCAATATTCGGGAGCCGAGAGAATATTTAAAATTAATTAGGTTATTTTATGATCTTTAAATGAATACTTGCAATCAATATAATTGATATGCAATTAATACTCTACTTCTCATAAGAAACCATTTGATGCATGTAGTTCTGGTTGCTTTGAGCTCCTTACCATGTCAATGCTGATCTGTTTAACAGGGTTTATATTAAAAGTTTTTTCAACTAATAATTCTATAATAAATTTTTGAAATATGAAGATAAAATTAAAAAATTGAGCGAATTCCGAATCTCTGCTTCAAAGTTTCAAATATTAATTGGCAATTTTTTTTTTCTCCAAATGATTAAATAAGTCAATATTTTATCATTACCGCAATTTTTAGGGGCCGCTTAAGTGGTAGAAATATAATTTAGAAAAAATAGTTAATTATACAAATTCTTTTAAATTTTGAAACAATTATATGAAAATTATTTTTAATTGTTGTTAAGTGTTGATCCAGAAGCTTTGACAACTTAAATTGAGATATCTCACCTTAGAGTTTGTGTAAATACATAACATGACTTTTCTACAAAGCTACTCCTTCTGGTCTTTATTATAAGACACCAACTAACAATTGTATTTAGTTGTTTTTGTAATGCACTTGCTTATTTCCAAAACGGATTAATTATTTTTTTCTTTGTATGCCCATAATTAATAAGAGTACTGGGTGAGAGTAATAATTAATATAATATTATAGTTTAATGCAATTAATAGGGGTAATATTGAAAGTTACTTAAATTTTAATATAACTTTATTGAACTTAACTGTTTTTCTTGGTTTGTGAGAATTATTAGTTAATACTTTATAACAAGGATAAGACGGAATACTTTTAGTTGGACTGATAAATGGTGAATCACATTATCACAATAGAGTATCAGAGGCAGCATATATATATACTCCCTCTGGTCCTTATTATAAGACAGCAACTAACAAGTTTATTTGGTCTTTTTTATAAGATACTTGCTTGTTCCCAATGAGCATTGATTTTTTTTTTCCATGTCTGCCCTTAATTAATAAAGGTAATGGGTGCGAGTAATAATTAATATAATATTAGAGTTTAATACAATTAGTAGAGGTAATATTGGGAATTACTTAGATTCAATGACAACTTTATTGACTTTAACTACTTTTATTGGTTTGTGAGAAAAGTTAGTTAGTGCCTTATAATAAGGACTAGAGGGAGTACTACTCTGGTCCTATTTATAAATATATTTTGACCAAATCTCACATACCAAGGACAGATAATTGACACAATAATTATGTGGGTAAATTTTCAACTTTACCCTCATTTATGATTGTATATTTTTCAACTTTTCTTCTCTCTCTATCTTTATTTTTTTGAACAATTCTCTCTCTATCTTTATGGATGTAACTAATATAAGTAAAATTGTCACAATCTCATTTATTATATGAAACTGGACTTATAAATAGGATCAGAGTGATGTGTGTGTATATTGATTAAGGTTTTCTTTGAGTCTTAGAGGGCAAAAGGTTTTAATTTCTTTTAATAAATGTGTTTCCCGAGTTCAAACTTGTGTTCTCTTCCTTAAATGAGTGAGATCCCTTACCACTCCAACCAATAACTTGCTGATCAAAGAAATGATTTAATCACCTAAAGTGATAATATCTGAAGAGTATGCAATGATAAGTTCCAATAGAAGAACTTATAACAAATTTATATTAAGACTTTTAATTATTAAATTTTTTTAGGACCTCATATTCACAATAATTATGCTTTTATAAATGTGAGAAATTGGACTTATATACGTGATACTAAAACTAACCCCCACTAGCTCATTAATTTAGGACATGAGGGGTAGTAGGAAGAAATTTACTAATTTTGGCTAATCGAAATTTTTTTTTAAAAAAAAAAAAAAAAAAGGAAAAAGGAGTGTGTGGGGTTCGGAGAACGTGATGGTGAACAAGAGGGCTTTTGGACATGGTTGCCCCATATAAGTACGCACTGCTTCATGATTCGTTCTCTATTCTGTTCCACATCCTCGCTGCAGACCCACGCGGATCACACAGACACCGTTTTGTTCTTCTGCTTTCTTCTTTGAATCCCTCATCCCCTCTCCTCCTCAAATGGCCGATCAGCTCACCGATGACCAGATCTCCGAGTTCAAGGAGGCCTTCAGCCTCTTCGACAAGGACGGCGATGGTCTCATTTCTCAGATCCTTTCCTTTTCTTTTTTCTTCCTGTTTTTGTTTGCTTTACTTTCATTTTCTCGGTTGTTCTCTTCATTTTATTGCACAATTTTGCTTTCTGTATTCCTTAGATCTGGTTGCAATTGAACTGTTGTTGTTCGGGTCGAATTTCCTCCCTTGCCTTTTGAAATTGAAATTGACATAATCTGCGGGATCTAGGGTTCCTTGTTGTTTGACTTTTCGCTTTTGATTTGAGTTTGTGGATTTTTGGTATATGATTGTTGATATGATGAATGTCTATATTCACTGATTCTGCGCCTTGGAAATCCTTTCACTCTCGCATTTCTTTTTCTTATCTCCGCGAGAGATTTGATTTAGACTTGTGATGCGGTCAGATGGATTTTGCGGATGATAAAGTTGTTGGTACTGATCTACGACAGTTCAATATGGAAAGGGCCTTCTAAATTTAATGCATTGGATCAGCATTCTGTTTTCTTTTTCTATTGCATGTGCGGCTATTTCTGAGATGAAATAGCCCCGTTAGTGCCATTTGGATGGACTTTTATGATTAGTCGATCTATTAGTGTTGCCATGTTTATGAGGATTATCATGCTTCTGATCCGAAGGAGGATCTGTCTAATTGAATTCTGGCCAGCGTTGCTGAATCTGCTTGGCAATATTTTGGAGAGAGATTTTATATTTTGGATTTGTTCTTGAGTTTGAGAATTTTGTCCATTCATTTGAAAATGGAAGTCATGAAATGTAGTGTTCCCCAAGGAATTAGCTGTTATATAGAGACTGGATAATTTGTTAGTTTTAGTACTTAGTTAACCAGTATTTGATTTAACAGAAATGAGACAGTTAGTTGTTTATATGGTTCTTAAGAACTGTTGATTGTGAAGATGATGTCTATATGTTTTGAACAATGGTCATTAATTTGTATTATGTGGTTGCTTTAAGCTTATAGTAGACCTTCTTATAGAAGCTTTCTCTGAATAACTCTCCAACGATTTGCAGAAAGATAAATGCATTTGAAATTTGAAGTTTCTGTTTCTCTTTTCCCATTTCCTTCATGTTTCTAATAGTGTTTTCTTATCTATATTTTTTGGGAGCGGCAATTGTTTATTGATTTTGTGTCTATCCATTTATTATATCAAAGTTATTAATTTATCAATGTGCTGCAGGTTGTATCACTACCAAGGAACTTGGGACTGTCATGAGATCACTTGGGCAGAACCCCACTGAAGCTGAGCTCCAGGACATGATAAATGAGGTTGATGCTGATGGAAACGGTACCATTGATTTCCCAGAGTTCCTCAACCTTATGGCTCGGAAAATGAAAGATACTGATTCAGAGGAGGAACTGAAGGAAGCTTTCCGTGTATTTGACAAGGACCAGAATGGGTTCATTTCAGCAGCCGAGCTCCGCCATGTCATGACAAATCTGGGTGAGAAGCTGACAGATGAGGAAGTCGATGAGATGATCCGTGAGGCTGATGTTGATGGTGATGGGCAGATCAACTATGAGGAGTTTGTCAAGGTCATGATGGCCAAGTGAGGGGCCAATAAACCAAAAAATTGAAAATAATTCTATTTTAATTAGGATTATCTTTATTTGGGTGTCATTAGCTCTTTTTGGTAGTTGGCTGTCTTTTCCTGTTTGATGAAACCGTTACTTACTGTTCATTAGCTCCTACTTGTTTGATCTGCACCATCCCCTTTGGTCTGTTTAGTAGGTTCGGCTTAGCTTTGTTCCTCCATGCGTGGCTCTCTACTCTTTTTTGGTTATTATTATGAACCTTAAAATTGGATGCAATTTGTGTGGTTGCTTCTGGGTGACTAATCATGTTAATATTTACATATTTTGTTATGTCATTGTTTCTTCTTCTTAAACTTTTTATTTAGGGAAAATTCTATATAAAGCCATTTAAAAAAGATTGACTATGGGATTTCATATTCGACTAAGTTTAATCATAAGAGTTTTCTTAGGGAAGAAGGATATAGGGATGGTGAGAACATTAATTTAAATGCATCTCAAGGATTCTCAATCAAAGTGATGATTGGGACAAATGGTCTCATGTGATTGAAACATGTTTTTTATTTTTTTGAATGAAGGTGATTGAAACATGTGTTTTAAATTCATACATTTTTTTTTGTAATTATACATCTATAGGTGCTTTTAATAAATAAAATCCATATATAATAAAAATGCTCAAAATCACTTGTAAAAATAATATCCAAATAGAAACCATGATTAGCCAACCCTACTTTTAAAATGAATTCTTTGTTGTACGTTTTTCCTTTAGTGTTATAGTTAATATATTTAAACTATAGATGAATCATATTTTATTTTATTAAATATTAATTTATATATATATATATATATTGAAGAATATAAGTTATAAAGTGAATGAAACTCCTTAATGAGAGGATAGGGCATTAACGTCATTTTACCCATATTTTGAAATCTTAAATTGGACTAATAACTCAATTAATAATTTATTGAATTTATCAACCTGATTTAGAAATTTTCTATTTTAAATAGCTTTATATAGGATTTCTCCTTTTATTTAATATAAATGTTCTTTCCTGTACTTTAACATGAAGGAGTTATTTAAGTAAGTTGTGTAGAGTAATGAAAAGGAAAAATCGTTAATTTAAATAAATATAAAATAATCTGTCTAAAATATTCCCGCGTAGCATTAAATTGTATATTACTTTATAATTTAGGCATATGAGTTTGGAAAACAATAATTAATATAGAGATATTATTTTTAGGACTAAATTTAATCCCTCCACAACTAGTTCTTGATTTCTTGAAACCGGTATATAGACGATGTGGGAGGGAAATAAGCCTGCTGTTGATTTCTTTTTGTGCATTCTCCCACTTTATACATTTTTTTTGTTACTCCCTTTTTTTTTTCTATCCGATATCCTAAGCTTCGCCCGGACTAATATGGATCCAACCTGGATCATGCACCCGGCTATTGTGGGTGAGTCTCCCAATAGAGTTTTTCTGCATTCACAAGTCTCAAACTCGAGACCTTGCTAATTCATAATATAAATCTTTTTTTTTTAATCCCAACTAGAACCACACAATTTAAGTAAAATGATTTAAATTGGCTAATGGTATTGATTTTTTAAGAAATTATCAAAACATCTCAAAATGATACAAAAGGAAAGTCATCAACTTTTATCATGTTAAAAATGATAATCCAAATAAATAAATGCTTATTTACATGAAGGGTATTTATTTTTTGCAAAGCCTAGGCATTCTCCTATTGGAGGTATTGTTGGACACTAAAGCGGTAACATCTCCTAATAAAAATTCAAACCCTAGTTGGTCATATTACGATGGATTAGCCCTTTTTACTAGACTCAACCCCAATTAGTAATATAAAAAATATCTTGAAAATGTACTAAACTCTTGGTAAGGGAAATTCTTGATCTATTTTTTAAAAAAAGTACGAAATGCGAAATTTAATAAAAGAGTGTGGATTCAATCATACTATCATAGTGCTAACTATTCACTAGGATTTGTCTTCAGTCCTCTTCTCTTCCCATCCTCTTCCATCCTCTTCTTCATCTGAGCCGTCGGATGAAGATCTGGACAGTGTAATTTTTTTTTTTAAATTAAATTTTTACCGCATGCGGTATTGTGTACCGTATGCGGTAATTTATTAAAAAAAATTACACCGTCCAGATCTTCATCCTACAAATTTGAATTGAAAAAAATGAAAATATAAGAGGATCCAAACCAGATCCGACTATTCGCTAATCGGGTACTTGAAAATTCAAATTCAATTCTTCTCTGGCAAAAAAAAAAAACATATTCTACCTCAAGCCTCGGCATTTATTCTATAAATATCGGGAATGTCGACCCGGCTGAGGCACTATTACCCCACACATTAATGGACAAAAGTCACAAATCACAATTACCTTTGCACTTTCGGTCTCATATATATTTTTTATAGAAAGACAATATAAAATTAAAGCAGCCAAAATTTACAAGTTACTTATAGATAAAATGTTTAAAGGAGACCTTAAAAAAAAAAACTTTGGAATAACCCTAATACTAACTGTAGAAAAATAAAAAAGAAAAGCAAATATTTCCAACCAGGTAATATTAATATTCGATGAATGATCCGAATGAGGCTTAATGAAACATCTGCCCACGTAGTGAGACTCCCCCACCATAGCCAGGTGCGCGACCCGGGTTAGATTCGGATTAGTCAGGGCGAAACTCTGGATACTAGATGGGCAACCGAAAAAAAAAAAAAAAAAATATTTGTAGAAGGCTTGAATTATGGATCTAGAAGAGGGCAGCACGATGGCATTTGGATAGAAAGGTGATTTATGATACTACTGCTTGATTTAGCCATAGAAATTTTTTTGATGGGAGAGCCATTATGACAAAAAACTCCATGGCAAAAGTGTTTGGGAAAATCCATATAGGGGCCCAATTAAGGTCCAAAATTTTAAAAAAGGCCCCAACAACTTTCACATACCAAAAAGGGTTCTAATGTCTTTTCTGGTATAAACGTTAACAACTAAAACAGCCACATTAACAACAAAATCAATACCCGTTAACAACTAAATCAGTCGCATTAACAACAATATTTTAACAACTAAATCACCACTTTAACAACAATATCGCCCCCAGTTAACAACTAAATCAGTCAGATTAACAACTAACGTTTTAATGAAAAATCCCAGAAAAGACCCTATGGCCCTTTTTGGTATGTGAACGTTGTTGGGGCCTTTTTTGAAATTTTGGGCCTTAATTGGGCCCCTGTATGGATTTTCTCAAAGTATTTTCCTGACTTCTTGTACTTATGAAGAATAATGTCCCATCTTTCATTTTGCAAAAACAAATAAGAAGCAAGAGGACGATTTGTTCTAATAACCTTTCCTTAGTATGTATGATTGGAAAAGGAAAAACTTGAAAATTGACAGATTGCTTGATCTCCCTGATTACTCTGAAGGGACTTTCTATCTTACCAAGATGCAGAGCTTGATTCCATTCCTTCCATAGAGTATGCAAGATACATATCATTTGATGAACTAAATGTATGAAACCATTTCAATGAAAGTTGAGAAAAGTATCCCTAAGCCAATCCTTGAAATTTGGAAAAGAAGAAGGAATCCTGATATTAAGGCATCCATATTATAAGCTTCTAGTTAAAGGACATATCACAAAAAAGATGATCAAGAGACTCCTCCTCATCACATCCAAACAAACAAATTAAAGGGTTTGCGTTGGAAGGTGATGTCAAGTTAATATATCACCAGATGGCAAAGCATTATAGATCAGCTTCCAAATGAAAATGAGTTGTTTGTATGGTAGACAGAGTCTCCACATAATCTTCCAGAAATGATCATCAATAATTTATAGAAATTTTATATGATTTATATTGTTGTTCATGATGTGTAAAACACTTGCTCTAACTAATTATATGTATTATGCATACTAGTTTATTATTATAAATTGACCTTTATCATGTTTTAATATATCTGTAGTGATGATTGTGGCATTCATCTGATTAATTATTTGACCAATTGGCCTCGATTAAATCTGCCTCAATACACAAATGTAAGACTTGAGTTATGTTGATGAGCTTATGCATTATTTTCTTAAGCTTACAATGTGACTTATTATTGTGATTTAGGAAGTCATTGCTCATTTCAGGGTGGACTTGTGGTGGCTTGCAACTCATCACAAAAATTCAAATTGTAATGTTGTATCAAACTACTTGAAAGGAGCTAGTAAAGGATATGGAAAAACAAAATGATGATATCTCATTTTATAGATTTGAAGTCAAACTCTAATGTATATATAATTGTATGAGACTCTAGTTTTTGTTGTAATGATTGTTGCTTGAGTACTTATTATTAGTAGAAAATTTAAATGACAAGTTGATTATAGTAATTAAAAATGCAAGAATAAGTCTCATTTGCAGATGTTTTACATTGCATGAATAAGTGGAATAGTCCTACGAATAAGATAATTTAATTTCTTAACAATTACTCATTTGCAAGTGTCTCACTCATCATGAATAAGTGAAATTGATTTTTTAACAATTACTCATTTTCCGTGCCTTATACATTATGAGCAAGTTGAATAGTCTTATTAACAAATAGAATAATTCTATGAACAAGTGAAGTACAAGAACACATTTGTAAGTGTCTGATAGGGTTATTTCTGTCTTTTACCATTACAAATTAATTTCACTTTAGCCCCCGGACTACAGTAAGGTTTCAGATTCTTTTGGGGGCAACTAAAATTAATTCGTTATAGCGGTCCTTAACTGAAATTTTTCCCAAATTTTATATCATCTAGTCTGATAATGATGTAAGCAATACATGTTTTTTTAGCATTAAATAAAGTCTTGAGTCCCATTTTAATTGTTGTTTTAGTATTTTTTGTGTTTAACTTTGATTTTCATTTTAATATAAGACCTCGTATTGAAATATTATTGTTGAAAGTTACCTAAAATTTAAGGATCAAGATCCTTAAGTAGGGTGCAACTCATCTCCAGTGGCAATAATTCTTCTTTGATTACATGCAACCATCTTCAGTTATCTATATAAATGTCTTTCATTTTACTTTTTTTTTTTTTAGAAAATACAGGCAAGTCAAAGCTTGAGAAATAAAAAAGAATTAGACTAATAAAATCTAGCCCGTGATACAAAAACTAGCAGTTGGAAAATCAGCGACAGGCCAGTTGGTTTTTCATTGTCATATCAATGCAGCCTCTTAGGATTGTTGGAATCAACATCACGTTCGCATTGGCATGAACAGCATGTCCTTCCTTGGCCACTTTCATTTTGCTTTTGAAGTAGCACATTTACACTTAGCTAAAGATACATTGCTTATCATTGAAGAAGAGTTGCATTCTTTCAAGGACCCGTCTCAAACAAATTTTATGTATTTTTGGGCAATAAAAATCTTAATGAAGGATTTTTCAACAATTTTCTCTTTAGTATATCAATGGATAATCAATCTTGTTTATTTTTTACTAGATAATTATTTTTATTTTTTTTTTTCAATTCAAACCTTAACAAGTAAATATACAATATACTTCCTCAACCCTACTTCCTTATAAAAATTAAAAAATAGAATAATTTAATAAAACTATACCACTTATTAAGTTATTCCCGTTTGGATCCTCTTATTTTTAAGTTAAAAGCTACTTTTAAGCTAAAACTTAAAAAAAAAAAAACTTTTAAAAAAAAGCTAAAAACTGTTTGGTGATTATATAAATTTTTTAGCTTAAAAGTTGGAATTAAAAATAAGCTATTTGACAAAAATTTTGTCATAAACACTTTTTCTAATAAAAATTATCATAAAAGGTATATTATAATAGGGTGGCGGTGGCGGCCGTGGTGGTGGTGGCAGCGGCGGCCGAAGTGGTGGTGGTGGCGGCGGCGGCGGCGGTGGCAGTGACAATAGTGTTCAATCGAGAGATTACGGGTTCTCTTTTCTTTTTCTTTTTTTCAAAAAAGTGCTTGTAAAAAAGTGCTTAAAAATAAGCTCCTCATAGGAGCTTATTTTTAAGCTTTTTTCTTCATTATAAAATAAGCTCTTATAAGAGCTTATGTAAAACCTTGTTTGGCCTAACTTATACTTATAAGTAGAAGATAAGCTAAAAATAAGTTAGGTCAAACATGCACTATTGTATTTGTTAGTTCTTGCGGTCAAACATTAAACATTTTAACTTGATTGAACACAAAGGCCTTTCACTTTTGAGGCTTAGAGTGTAAAGAATTATCACATTTTCTAAGATTTAAATTTGTGTTCTTCTTTTTAGAAAGTGAGGTCGTTTACCACCTCAACCAATTGCTTGTTGATACTTTAATTAGATTTTGATTCTATGCCTTTTTACCAATGAAGCACTCTTTAATTATTCGTGAAATATATTTAATTTTTTGTTATTATATTTTGTCGGGGGTATAAATGTGTATATGTATGTATGTATCTACACACACATATATTATATATATATAAGGGGTGAGTAGATCATGACTGAAACCGAAAACCAAACTGAACCGAACTCAATTTGGTTTTACAGTTTCGTTTTTATTTTTTTAATAGGCTTATATACACATGTATTGATTTCTATCATGAGTATAATCTTCTTCGGTCAACTTGTTAGCATATAACCATCAACTTTTTCCCAGTGAATAAGAATTGATGAGATTGTTATCTATAATAAGTTAATAACTCTGATGGTTTAGGTTTTTTTTTTTTTTCCGAAATAGTTTTATAAAATTGTTTTAAAAACAAGGTTTCAAATATATATATATATATATAAGAATATGTTTGGAAATCTGTTTTTAAAAAAATTTGTTTTTAAAGTGATGTGACAATGGTCAGCTAGTGGTGGAAATAGGCCAGGGGCCTGTTAAAAGCCTGGTCCAAGGCCGATTTTAAGGCCTGTTTGGCTTAAAAGGCCAAGCCCAGGCCTACAAATAGGCCTGTAAAGTCAGTTAGGGGTGGAAATAGGCCAGGGGCCTGTTAAAAGCCTGGTCCAAGGCCGATTTTAAGGCCTGTTTGGCTTAAAAGGCCAAGCCCAGGCCTACAAATAGGCCTGTAAAGCCTGACAGGCCGGCCTGTTAAGAGGGGTAAAATTGTAAATATGTTTTTTTTTAATTAAACCCGGTACTGTACATTAACCTGACCCAAAGGAATTAAAAAAAAAAAACCTCCTTCTCATTTCCGCCTCCAAGCTCCAGCCTCCAAACCGCGATTTGAGATTCTGCGAACCCTAAATCCCCCATTCCACCATCGGCGTCATGAATCACCGTCGTCCTCACCCTCGGCGTCACCATCGGCCTCACCGTCCTCACCAGCGGCCTCACCGTGCTCACCGACTTGTTCTTCTTCTACCTTCCTTCTTTCAATTTGCACGGCGACCAAGGTTGTTCTATCCCAAGGCGTAACCTTCAGTCTCTCACGTTACAACAGCTGGCAGAAAAGCTAATCTGCGTTCTTCCTCCTTTCTCTTCATTGAATTTGGAAGTTAATTTTTATGTTAGTGCATAGATCTCAAAAAGTTATATGGAATCAAAAAAAGAATCACTTGATTCGAATTCCCGAGCCAGAAGTTATGACCTTCCCAAGTTTTAACCTTTTTTTTTTTTATGATGTAATCGAGTAGATGGTTTTTTTTAGTCGATTTGCTAAAAAATCATGTAATCGACTAAATAGGGGAAGATTGGTGTATAGTTTTTAAATAGGGGTAAAATGGCAATTAGTTAATTAATAAGGGGTAAATTGGTCAAAATGCCTGGATTCAACATTATATTTGAGAAAATTGTTGAAAATAAATATGATCCCATATGGAATCTCAAAATGTGACATTATATATATTGATTCTTAAAATATAAAATACTTTTAGTCATTCACTCTTCAATTTCCCCCAAATTTAAAAGGTCATAACTAAGTTGAAAATTGTTCAACAAAATAATTTCACTGGAGACTTTTGAGATTTTCATCTCAACTTGCAGCAAATAGCAAACGCCTCAAGGAACATAAACGTTGAACCACAACCAAGATTAGGATTCCTACATTTATAGATTTCATCTATTCAGAGAAGTTGAGAAATAGAAAAACATGATTATATATAGAAAAGAATCCACATCTCAATCACTACATTCATCTATTCTTCTCCCTCTCTACCCAAAACGCATCATCATGTACATTTTCTTTTATGAATGTAGGAGACCAGAACACCTTAAAGCTTAAAAAAGCTACTGTTTGCCTTTATCTTTACAGGCTGAAGCTGCCAAAAAAAAACACAGAAAAAAGAAAATGAAACATCCGTTGTATCTTTACTTTTGCCCACTTTGTGGCTTGTAAAGGACCACTGTCACATACTTGGAGTGGAACCTGTGGGTCAATCCAAGGGCAACAACAGACTGGGAGGCCGAGTTTTCATGAGTGAAGACATGGTTTAGCATTACATGTTGAGGCTTTGGGTCTGAAGGAGAGCTTTCCATTAGATTCTCTTTGTTTAGGACAGATAGGTGTAGCTGTGAAGGAACCAACATCGGTTCTTTCGCGAAGTCTTCGTCGGTTAGGTATGATTGACCATAGCTTGAGTCTGGAGATGATGGAGCCTCAAATTCGCTCACACTTTTGGTGTTCTCAGGCACGTAATCCTGCATAAAACAAAAACAAAGAACAATTCATGTCTAGATATACAAAAAAAAAACAAAAATTTCAGGACAAATTAATTTCACTGTTCGAGCACAACGTATCATAATCAGGAGAAGTGATGATAGGTGTGATGGGATAAATATTACATTTATTATCAGCAAGCCTAATCTCACTAGGTGAGGTCAATTACATCGATCGCATGATGCCATTATGCTCTGTCAACAACCATATTTACAAGAAATCATATTTCATATACCTGAGAAATCTTATTTACAATTAATAATATGGAAGGATGCACTTTTTTCACAAAGCAGAAGGTTCGCAAAATAATTCAATGTATATCATAAAGGGAAGAAAAGGGAAGGAAGAAAATTATACTTACATCAACATTGAGAAGATTGTAGACGTGGCCCATCCCATTAGCTACATGAGGAAGCTCCGGAAGATATCGGGGTTGGCCATCAACTATGAATTTGTAGTGATATATCCCCAATGGCAGGACCATTAGAATTGTGAATTCCTTGCCAGATCTCTGCAGTATCTTCCTGCAAGTAATAAGAATTCACTTAATGCTATAATGTTCATTACTACTGAACATTTGCAACTATAGTTGCTTTCATGTTACAAACAATGAAGTAGGCATTACCAAAGGAAAAGTGGAAAGATTCTAACCTTTGTGTCCAATTATCCCAAGATCCCTCCACGCACACATGGCTACCACCATAATGCCATGTTATTATGACAGGAATTTGCCGCTCAGGACATTGATCGACAATTCCATGGGATTCATTCTGCCCTACATGATTGAGAAAAGGTGGGACGTTACCTCTTGGCAATGGAGCAGCAGCAACCTGCAAAGTGCAAAGAAGAATGACACTGATGAGATCAACACATTTGTTCAAAAATATACAGCAATTTAGAAAATAACATGTTTTTGGTGTCTCTTGATGGACTAAGACATGAATAGCCCGAAAGTAGTGGCAACATATATATAGAGATGTTAATATACACTAATCACACACAAAAACTGTTAGCAGAAAGAAATATTAGCCATTTCCATGAAGGAAACAGAAAAGTCAACCAGAACAGCAGCATATAAACATAATTGCATACTACTGCACATCACCCATGATCATAGATTGAATCTTACAAACTTCCATTTAAGTGGTATCGCCTATCATTTAAGCATCTCAAAGTAAATTCAAAAATCCATTTCAACCTTGTCAATCAATGCCCAAGAGTTTATCAAAAGCACACAATAAACAATAGAATGGAGGAACTTGTCAAAATCAGCATCTTTGAGCCTATTATGCGAGCAAAGGTATTTGTAGAGTTCTTTTAATACTTGCACAAGGTAAAACCAACTGAGCAACAAATATAATCAGGAAAAAAGAACCAGACAAAAGACACAATAATTGAGTTAGCCACCAGAAATAGTAGATCCTTTCGAAGCAAAAAGGAACAAAAAATAAAAATAATAAAAGTTGCTAACTCGAAATCCAATTATGAAGGATCTCATTCCAATCAATAATCAATATAGTCGATATGATATAAGTTATAAGTATAGTAATAATTAAGTAATACAATGATTTCTAGATACTTGGGCCTCTGAAACCAAATGGGGACTAGAAGAAAAAGTAAACCTAGCTGAAATCGCTTCACCCACTACACAATGCACACAGTGAGCGTGTAGGGAATACAAATACAATGCTGGAGTAGAATTTAACCTATTAAATATAAAGTCAAAATGAACTCATTCTTAAATAAGGAAGATATTTAATATTTCAAGGAGATTAAATATCATAAAGTTTATTGCGTGTACAAAGTAATGTGATCAATTTTTCGCAGATAATCATATTGATAGAGGATAGGAGTATTCAATGATAAAGACAGTGCCTTGATGGCCAATCTTTAGAATGAACTTAAAAAAGGCTGACAGTCTAATTCCTGATAATTCCTCAAGTTCAGAGCCTTAATCTTTATTTTTGTTTTCTAATGCAGGCGAACAATCATCCAATAACTTCAAATACAAGTCCAGTGAACCAAATTTATCAGCATGAAATTTCTCGCTTGGTGTCCTTTCATTCTATTGTTTTTTATAGCTGAGGAAACCAACTGGTCAACATTTCAGGTAATTCAAGGGAATATGACAGATAGCTGGAATGGCAAAGAACCACATCACACATTTCTGCAACAATGAGGGAAGCTACTGATCCGATATGTTAGAAAATAAACACTCATCTGCTGTTGTGGCCGCATCTGAGTTTGACAGAAAAAGTTAAGAACAGTTTCTGCCAGAAGAGGTGTAAATAACGCTAATTTTAACACATTTAGGAACTGCTATTCCCAGATTGAATTCAAAATCAATCACACTTTGTTACTAAATAAATTACCTTGCAATGATGCCATCTAATGCAAGGCAATACAATTCTGTCTTTCAAATCCTTACTCAGACATTGAAATTTATCCTTTGTCTTAAATGCATGTTTTATTTAGAAAAATCATAAAAATGATAAATAAAGAGCCAAAAATATGCTCATTGTTTTAATTACTGTTATTATTAATGTACATACAAGACAGTTGCTTTTCCATGCAAAGAGCAAGACAATATATTCATTAGTAACAGCAAGTTACTAGATTAGCAATGGGCTTTTACTTTCCAGTTCTTCGGCTTCATGGTATTATAAGCAGGGAACAACTAGAGTTCCATTCACTGGTAACAGCAAGAGCAAACAGGAAACAGCTATACTGCAAAGTAATACCAACCACTATGGAGTTTACCACAGTAAATAAGGCACAAAATTCACTATGAAAACAATAGTTTTGAGGAGAAATTTTAGTGTTTCCAGTTATACACTAAGCAGCTAAAATAAATAATGAAACAATGATTGACTTGGAAAAGATAAACTATATATATATATATATATAGGCCTAATAAAGGTATTTGAAAGATGCGCCTCAATGAGGGGAAGGAAATATCTTGACAGCCACTAACTATTCATGCTCAATTTTTTTTAAAAGTGACTCCCACCTTGGAAAATGGAAAGCATTGAATATTAATGAATTCCTTTTAAATCGCTAGAAAATGATTTTTCTGCTGCCAAACACCTGAAAATTCGCACAATAGTTCAGAAGATTATACTCTGCTCAACCAAGAGATTAGGGAGGGAAAATGTACATTGTTTAAAAGATCGTACTCTTCTTAGCAAAGAGACTATAAAGGGGAAACCTTCAATTGCAAAACACAAGTTAGATAATACACAATGGCATACCTGGCAAACAGTTGTCTCATGCAAACAAAGAAAATAAAAGTAGCCTTTAATATATTTGTTATATTTAAATGTATTTATTCACTTTTAAAGATGAGAACAAAACTAAAAGATGACAAGTTTGGACCGCGTATAGTAGGAAAAGTGAAATAAGAAATCATTGCCACCATAAGGAAATCAGCAAAAATCATATAGTGAATATAGTGAACAGACACGATGTCTGATTACAAATTAACATCAGACGAGTGGTTGGGGAAAGAGGGAAAGGCATAACTGTGGAATAAAAGTTCCTTGTCTAGTTCTCCTCACTGCAATGGGGTAATACTTGTAAAATAAATCAGAATGATTGGCAGTGTCCTCTTTGGAAACCATCGAATCCAAATACTGGGCACAATCTTTGTTCTCCACAAATAAATGACAAAGAAGAATCATTCTAAACTGTATTCGCACAAAAGTCACATTTGGCAAACATCTGCCAAATCCCTGTAAAACACACGACTGCATTAAACATAACTACGTCTGATCGTCTTGATTCATGTCTATGTTTATCAAGTGTATACCAGCACACATTAGCATTACCATATATGAAATCATTGCTTTACTATTGGTGAACAATTGAAGCAATGAACACTGTCATATCCCAGCGCTTTACACGTCATTACTCAAGTAATTTAGCGTCTAAAAACAGGAAATTGACAGCTGAGGTCAGATGTGACAATTCTGTCACAAATCACGATGCCTTAAGTAGGTTCCTTAAACAAATATTCATCTCATTGATATCTCACTAACATGCACGCACAAGATATCCAAACCGCATTGAACTAGGTGGCTAAGCAGAGTATCATGATAAACTGAGTAAACTACTTACAGAACACAACTCACACCCTTGGATAATTTGATTTTAACATTAACGTTAACAACTGCAACAATGTCCGATAGGACTTGGAAGAAATCATGACTCCCAGTTCCTAGAAGCATCGACAGCAGTATTGTGTAGGCAGCGTTTTTCATCTAGATTGATAATATAGAGTGAAGTATATGCATAATTTAGAAGTAAGTTCTTAACTCTCAGAACCAAACCAAGGTCGCAGAACTATGATGACAGTGACAGATGACAAAATTCTGTAAATGGCCAGCAAGTGATAAGTGCCCAAGATTTACGTCTTTCTGCTCTTGTGCTCTTCCAGAATTTTGACAACTCCATCTCATGTATTTAATCAAAATTTCAAAATCAGCCAAATTATTTTCAATCATGGCCATGCTTGTTATAGGTAAATCACGTTCGTCAGAATTGTAGGGTATAAGCAAGAAAAGGGCAATGGTCAATAACAGAACTCCCAGCTCTGTTAGATTTTTGTGCGTGCGAATGTTTGTGCTTTTTCCCAAAAATCTCTATACAAAGTTTGAAGATTTGACGCAAAAACATAAGCTTTAAGTATATATACTTTAATTTTTCCAAACAAATGCCCCTTTACACTGCTTTTTAATCTTCCTCTCGCCTCCACCCCGGGCGCGCGCACCCGCACACACACCAAACATATTATAATTGAACGGAGCAACTGAACCAAACAGAACATCTACGAGCTACGCACCATACAATAAGGCAAAAACAGCTCCAAACATTACTTAATCAAATCCGTTTCTGCACCTTCAAACGAATTGAGAATCACTGGGAAGTGGGAACACATTATCAGTAGCACTGGTTAAAGGCCAAAGAAATAGTAGATTAACCAAAACCAAAACTCCATAGATAACCAATTATCCATAAACAAAAGTACCAGAAAACGCATTTAAAGTAAAGAAACATGCAGTGCTCGCATGCAAATAAAAACGACACCTCAGAAATAAAAAAAGTAACCCGGAAGAGCAGTGAACTAAAAGGCTGGAACCTGAGGAACGGACAAAATCGGAGCACTCAAAGCAGGTCGAATCGAAGGCTGAGAATCAACCAGAAAATTCGCCCGGAGGCCAGGATCAGCAGCGGCGTACCGCAGAACATCCCTGTCAGCGTCTCCAAATTCTCTTCCGTTAGCGTTTCCCATGGAAGTTCTCCAGAAAACACACGCTTCAGATTCAAATCAAGGCGAGAACAACAGCATAGAGCTTTGAGGTTGGAGGAAGTTGAGTCAGTTTTGTGGGAATGTAGAAGCAGAAGTGACGGAAGAAGTAGAAGAAGACGAAGGTGGTTGGAATAAACGACGGTAAGGGAGTTTCAGAAGAACAACGAAACGCGCTCTGAAGTGGAGAGCACCGCTCTCTTCAGGTCTGCCATGGATGGAGAGAAGAGAGACAGAGACCTCTCGGCTCAACGAAGGAAACTGAGCGCTATTACGGTACTATGACTCGCGTTTGGCTTTCACTTGCCAGCTGCGAGTAAGACTCGTTTGTTTCAGTTCACGATATTTGTCAGTTTAACTTATTGAGAATTTTCAATTTTGGCCCACAAAGAAAACTTGTTGAAAATTAATAAATAGAACATGACGTGAAGAGACCACTTTTCTTGCATATCACTCAACCCAGTAATAAATAATTGGCAACATAAAATAGGACATATTCATATATCTATTGCATAAATAATACTCCTCTAAAATTTTAAGTGTAGATTAAAAAAATTAGTTATTTGTATAAAAAAAATCATAAAATTTCATTTTTAATCATTAATATCATAATGTTTTCTATTAAATAGAAAATATTTTAATATATGCATTAATAGGGAGGGTTTAAACAGATATAAATTTATGACAAAAAAATGATAACAATAAATTTTTTTACTAGTTCTTATATTTAGGAAAAAAATGGAATATTTTTAAATATATTACTATAAATTTTTAATTATATAAACTGCAAAACAAAAAATCTTTTCAAAATTTGGCAATGCACTTACTATTTTTGTCTTTGAGAAACAAACAAAAGAATATTGTCCCCAAGTGGGAGCATGATGTTTTTTTTTTTTTTGGTTACTTACAAGAATCAATGTTATTTTAATGGCCAAAATTCACTCAGTCTAGTCTTTGTTGAGTCCTGTCCCAGGAAGTAATATAAATATTTATTTAGTGGAAAGGTTTTGGTGGCTCAAACATAAAATTAAGTTTAAATTCGTCCAAATATAGAATTACTTTTGGGAGAGCTACCTATGCTCCAATCCAATTCAGTAGATAGGCATATATAAGATAAAAAATTTAAAAGGAAAAAAAAAAAGACAATAAAATATTATTATAATTTTTAATCCCAAATCAATGATTTTCTATTAAAATAAGTTGTTAATTGCTATACGGCTATAATACTTTTATAAGTAACAATGTGGAGAGAAATTCTTGTGCGAATTTGGTTTACCATATCATTTATAGTCTAATCAATTAAAATGTAATAACTAAGGAGTTGATTTGACATATATTCTAAATATTAGTTTACATTTTAATAAATTAAATGATATCACAATATTTACTTTTTAATACTTGTAAAATCTTAAGTAAGGGATTTATTTTTTAAGAGATTTGAAACTCTGAATCACATAAACAGCCAATTAGAATTAATATTAGTTGAAGAGTTGTATTTTAATTAGTTATATATTTTTTTATTTTTTTTCTCAGAGATTTTAATTAGTTAGATTAGAAATAATCTAATAAATCAAGTTCACACAAAAATTTCTTATAATATGAGATTTTAAAATTTAAGTGATTTTATCATTTTTTTTCAATTTAAAACTTACAAAATAAATAAATAAATAAAGTGGGGGAGTGGATGGTGTGTCGAGCTAAGAGTGAACTTACGTGGCCAAAAGATCCCACGTGTGGGACCCAGGGAGAACTGCAATGAGTAGTTTGTGTGCGTGGTGGGGGCTTGATAGTCACGTGATGTCCAAAGGAATTGAGGTGTGGGGACAAGATTCCCTCGTGTGCTTTATTTTCTTATTAATTTTAAGTGACGAATCATTTAATTGTTTCGCCCAAATAGGAAATTACTCCTTATTAGTCATTGTGTCAATTAAATTAATCCAGGAATAATCAAAAAGAAAACTTTATCATACACTTAATATAATTTGATGGGATGGGGTTGTTATCTGTCCTTCCTTTGTGATAAAGATGAATATTTTAATCTTCTTGTTCCAAAAAAAAAAAAAAATACCATTTAAATTTTAAAATTCTAAATAGGTGATTTTTTTACTAAAATGAGTTGTCGATTACTTCATTATTCTTATTATTATTATTGTAAATGAGAATTTAAAATTTATGTGGTATTTTCTGTCATTTTTCATACTTTCTTTGTACCATCATAGCTAGATGTTTACAATATAAAAAAAAATATACCAAAATTGTCAGTTTTATTACTTACAAAAATGATTTCTAAATATAAGACATAATTTGTAATATAAATTACATTATAAAATATGTCTTATATATAGGACTAAAGGTAGTACTTGTGTAGCAATTAATAACTTATTTTAGTAAAAAAATCATTTATTTAGGATTTTAATGTTGAAGTGGTATTTTCTATTTTTCCTTGGATTTTACCCTTTTCAATGGGTGGGCTTTTGTATAATGTATTATTGATTTTCTATTTTAGGATATTTAATTTTAAGGATTAATATAATTTTTGGTCCATCAAGTTTTCTCTCATTTTGATTTTAATCCTTTAAATTTTAAATATAGGTTTTAGTCCCTCAAAAAACAAAATGATCAAGATCTATATCTTCTATAATACTCATAGTAATGCTGTTAAAAGTTGTTCTGTAAGCAACCATTTTTTGGGGAAATGGTTGTGTTTATGTTAATGTTGTTAGTGTAGTCCGTTTACTTTGATATCAATAAATATCAATATCCATATTTATCACCCTTTTTTTGATATCATAATTATTTATCGCTATATTTTATATTTTATATCCATCAATTATTAATTTGCCTCATAATTCAAGGAGTTATCATAATCATAATTTAAGCTAAATTTGCAATAAGGTTAATTTCCAAGAAATATAGTTGGTCCCATGATTATAGTAATGCTTTTATATACACACACACATCTTCAATGCATTACATTTTATGTTCTCCATTCTTCATTGTTAGTTATCTTAATTCTTCATCCCCAATATCATGGCAGGTCGGCCTTATGAACTCATTAGGGATATTAACGATTAAAGGAATACATGGGCTACTATTACTTGGGTTGTCAGGAAGTGGACGATTACTAAAAAAATGTTACCTTTTGATGAAAAGTTAGCGCCTGCACTTGCCTTAATCCTTTCTTTTCCTCCTTATGTTTGATCTTTTGTGCCTTGTAGTATATTAATTTTTGAATTTAAATTTCTTTTTTCTATATTCCTCCATACTATACTTTCATAAGATTAATCTTTAAATGCAAAAAGAAGAGCTTAGAACTTTCCCAAAACAATTAGAGCATTTTATTGGCAAAGAAATTATTGTTAGACTGACTTAAGCAGAGCAACATCAAATGTCTATCCAATAGTTATGGTGTTTTGCAATTTTTTAAGGAGGGAGATATTTTGCAAAGGTTTACATACTCAGGATTAACGGTAAGAAAAGAATTTAGTTGATAGTAACATATATTGTAATTGAGTAGAATCGCATGCCTCAAGCTCCTTAATGATAGGCGAACAATGGTTCAGCTCCACTTTTGAATTTGTGAGTTCATTCCACCATTCTGGTCTGGCTTATATACAGTGACAGTTTTAAGAGACTGAAATCAATGAATGAAAATAGGCTTTAGTGTCTGTTCTGAGCCTGCAAGCATAAAGCTCATCCCTCTTGTATCTAACCACTAGACTGCTGCACTTTCTTGATAGTTGATACTGTATTTTGCCCACTTCATTTCCTTCAGCAATTAGCTTTATTATATGATTCCTCTTTGGAGTTTGGAACCAGGTTGAACAAATTCATATGGCAAGACTGCCCAAATTTTTTCATAGGTTGTGGCAGTGTCATGGTAGTGTGAGAATTTGCACACTCACGGGACTATTATACCCCTGCGGTTTTCAACAGTCTGTATTTGCCACCCAAATCACTTGTGGTCCATTTCAGTTGGGAGCGCAATCAAAATGAAACAGTTAGCACTTTATTTGTTTTTTTAAAAAAAAAAGTATTGGAAGGGGCATGAATTTTCTACATAATTAAGTAGATTATCAATGTAAAGTGGGGTGAATGAATCAATAAATTTGCTTAATCAATCTAATATGAAAAATATAAATAAAGAAAATAAGGAAATATTATCTATAAATTATAAGGTGAGATGATGATGTTATTATTTTTAAATCAAATCAATATCCATATTTTGCATCAATAATAAAGCAAATTTAAAAAATAATCAAATCATTTCAAATATGATTACTTAATCAATCAATTATGAAGAAATATAAGAAAAAATAAATTAGGAAATGATCATATATAAGTGGGATGATGATGTCACTGTTTCTAAATTAAATAATCAAATCAGTAATTTGCATCAATAATAAATGAAATTTAAGAAATAATCCAATCATTTTTAAGTATGATCGCTTAATTAATCAATTTTAAATAAATATAAAAAATAAATAAATTATTTTTATTGATTTATGGATCTAAACTGACTTCCCTAATATTTATCATGTTTTTGGGAAAAAAAAACTATAATTTTAAATTATGATAACTCCCTGATTTAGGCCAAAAAACTGAAAATTGATTCATATTGGAGAGTGTTGCAAGTTTCCAACGGTTTTGTTATATTCACATTGACGAGCACTGATTTTGTTTTTAATATTTGTTTCTTCTGTTTTTTTTAGGCAATGATGTTTCCCCTTTTTCACTCTGTGATAAAGGTTTTTGATACTATTAGTCTTATCAATATTTATCGACAAGCAATACATTTGAAACTTTTACTATAAAAATATACCGGTCATTTAAATGAGATTATTATAAAATAATTACATGATTTATTATGATTGTCCTTCTATACTTGTAGAAGTTTTGGAAGCTCAAAATGTTATATATGAACTTCCCTGTACAACGCACGGATAGCAATATTTATTTTTATTAAATTATAGGATTAATATTTTAAACGGAATGGAACTGGAGAGAACAAAACCTATAATTTAAAACTTAAGGGATGAAAATCAATATGAGGACAAATTCAATGATGAAATATTATATTAATCCTGACATTATAAGAGGTGTCAGTTTGTAAAAAGTGAGCTTCTGGCCCTACTTGGAAGCTCAATCTTAAATAATTGCATCATAGTTTTGAAACAACAAAAATTGAATATAGAAATATATAAAAATAATTTTTTTAAACAAAAATATTATCTTTGCTTTTCAATCTTGATATACTTAATTTGTTTGTTATCTTTTTTTTAATATTCAAATGATACTTATTTCATTATTGTGTTACTTGTGTTTCATTACTTAGAAATGGGTATTAGTGAACCCATTGCTTAATTACTTAAGCAGAATTGTCAATATAGAAATGAAGCAGAACGAAGAAGGGGAGAAGGGAGAAGAGAAAGTTAGAGAGAAGAGAGAAACTCAGAGAAAAAACGAGTGAAATTCTTATTCAATTATTTAAGGGTATGTTTGATTTGAGGGAAGGGGAGGGGAGGGGATGGAAGGGGAGAGAAAAAAAATGAGAGGAGGGATTTTTTTTTGAAAATTGAGTGTAGTGGGGCCCACATATTTTCCTCTCCTCTCCTTTTTTTTCTCTCCCCTTCCCTTCCCTCAAACCAAACATACCCTTAAGTGTCTAAAATGAGATGTATTGAGTGCTATTTATAACCTCAACTCTAACCCTAGAATTTAATATATAGTAGAAGCTTTTAGAATACAATTACAATAATAATAAAAGATGCAAAATCAAAATTAAAATAAATGGAGGGTCATACATAGTGTTCATAGAAGCGTGATTTTATCAGATTTGGAATCTATTAAAGGAGAAAGGTGATGCTTCTCGCAAGAAGACAACAAACTTTGGATAGCAAAAGAATTGAATTAGAACAAGTACATGATATTCTCATAAATAAGTGACCTACCCTTTATAACAATAACAAGCTTATTAAAATCGGATCGATCACTAAATCGATCAGGATACTGAATCAAGTGTCAATGGGTTATACCGGAGTCAAACCAATAAGGAAGTAAAGATTTTCAGGTTATTAATATGAAATTATAAAAATAAAATAAAATAAAAATCAATTTTTTATTTTTAAAATTAAATGGATTAATGCCCAGACCGCAGGGGCAGATTTAGGGTGGCCCCCGCCCCCCTAAAATTATAGAAAAAGACCTAAAAGTTTAGGGAATCATATTTCAGCCTTATAAAAGTTTCAAGGTTTTTACTTTAGTCCATAATAAAGGTGTCATATAAGGACTAAAATGAAAATACTTAAATTTTTATGAGGCTGAAATATGATTCCTGAAATTTTGGGTCCTTGTCTGTAATTTTCACCCCCTTAATGTTATTTTCTGGCTCCCCCTACCAGACCGCATCTATTTTCCAGTTTCTAGGCCGAACCGGTCAGTTTGGTCGAGATTTAATTACACTGCTTCATAGTGTTAGGGGTTCCTTTAAATATTAGCTAAAATGCAACGGTCTTATAATCCAATAGCATAAAAACTCCCTTGTAAGTGAGAAGTCATGTATTTGACTCTGCTTGTAATAACTTCAAACCATTAGCAGCGGTGGTGGCCGGTGGAGGAGGAGGAATTATTCTAAGGTCCCAATAAAAGATTTATTCTTCTCTTTACTTGTAATTGAAACCTTTTAGTAATTAAATCGTTTTATTGGGATCTCATAGTAATTTTCCCTGAAAAACATCGACGAGACATCATTGACAAGATTGAGAAAGGCTGAAGAGCTTGGACGCACCACTCAAATAAGCTTTATGCAGCCATATTTGAAACCAGAGAACATGATGGAGTGTTTGAAGCATCATTCTTTCTCATTCTGACATAAAGTTGCAGCCATTTTGTCTAATCTAAAGCCAATGAAATATTTCCTTCTCTATTTTGTTTTTGGGTCCACATGATTAAAGGAATCAAATGTCTCCATAAGAAAAAAAATCCTCTGTTAAAAGGATGAACTGAGTTTAAATTAGGGGTTTGAGTTCAACTTAGTTCTGCATTTATGTTTTGTCTTTTTCAGTTGCTTATTTCTTCTTTTTCCCTCTCGTTACCATTTTATTTTATTTTAGGCAATACTACTGAAGCTTTTGTCGGCCGAAAAATTAAAGGGTTTAAAAAAAATACAAAAGGAAGAAACTCTCAGCCTAACATGAAGGAACGCTATTATCTCTTATCGAGAGATTCGAGGCGGGGCCAGGAATTTAAATTTGGGAGGGTAAAAATTATAAAATAGAACTCAGGTGTTTATGAAATCACATTTCAGCCCTATAAACATTTCAATATGTATATTTTAATCTCTCTACGAAACTTTTAGTGAGGACTAAAGTGAAAATATTAAATTTTTTATAAGACTGAAACATAATTTTCTGAATATCTGGATAATATTCTGTAATTTTAGGGGGGCGGGAGCCATCCTTAGCCCCTCCCTTCCGCCCTTGCAAGGGATTGGCATGAGCATGTATTATTACTTTGATTACTTCCACAATACCCTATTAGTATGTTTTTTTTTTACTTTCCTCTTTAAAACCCAAAGCAGGGTTTTGAAACCCAGACTGGACAGGACCAGACAGTTCAAACTGGAAAGTTCAAGCACTAACCCAGTTTGTTATTTTTATTAAAAAAAACTATTTTTTAAAAAGACTTCTTTAGAATTTCATATTAAAAACCCTTAAAATTTTTAATTTCTCACCAATTTGGTCCTGAGTTAGCTCTGGCTTGACTCCGGTCTGACTCACTGACCCTTAACATAGTACCCCGACCAGTTTAGTAACCGGTCCGGGTTTAAGAACCTTGCCCCAAAATAACTTTTTCAAACCAGAACCCATCTAGTTTTTTTTATCTAACCGGTTTTGCTAGTAATAATCACATCTAAGGCTTCTTTCATATGTGAGTACGTTTGCCCACATAATTTCCTGTTGATGAAAAATATATCCTAATCTATGCAGTATTTGATATTAAGCGGTTTTTGCCTTCAAGTGGATGGAAATATAAATAATTTATTTCCTATTGACAATGTGACACCTTGAACTTTCCAAGGTTTATGCAGAGAAAGACTGTCAATATACATTTTTGTCTGACTAAATGACTAAGGCACTGATTCAAATTCAAAAGAGTTAATGTGTAGATTTGCCAACGAACTATTACCTGAAGAGCATCTGGTACAAAAAACAATTGAGGGTACCAAAATTACCAATCAACAATTAAAAAGTGAAAAAGTACCAAATAACTACTAAAAAAAACAACTATCACAATTACGTTAAAATATGAGGCACTGGAGTAGGACGATGGCGGAGACGCTGGAGAAAAGAGCAGTTAAGACTTCTTGTTGGATAAGGCAAACACCAGTAGAGATGGGACCCATGCGAGCAGGCGTTGTGGCAGCGGCGGCTACTGCTTGTGGCATCAGAGGGATGAAACCAGGATGCAAGGCGCGTGCCGGTCAAAAGCTGTGGACTACTGGATTTAGTTTCGGTGCGTGATTCTCACCCTGAAGCTACATGTGGACCTTGATAAGTTCAAGAGGGTGAGTGGAACATCTAGCAATAATGGAAGCTTTGGAGACGTCGACGTCGCCGACACTGTGACAGTCAATGGAAGACGAAGACACCAAGACAGTGACGGGGTAATAGTTCGTTGGCCAATTTGCACCTTAATTGTGTTCTTTTTCACTTTTTAATTGTTAATTGGTAATTTTGGTACTCTCACTTGTTTTTTGTGCCAGATGCTCCTCGGGTAATAGTTATTAGCAAATCTGCACCTTAACCCAATTCAAAATAGATGATTGAGAAATCAACACAGCAGGCAATGTAAAATGCCTAGACAAGTCAAAGATATATTTCTGAGAACTATATTAATATCTAGGGATTGTTAACCATTTTGATTCTTTATTATTTATCCAATAGACGTATGTACGTCATAGCAAGCTATGATATCAAACCACTTCCTCTGAACATAATGCAAAGAATCAATGTAGTAGATCTATAAAAAAAACAAGAACCAATGTACTAGAAGACTTATAGTTGGTTTAAACCATAAATAATTGAGGTGTGTAATCTTCCAAAAGCATCTGACTATCTGATGTATTTACTAACTTAAAAGTTTCTATGCTGGCCGAGATTTCTGTGATAAAACGGTAAACTAGGGTGATACACTGATACCAAACACACAGAAAACTAGAAAAACATACTGCTTAATTCAATTGTGTTATCTGAGCAAAAAAAAAAAAAAAAATCAATTGTGTTAGAGTAAATACAGGCCCAGTCCACTCGTCTGGCCCAACTTGAGCTTCAGTCAGTCATTAGTGTAAAGTCCATATTTGGTTGAGTTAGCCCGAGTTAGTTTGCTAAAGGTTGTATCAGTTGTGAACTTAGCAATAAGTTAGACTTTAGTGCCACGTGTGTGTATATCCTGTTGGTATGTGTGCAACGGATACTTTCTGTACAAACCTATTATATTGGCTAACTGTTATGTCGGGGAGGATAGGTGGCTGTATGGTGTTAATAAATTTGCTAACTGTTATGTTGGGGAGTTGGAGCTGTTAAATCCAAATCTAAAAGTGAATCAAACATTAAATAGAGAAGAGAATTGGAACAAAGCATGACTTGAGGGGTATTACCATATGAGGTTATCCAATTAATAAAAGTCATCCCCCACCGTGTATTGAGGATGGTAACGACATGGTTGTGTGGAGAGGGGGACATGGAGATAGGTTTTCTGTTGCTCAAATGTATTAACAGTTGAGAGGAAAGATGAGTATGGGGATGGAGGTTATTTGGAAGATGAAAACAACTAGAAGGATTCAAGTATTTTTGGTTGACAGTGCATGATAGACTTTTCACAACAACTAGAAGAGCACGGCTCTTAGGAGGTGTGCCTAATTGTAGCAAGAGTGGTGGAGGAATTGAGGACCTAAACCATGTGCTAAGGAGTTGCCCTGAATCTCCTCGGATATAGCTAGCTCTAAAAGTGTTGATGTCCACAATTTTTTTTTATAGAGAACATGAATTGCTGGTTTTTAAATAATCTGCAAACTGGAGAGGAATGGAATATAGTTTTTTTTGGTGTATAGTGGATGATTTGGGGTTGAAGGAACCAACTAATATTTGAAGGATTTAGTATGCCTAAACGTCTTAAGCTTGTTATCCAGAATTATGTTCGAGAATGTATTAACTTGTCAAAAGGTTTTGATGGCTATGGTTTAAGAAAGGAACCAAGGGAAGTTAAATGGAGATTTCCTGAGGAAGGGTGGGTGAAACTCATTTTTGATGGTGTTGCTAAAGGCTATCCAAGTTTGGCAAGTTATGGAGGGGTGTTGAGGAGTGATGGTAGCTGTATTTATGGGTTTGGTAGGAAGTTAGGACATTGCAATGCTTTAGCTGTGGATATTTGAGGGCTGTGCAGGGCCTTAGAATGGCGCATGAATTGGTTTCACCAGGTTCATTGTGGAGGTTGACCCAACTTTGGTTATGCACATGATTCAAGAAGCCTAGATCCAAGGAAGGGTTAGAGATAAAACATTGAACTCATGGGCTACGAGACAACAATAAGATGTAGATTTGATTTTCCCATCATAACTTAAGAGAAGGTAATTCTATTGCGGATTGGTTAGCCAATTATAGCTTTAATTATAGTGAGGATTTTATTGTTTTTGGAACTCCTCCAACATGGGTGATAGAGTTTATGTACAGTGACACTATGGGAGTTGTTGACGATGACAATGAAGTAATGGGTGATGGAGTCCCACATTTACCCGAAAACAAAAAAGTACATTTCAATGGAGATGCTTCTGTGTCCTTCAACCAGCTTGAGTAATTTGAAAGCTCATCACTAACTGTCACTTGGAGGAGAGGGATCCAAAATCATCATCAACGCCTCAGGTGAGGGAAGCCGCAGAACTTGAACATTAGGATGCGTTCGGAGGATCCTGCGCCTGCACATTTCAAGGAAAGGGAAGACATTATTAACGAGATGTCATTCGTCACATGTACTCTCCTAATCTAAGCCAAGAGTTGCAGGGGAATCCATGTTTTGCTTTTCCAAAATTTAAAATTAGTAGTACAAAAAGTCATTGCATAAAAGTTGAAAAATAAGTATACAAATTATTTTATTTTGAGGCTTTTTCACAGTTAAAAATAAGAGAAGTTATAATGAAGTTTCTTTTGTCATATTAAAAGCTTATTAGAGTTATTTTATTTTTCCCATGGTTATTAAAATCAGAACAGGGCCGGCCGATTCAACCACAAAACCGGACCGACTGGTTCACTGTTTATTTAGAATTTCTTGACTTAAAAAATTCATATATAATTCTACTTATTTACAAAAATTTTAAATTAAGAGTCTAAGGAAACTTGAAATGTCTACTTTCTAATGCAAAAATATTAACTCAATATATAATGTGCAATGGTAATAAACTAAACATGTAAATAGCCAGTATAAGAACAACACCTTACAAATACATACACATATAGACTGATTAATGTATATGATCTTTATGCATTTCCTAATGCATAATTAATCTTTCACTTTATTCCAAACTTCTAGCTCTTCAAATTTGACTATCTAACTTGACTCATTAAACTTTAGTTTTAAACTTAATATTACCTCCGGTCCTAAATATAAGATATAGTTTGTAGTGTAAATTGTATTACAAACTATATCCTATAATTAGAAACAAAGGAGTAACACTTTTGATATATAAAGAAACAGTTATCTCCTCATGCTATTCCCACATAATTTATCTTGAGGTATTCATTTTTAATCTCACAATTACAAGATTTCAGCTCCTTCTCCTTAAAACCCTTGGCAGAGACATGTACATATGTTTATAAAAATTCCATGTTTATGGTTAATGCTTCCAAGCTTGAGTTTTTTACTTTCTCCTATACATTTTTAGATTTTCAATCCATTGGAAGCATCAAATCAATCAAAAATTACTACTGTATGTTCAAATAAGGCAGGCCAAAATAGGGGTATAGAGCAACAATCATAAAAATCAACTCTAATACATCCAAACATATCATAGGGACCTCTAGTTACTTTGTGTGTGTAATTTTCCATTTTGGGATGATTTTAGCATATGATTATACACCAAAACAGTAAAAAATTTCCACCACAAGCTTCTGAAAATTCAAACCGTATCTTGCAATCACATTAACCAACATATAATGCCATAAATCACTAATATTTTCTTCAATTCATGTTTATTCACGCTTATCTCTTTTGTACTTGAATTTTCTCTCTCTCAACTTCAACTTTCAGTCATGATCTACCGGAGAAATACTAAGTAAACAAGAAATCAATGGTAGGATGGTGATTTAGGCATTCTTACCAACTCCAAAGTGTGAGTTGGAAGCTTCCCCTTCTTCTTCCTCCCTGCGTCCTTCTTCTTCCTCATGCCCCAACTCCCTCTCTCTCTAAAACTACTTTTATTCGAAAAATGAGGGAGGGTCAAGGTGCTGAAGTGTTTTGATAAGGGAGAAATATATTATTTTATTTACTTGGTTCCACACACAATTAAGCTTATCACATAACCTTGATTTGCTCATTGAGTTATAGAGCCATTTATATAAAACCCTGAAGCTTATTTTTCTTGATCAGATAGCACGCCTTTGGCTTAAAATGTTGGACTTGACCATGCCCCAATTCCATTTTTAAGCTCGTGGTAGTGACATTACCATTTTACCCCTTATTTTTTTTCCCTAGATTACCAAATAAATTCCAAAACTTATTATGGGACACTTGTTAAACATTTTTGGCCTCTATTAGCTTCTTTAACTCATAAAATATCATATCTAAAATTTTTAGCATAAAAATGTACCTCTAACTATTTTTCTTGAATTTTCGGGAAAATAGACTTTTAATTCCCATAATTCATCTTTATGCTTTAAAATTAATTAGGCCACTTGTGGGGAATTAAATCTGTCCATATTTTATTTTAATCCCTATAATAATATTTAATCATGTTTCCTTAATTTTTCTAGGCCATTGAATCATTTTAATAATTATTTTAAGCATTTTCCTCATGACATACTTAAGATATTTGGCTCAACTTGGCTTAATAGTCTACTTAATTCATGGTTATTCTTTAACTTCTAGGCCCAAAATTTGGGATGTTACAATTCTTTCCTCGAAATTTAGAAAGTACCTTAAGGAAATAATACTGCTTCTTCATGTCTACCATTATTTTCCATATAGCTTCTCAAGGAAACAATTCCTTCCTAATCAATTTCACAATATTATCAAATTTTAAAATTCCAAAAATATTCCAAAAAATATTATCGTTCAAGTTCACTTCCTCACTGATCTAGCCTTGGGTTAGCTCCGGTTTGACTCCGATCTGACTCACTGACCCTTGACCTACTACCCAAACCGGTTTAGTGGCCAATCCAGTTTGATAACCTTGATTTTTTCCTTTGAAACCATACCATACCATGCCAGTGGCACAAAATTGATTCCCCCATTAGCGTTCAATAATACTCTATATCTAAAAGTTTTGATCCCTATTCCTACAATGGAAGGAGATACTCTCCTTATCCTTCTTCTCATTGTCTCTCATTGGCCACATCTTAGCCATTGATTTAGAAAATGAGAGAAAAGTGAAAGTAGTACTGTGTTCATTGGACGGATGTGATTTAGAGATTATGAGGGATAATGAGAAAATGATGATGAGATAAACCTAACCCTCCTATAACAGCAATTGATTCCCACAGTATACTAAATATATAGGTGAACCTGTGCAGCACAATTTTATGGTCATAATATTCTCCTTGCCAGAATTTGTATTTTGTAATTATGATTTATGATTACAGGAGCTTTCCACCCATAAAAGTTTCAGTCATGATTTACAGTGTAGGTGTTTACCTTTGGCTTCAATATCTTTTGGCTGTCACTGAAGTACTGATTTGGATGGTTAATCCCCGCATCACATTGCATGCCATGAATAGCTTCAAATGTCAGGGTGCAAGCCAGCTACACAAACATTTAACATTCCATATGGTCGGACATCAAATTCCAAGGATAGCAAGAGAACTGAAATTATAAGTGTAGCTGAAGCTGTTGAGGTCTACCTGATAATGTCTATTTCGTACTTTGTCCATTACGTCTTCGATTGCTCGACCATTCACCCCCATTCTGTTAAGAGCAGCTCGAAGATTCTCCTCACTAACAAATAAAAATGGCATCAATTAAATATAAAGTCACCCGTTTTTAGAAGATAAGCAAGAAAGGGGTCGAACAAAATAAACAATTACAGTTCAAAGTAACTTTAACGTAATATTAGATGTTATCTCATTTATTGAATGTGAATGTTGGATCTCTCATGATAAATTAATTTTCCAAAGGGCATGAACAAGCCGGATAGAACCATGATTTATACTAGGCTTCAACTTCACACCACTAACATCAGATGAAACAAACTGCAATTCAATTAATTAATTATTTCATTACTTGAGCATTTCCTTGTAAATTACCCCACAGAAAAACAGTAAAAAATCGAACTTCCAATTTCTCTACAATCACCAACTTATTAGTGTTAGCCATGAAAATAAATATTATAATTCATCAAATCAATCTAGCAAGATTTTATGTAACCCGAGAAAAACTTTTTCTTTCATTCTAGACAGGGATTAATTATACAAGGAAAGGCAAGTCTGCATGCTGGAGCACATAAGAAAACCAAAAGTGCTCTTCAAGCAAGAGAAATAAATAGTATGGTTTAGTGAAAAGTATCGTATAACATTAATAGATAAACTACTTTAGCTCAGCAAGATATAATTTCTTACCCTAAAAACCATAAACTAGTTGAATCAGTGATCAAATACACCTAATGGGTGCCAAGGCCCACGTAATGAACTTGGTTGGCAGAGCTACACTATCCTTTTTTTTACTGAAAGATAAACTATCCTTACGAATTCTGACATTAGTATAAAAGTGACCTGAAGTGTCGATACGGGCATCCATGATGATCTCCAACACCAGGAGTTGATGAAATAACCTTTTGACAAGAATAGGGACTATAGTCCTGCAAAATCCATTAAATACTACTCGTTGAACTTTGATTAACCATGTATACAAACAAGCATCAGGGGATGTAAGCTCAAAGATCAAGTCTTCAAGTGAAACAATGACAATCACAACTCTTAAAGTTATCAGCAATAACAGACAGGCAGAGACACTTGTATCCAGACAATGCTAACCTCCTCTTGGGTTAAGGTTAGCACGCTCCAAATTTTATAATGGACCAAGATACTCGTTTTATAAAAGAAAATAAATGCAAAGGCATATAGGTCAATTTCTTCAAATACGAATTTTTTAGAAGCTGAATTAAATTACTTCACATTGGTTGTCTTTTAAATGAACATTTTTTTACCCAACTACAGACATGCAGAATGGTGGATGCTAAGTTACAAGCAATTTGTGCGTGTGCTGACTATTTAGTAAAATTTAATTAGTAGGATTACTGCAAAAGCCATTGTGGTTAATTATGAATGTGCAATAACATTTGTTGAATTTTGCATTAAGTCATTTTACATTAATCTTGACCATTAATATTTGATCAAATGACTTGCAATGAACAACTCTTGCTAGGTGCACAAATGTTTCACATGTGATCTTTGAATGTGTCTGTGTGTCTACATGAATAATGGCCGCACCGGTTCTGTACGGGTATTAAATTCTAAAAGTCAACCAGCGAGTTCACAACTTACAGTTCTCTTCCCTTCCTTTCCATAATTATGGCGTATGCTGTATGCATACTCTTTCTCAAACCTCTCCAGTCCAACCTACAACAGAGTAATTAATTAATGAATGTAAACTGATAGAAATAACGCATCACATATGAAAGTGCAAGTGCAAGCACCATCAATACCTTTTGAGAGAATTCATGTCTCCAAAATGCAAGTGCATCATCCAGATTCAGACCAACACCCTTCATGTATCATTTGAGGAAAAGAAAAAACTGAGAAAAATATGAAGACAGAAATGAAAAATGGCAGATAAATTGGGTGGTAGAAGAATTGAGAAAATATCTTTTTAATTTTGCCATTGCTAACTTAATATGTTCAACCATAACAAATTCAATGTTTTGGAAGGAATATTCAAATTGTATCTTTGAAATTGTCACATACAAGCACCAACATTAAGAAACCATGATCTCACCATCAGACCTCAATCATCAGTAGAGAGAAAGGCATCAAACCCTGACATCACTAGTCAAAGTGCAAATAACAATTATTTCAGTTTTTTAAACAAAGAACTGCATGTTTCTTTACTTGCATCTCTTATGGACAGGAAACTAGAAAGCATAGCTTTTGCTATGATTCATTCCAATCATAAAAATTGCTCCTACCCTGAAGGAGGGGAAACAGGAAACTAGAAAAGAAATAAGAATTGGCTGTATAATGGATGTCCAACCAATCTATGCTGAACACACGTAAAGAAACAGCATGCGGAATGTCAAGCCTCATGAACTAAAACATGCCGTCACTCGTAACTTTATAGAATATACTCAGACAAGTAGTCAATGCAACCTTGAGAAAGAGACCTAGTTGCATCCTCCCTCCATGCTTTAAATGGTGATCCTCTCTCAGCTGCATTAATTATGTATAACATCACGTGAAATGAGACCCAAAAGAAGTCTAAACAGAAAAAAAGAATTGGAAAGAATAAAGAAATTAACATGAAAGTGGTAGACTGGTAGCATGATTTTGAAACTAAGTCCAACCTTTTCAAATAGATGACGCATGCACAATGGAAATGAACTCTTGGCAACTTGATCAATATCCTTTAATGATATTTGAGCGTACTCCCTTGGCTGCAGAGACGCTCAACCCAAGTGAACATTATAATCTAATATAACTCACTAGTGATGGAAATAGACAAACACATAAGGCATGAATTACCTGAGAATAGTCAGGACCTAGATAACTTGAGCACAGGGCTTCCACAATCTACGCAGAAAAGCTTAGTCAATTTCAACAATGATAAGTAATTATTAAAAGTACAATGTGCTGACCAGACTTACAGGAGTCAATCTATGTTTTTCTTGTTCTCTAATTGTAGATGTCCATTTTCTGCAACAAATAATTTAAACTCAATTTTAAATTAATGGTTATACAAAATTGCTAAGGATAAATGTGGATATTTACTTGAATGCAATTAAAATTATGCGACGATACAAGATAGTAATACCTTCCCAAACAGATGGGAATTAGTTTACAGTTCACCAGCCAGGTAAGGCAGAAACTTCACCAATTCTTGTACGAATTTGGCAAAGTTGATAGGCAAGAATCGGAACAGTACAGTTCAGGAAAAGAAGTTTAGGAGAAGATTTACTGTTTTGAGCAAGCACACATACACATACAGTGCACTGTAACCAATAAACTTCATAGTCAAAAGATCGGAAACCTATTTCAATAAACATTACTAAGTTGCCAAAGGTAACAAAGTATCCTTCGAATTTTAGGACTAATGCGCAAATACATGTGCAAAAGAGATTCAAGGCACAACACAATTTGACTACTCTAACAACAATGATGACAATGTCATTACAGCTATCTACGGTGAATGAATGAAATCTCCATATTATACATCATTATATTTCTCTCTGTCTATATTGTTACAATAACCTTTTAATAGATAATTAAAATGCTGATGAGAAAATAAAGGAGAATTTAAAAGGGAAAAATGTTGATAAAGCAATGCTTTTCTTTCACCAAGCTAATAGGTTTAAAAAAGAAAATCATGAGAAAAGGTTAACTATGAATGGCCAATCTAACCTGTTTGTGAGTATGAGTGCCTTGGATAGCTGACTGCGGAATAGTGTGGCTACCAACGAGACAACCTATGAAGGAAGCAGAGAAATATATAAAAGATTTGTTTCACCCATTAGCCCTAAGTTCAATGAAAGACTGAAGAGACAGCAACTAATGCAGAAGACTAAATAACTAGAAATTACAAAATCCAACCTGATTCATTCCAACATAAGCATAACCTTGATTTATAAATACTTTCCGACCCGCCACGAGCTCAGGAACTTCTTCAAATGGTACCTACATAGGGATAAAAACAAATTAAGCTAACAAAGTAAGCAAGAGAGGTGCAGAAAAATTGAACATATTATGAGTCAGGCAAAAAGCATGAGAATCAGAAGTTAACATGATACTCTGCATTTTGCTAGAGCTTCTGCCTATACATTCACTGGTATGACCAATAAGTTTCATGGTAGATTCACACTTTTTTGCCAGATTTACCAAGAGCAAGAAGTAGGGGCAGGGAGTGCGAAAGAGTTTGAAATATGAGACTCCTCTATATTAAGGAGGCATATGTGGAGTAAATTAACTTCATTGAAAAACATAAAAATCATCTATTGAATTTGTATTTCTAGGGGAATAAAGGTTATTTTATCCCAATATACATAAAATTAGATATTTCAACTACCTAGCTTCAATTGTAGCCTAAGATCCCCTGACTTGTAAAAGATGGGTCAAAAATGGGGAAAAAGAAAAAAACACATACCTTGTAGAATATAGTGTCGTCTGCAAAGGAGAAGCAAAAGAAAATGCAGACCCATTAGATTTAGATGTTAAAATTATAATTTGAATTAAGAACTTCAAAAAGAAAGAGAAAATGACTTTAAAATCCTAGACTTCTCTTCTACGAAGGACCAAATAGAAGAATTGCCAATAAATATATGCAGTAATCTATTCAAGCAGATACAAGCAAAGTCCAAAAGTCAAAAGAATATTTTGAGCCTGAGGTAGCAACAAATAATTAAATCTTACACTGTCTACCTCTAACATGGTAAAATGAGCAATAAAATCAATACTGTTTTTTTTTTGCCCAAAATAAAATCAATACTTGAAAGTTGAAAGGTAAAAGGTGAATCAGGTGGGACAAAAAAAGAAAAAGGAAAACAGGGTTTTGCTCCTACTGTCACGTAGAGGCTGGCCAATGGACCGTGCAACTTGTTCCAATTTGTCCTTCACACTCTGAAAATAATAACTTCATGTCATCATAGATTCTGAGAGGCATTTTGCATGTACAGAAAACTGCAAAAATCCACTTCATTTGCCAAAATTGTAAAGGATAAGCCCAATAAAACAAACGACAAGTAATTACCTCAAATTCCACATGGTTAACTGCCTTGTAAGGAAGGTCGAATTCTGCCATGATTGCCCTCTGTGAATCACAAGAAACGTACATGACAAATCGACATATAGGGTTGAAATTCAAAATACAATACATGTTATCTAAGATGGTTGTACCTGAGCTTCAGCACTTTCACGACGAAATCGGTAGCGAAATAGTGAAGTTTCCATAGATAGGAACCATTTCCTCAAGTCCTCACTGGAGACGAGGGTGAATATTTTAGTAGATAAGGAATAATGTTAAAAAATAACTAAATAAATTACATTTATTTAACAGTTATCCAAATTTAAAGGATTTCAATAGTTGGTTGTCCTAGACTAAGGGTGGCATTAATTATGAGCTTGTTTTTTGCTTACAATCACAGAAACACGAGGAACATATAAAAAGACATGCAATAACAGTAGAAATGGAGGACTGGGGGCTTACGTTCGGCAATACACAAGCCGTAGAACAAAATGAGATATAATATCCTTATTTACAACTTCAGATGCCTGTTGATGCCTCATATGCGTTTTCCATAAATTGTTTACCTGTATAGAGGATATTGCATAGTAAATGACCTGTATGTTTGGAAAATCCAACAGTAAAGTGATCATAAATATGAGATTTTACTAATTGATCCATTTCTTCTAGTTTCTTCCCCCGAGATAAACCATCAGAAATCCCCTTGAGAACTGCAACACACAATAATAACCATCAACCACACAATTTCGTACGAATCTAAACTCTTGTTTCTGGAGAAAAAACCACTTCAAAAACTTGCTAAGTACTGATGATACCACTGCTACGATAGAATTTGAAAAGATAACATGCTGAGGAAAAATGTTAGTGATTTGATACTTGTTCAGTATACTGTTTGAAACTAATTTAATCGTTAGCAAATTTTGGTACCAACTAACCAATTAGCTTTTTCTTTAGTTTTTCATTTCTGATATTCAATCATGAAACCACAATCGCAGCAGCTAAAATCAGTTAAAGACATAGTAGTTCAGCAATGCTATTCAACTGCAAAAGCCTAGACACTAAAATCGCCGGCATTCCAAAGAAGTGCATCAGTAGATCACTGGAATTCAAAGAAGAGAAGGGGAAAAAAACGAAACGGAAAATAAAAGTAGATGGAGAAAATTCACCTCGAAGACGATCCATGGCGTATAGCTCGAAATCCTCGAGCCTCACCTCAAGCGGTGGGGCAGAACGATAGAGGGGAAGGGTGTTAACAGCATCATCTGTGGAGATATTCCGATGGACGTGAGATCGAACAATTTCCATATTTTCTGTCAAAACTTGTTGCGAACTCTCAGCGTAAAAAGTTTTAGCTGCTTCACTGTTCCCAACCGAAGCGCCAAATGATAGACTGAGGTACAAAATGGCGGGAACACAGTCTGAATGGTCATTTTTAGGCGGGAGAACTTAAAAAATAAAAAATAAATAAACATTATAGGCTTTTAGTTATGGGAGTGTTACTATTAAGTATTAACTAACATTACTACCTATTTATTTCACCATTAGATTAAATTATCAATCATGAGCATATCAATGGGGGCGGAACTAAGGAAGGCTAGGAGTGACCCTGGCCCCCTAAAATTATAAAATAGAACCTAAATGTTTAGAAAATTATATATTAGTCTCATAAAAATTTTAATATTTTCACTTTACTCCTCACTAAAAATTCCATGAATGGACTAAAATGAAAATCTTAAAAATTTTATGGAGCTGAAATGTACATAAACACCTAAATTCTATTCTATAATTTTCGCTCTCCTAATAACAATTCTCGGCTCCATCTCTTTGTGTGATAGAGTTTATGGAATGCAAGTTGCCAACTATTCTTGAGTCAATTACATAACATTTGAAAATCATTTTACTACAATTAGAGCTGGGAATTAGGGTCGGCCTGGCCCTCCAGGGCCTGAGGTAAGAAAAACATTTGTTTTTCAAAGTCCGGCTCGAGAGCACCAGGGCCAGGGTCGGCCCTCCAGGGCCCGAAAATTACTATTCCAAATTTTTATTAATTTTCCTCTGGTTTTAAAAAAAATATAATTAGTAAATTACACCACGAATTATCCAACAAATAAACACAATCACTAATTCATAATCAAAAGCAAACTATGTTCACAAATAACTCACATAAAACATAAGAAACATATCACTAAGCGACATTAGTACGATGACTATTATTGTAACAAATAATTTAATTTGTTAAACATAAGAGTAATTTTATTTACAACAAATAATAAACCAAATCATAAAATTAGAGTATAATTATTATGTATTTGTAGTTAAATGGATAAAAAACTCTATAAAAAAATATAAAATATATATAAATTAACAAATTAAAAAAAAAAAAACTACAGTGAAAAGGGCCTGTGCAGGCTGGCCCGAGGCCCTCCAGGGCCGGCCCGTTTAAGTCCGAGGCCCTCCAAAGCTGGCCCTACATGGCCAATTTCAAATATCTCGTCCATTTTTCAAGCCCGGCCCTTGACGGGCCAGGGCCTAAACGGGCCGGAACGATGGGCTCTGCCCGATTTCCCGGCTCTAACTACAATAGGTATTGAAATTCTTGACTTTTATTTTATATTTTGTTTGTAAAAAATATGCTTTAGATATTTTATTTCGTTTCATTTTGTAAGTATTCACAATGATCATATAAATACATGAATATTTTTAAAACAAATAAATTAGTAGTGACGTTAACAATTAATATTAATAAATAGTAAAATAACATAAGTTTTTATTCTGATTAATTGTTTACTCTCTGTGTTTAAAATTATACTGAGATCAGAAAAAAAAAAACATTAAATAACAAATTTAACAATGAACCATTAACCAATTCTAAACGCGTCAGATTTTATTGTCAGTGTATTATTGTCACTTTACTCCTCTATATAAAAAATTGTATTGATGATTAATTGATTTTCTCAAAATAAGTGTATAAGTTTGTTCTCCAGGCAAATCATTTGGCAACGTTACTACAAGTTGGACTCTTGTTCAAATTAGAATATAAACCCTAGGAAGTTATTACAAAGCCATAAACATTGATAAAGTCAATGTCTTCAAGAGTCACTGACAATAATTTGGAAATGGGATAATACAATATTTAGTCTTTTAAATTTATCCTCATTTTAAGATTAGTCTCTCAAGTTTCAAACCATATATTTTATTATCTCAAGTTTTGTATAGTTTTTTTTTTATACTAAAATTTTAGGAAAGGGGTCAGACTCACCCACAATCTAAGGGCAGGGCGAAGTCTCCATTCCTCCTAGATGATACCAATGTTGGGCAGGGCGAGCCGTCTATTACCCACAGACGTTTACCTAGGCACACAAAAGTTAGGATATCTCCCCTAGCGCCTTGACCAACTCCAGGATCGAACCCCCTCCCTTTGGTGAGAGTGTCCGACCTTTTTGCCAATTGAACCCAAAGACGAGGGGTCAAGTTTTGTATAGTTGATCCTTATTATTCAAACAAAATCTAAACCATTTGACCCCTTGACCTTGAGGCACTAAACCCATGTTTTGAAACTTGATGGACTAAATCTAAAATGAAGATAAACCTGATGATAAAAAGTGTATTAACCCTTTTGAAATCAAGAGAGTATTTTGAAACGAATCAAAATTATGATACTATTTAATCAAAATAAAAAATTACAAGACTAACATTAAAAACATTGAATACAGAGAAGGAACCAAAAAAAAAATGCATGTGCTCCCCAAGATACATTTTTTTCATATAATATCCAATATACATTTTGATATAATAAATAAGATACCCTAGGTAGAACCCAAAAACAATATTCCTTCCGGTCCTAATTATAGGAATACTTTTGTAATACAAACTGTACTACAAAAATGTTCATATAATTAGGACCGGAGGTAGTAATAGACTAGGGGAAAGAAAACACTACAAAACTGAGCCCAAACGTTAATTTTTCGGGTAGGGTCCAATATATCTGTTCCAGAAACTGTATAGCAACCTACGCTTGGCTTGTTCCCTCTAGTCAATCCCCAGTTTTAACCTCTTTTGCTTCCTGTTATCTTTCCTTTCTTCTCTTCTCTTCCCTGCAGGGATTAAAAATAGACAATCAAATACGTACACTAGGTTATTTGATATGAAGACATGTTCTTCATTGCCATCATCTTTGGACTACGGAAAATGGAGAAAAGATTCGAAAGAACCGGTTTTGTTTAAATGCATTCGATCACACTGTATTGTCTGTCAGTATAGACAGAATTGTTAAACATGGAGAAAATTTTCATCTGGTTTTCCAAATTTCTTCTCTAGATGGAAATTGCCTTTTCTTCTTCCTTTTGGTTCCAGCTGCTTGTTCACCATTTGCAGTTTGTATTTTACCATTTATTGTTTGCCTTTTGCCATTAGCGATTTGCTTTTTGGCATTTGCATTTTGCTTTTCGCCGTTACTTGTAATCTCCTTTTCGTTCAATGATTTTTTTCCTATTGCATCCTTAAAATGGGTAATATCACAGATCATTACATATTTTTGGGTGATAATGATGAAACTCTGGATCAAACGGTTTGATATTTTTTTGTAGATTGATTGACACTAACATTTAAAACCATGTGAAAAATTTTACTGACAGTTTCTCCTTAATGTTGAAATTGTTCTAAGATGATTCTATTTCTTTGTCCATGTCTAACTGTATATTAGAACATAGCAATCATTTCTTCAATGCCTACATTCTGAGTGTGTCATAACCCATGTTTAACCAATTTAGAGTATAAGTGAAATAAGACATATGTTTTCCACTCGAAAATTTTCATGACATACTGTATCATGGCCTTACAAAGCCTCATGCACCTATATTGCTCATTTTTGTTTACTAGTTCTACATAGCCCTTTGCAAACATAAGACGTGATATATTGAGCCATCAAGACACTGACATGTTCATAAATCATACTCTTTCATCTTTTCCTACCTCTAAGAGAAATTTGTAGGGACTTCTTTTGTTCATGAGACAATCCTAATTCCTCTGTTCCCTCCGAAATACTCTCCTTACTCAAACTTTCCATGGATAATGGAACCTAGGTGAAGGTGAAGACTTAACCAAATCAATAACGATTATATATGTTGCAAGTAAATTCACATGATATGGCAGAATATGTTAAAAACCATATGTGTCATAAAAGATAGTTGTGTCATATAATATACTCCCTCCGGTCCTAATTATAGGAGCAAATTACCAGAATTTGAGGAGATTAAGGAGATAAGTTAAATTAGTTAATTATACTAATTTTCCAAAAATACCCCCTTTCCTCCCACTCAAATACTCCCTTCCATGTTTGGGCTATTAACCTAAAACATTAGTCTCCACTTCCTTTCCTCCCACTTCCTCCCCTCATACCAAACACACCCTTAGAGTCAGTTCAAAAATCCCAAAAGTTATCCGTATGATTGATTAATCGGCACCCACGTAATAATACAAAATTTATAAAAACAGAACTATATGTATCGTATGAACAATGCATCTGATTTCATATTTCATGTTCAGACTCGCATTTTTAGTTCGGATACAAAAAAATGATGTGTGTGAAAGATGAGCAATAATGGATGGTGAATTCTGCCCACTCATGTTTTACAAACACTTCTCAATAAAAAAAAAAAAAGGTAAAATCTCTCACTTGATTGAATATAAGGGTGTTGCAAATTAATTATTGTGGAAGAAGTATTAGTAGGGGTGATATGGGAAAAATATGACAAAAATTACTCATAATTGTTTTATATAAAAAAGTATAATTTAGGTGTATATGACATTAATGAGTTGCAAACATTATTTACTTTATAAAATATATAGGTGTATTATCAAATTATTATTGTCTTTAATTATTATTGAAAAAGTATAAATAGGAGTATTATAGGAAAAAAAAATGACAAGTTAAAACTTGCTCTTATAATTAGGACCAAAACAAATCTAAAATTTACTCTTATAATTAAGACCGGAGGGAGTATTTTTTTTAAGCTTAACAGGTAATGGCTTATATCAAGGATATAAACTTTTGTTCATTCAGTTTTTTTACACTTCTATCTGACAAAATTTATTTGATTATACGCTTAATATTGTAGGAGAAAAATCTGGAAAAAGAGGACAAAGAACTGATAGAATCTCTTCTCAAGTGAAAGTATGACTATTCTTTTTTTTTTTTTTTCTATAGAAGAAAGTATTACTAGCATGGCAGTCATATATAAGTTATTCTTTTGAGTTAAGGTACAATATTATATATGAGATTTTGTTTTTTAAAGTGCGTCCAACACTAAATATTTTTTTTGAAAGGCAAAAATGACTATGAACGTCCAAAATAAGTGCAAAAATACACATTGATTGTTTGTTTAAATTTTTTAGGATTAACGTGTAAAAATACACATTGATTGTTTGTTTAAATTTTTTAGGATTAACGTGTAAAAATACACATGAGATTTTCCTAAAAGTGCAACCTATACAAATGTTTTTTTAAGAAAAAATAACTATAAATTTCCAAGATAGATGTAAAAATACACATTGAGCATTAGTTGACTGTTTGATTTTTTTTTTATTGAAAATGGTAACATTGAGGATGACGTGGATGATTAAGAAAAGTATTGGCAGATCATTTTGTTTTACTTTTTTCTTAAAAAAAATAAAGATGTTTTTCTTAAAAGCAAGATAAAATTTGAATTTTTTCAAATGAGTCATCAGCTAACTAAAATTAAAATTATATGAGTTGTTATGTTTTTATTGGATAAAATTCAGATGACGTGATACTCTTGGAGTATGTAAATATTTCTCCAATATAAAATAATAATTTGCTGACTAGGTAAGAAAAATTAACTTCCACTTAACCCTTTATCTCCACTTTATCACTTATTTTGGAAGCGAAAGGGAGAGGGGATGAAGGGTTAGTTGAAAATTAATTTCCCTTAGCCAGTCAACAAATTATTATTTCAGGTTGTTTCTTAATTATTCACGACATTCTCCCTATCACCATTTTCAATCAAAAAATTCAAATAAACAGTCCATATGTATTTTGCACCTATTTTGAAAGTACATATATACTTTTATCCCTTAAAAAACATTTGTGTCGAACACACTTTTGAGAAAATCTCATATGTATTTTTGCACCCAAGCCATTAACAATATTCAAAGAAATTGTCAATATGCATTTTTTCACCTAATAGTTAATTTTTACCCTAAAAAACATTTGTTATTGAACGCACTTTTAGAAAAATCTCAAGTGTATTTTTGCACATCAACCCTTCTTCCAATCTATTACTTATTTAGGAGTTTACACTTGTTTTCATTCTATAACCTTATTAAGATATATTTACAAAATCAATTACTCCTCCGGTCTTTAATATAAGATATATTTACCTAATTTGATTATATTAAAGAAGTTAGTTGAGTTAGTTATTATGACATGTATGTTAGTTGAGCTAGTTAATATGATATGTATTTTATAAAACACTCTAAGTATTTTCTTTAATTCTCTTATTCCCTCTCATTCTTGATTATTGTTGAGGGAACATCAATAAGGGTAAATTATGAAAATATTGACAAATATAAAAATTATGTTTTATATTTAGAATTAAGATTAACTCCCAAATGATGTTATATAATTAGGAGCGGAGGAGTATCTTGTTAAAACTTTACAAGTGGTATTCTAAATTAATAGCATTTTAGTGTTACAAGTGGTATCTTGTTATAATTTTGATTTACTTCTCGGTTTAAGTGTTTAAAATTCTAAAGATGTATTTTTTTTTTTGGCCAGCATAAAGATATTATTACTACATCACCCAAATTATATAGACAATTATCTTGTATTCTAAATTTATAATAAAGATAACATTGAAGTGTTACTATATATCTTTTTGGACAAAAAAAAAAGTTACTATATTTCTCATTGAGTTTTATATCTAAATTTAAAAGAAAGTAAGGATATCAATGCATAACTCAAATTTTAAAGTTTATATATAATTAAATCTAAAATTTGTAAGGGCTAAACACTGAAGTCCTATTTATTGATGAGGTTTTGAAAGAATCAACCAAAGAAAAAAAATGTAAGATTTAAACATTAATTATAAGGACGATGGAGATGAGTAAATAAGTACTCCCTCCGGTCCTAATTATAAGAACTATTTAACCGATTTTGGGGATTAAAGAGAGGAGTTAAATTAGTTAATTTTACTCATTTTCCTAAAATGCCCTTATATAAATTTAAAATGACATAAGTAAAAGTGAATTACAACCCCGCCACATATCTCTCCGACTAATTTTCCTTTTCACATGTTTTCTAATTGAAATAATGGTCTTGCTATATATGTGTTTATATATATGTGTGTGAGTGTTTGTGTATGTACACACACATATATATCTACACACATAAACACAGATATACATATATATGTACACACACATATATATACATACACACACACATATATATATAAATACTCATAATAATAAGTATATATAGGGGTATTATAGGAAAAAATTGACAAAAGTTAAAACTCGCTCTTATAATTAGGACCAAAACCAACTCTAAAATGTGCTCCTATAATTAGGACCGGAGGGAGTACAAAAGTACTATTATAATCAAGTATTTATAAGTGTCATAATATATGGTTCATTGCTTCGGGGCTTCCTGCCATGATGGGGTTTTGTAGGCATGATGCCGCAACCAATTTATCAAATCATCTTTATCTTCTTTTAGTGCAACAAACATTTCTCGACACATTTGGTGCATCATCATGTTATAACATCGATGGCGAAAGTCACAATCATTAGCAATTTCTGGAATGGTCAATAATTCAGCTACAACGTCACTCACATGTGCATCATTGTTGGAGATCTTTTTAAGGGCATATGCTCTATCCTTAGATGTGATAGCAATCACACTAAAAGCATCTGCTATTTGTTTCGACGATGACATTTTTTTCCTTTTTGATGCATTTGACCCTTCACCTTCACCCCTCTTTCTCTTCGCAATGGATCTTGAACCACTAGGTGCCCTAGGTTGGGTATTTGTTGTCAAGTATATGCCTTTTAAATTTGTTGGCACCTGCACATTACCTCCAATATTAGCACATTGAAGCACTTCCTCACTATCACCTGAGCCTTCTTCTAAGTCCATTGTTGGTCGATACACATCATCTCCATCTTCACCCAGTGACATCCACTGTGTTGAAGATGGTGTGAACATTTTGTCTCCTGATGCCATAACTTACTTGAATAATATTTGCAACTCTCTGGTGAACTTCAAGCCATTGTATCTATACTTCGCATATCCTGCATGAAAAAAATCAACCAAAATCAAAGTTGTATCACCCAACAAAGGGAATTAGTAGAATTTCATATCTTTATATCGCAAATACTTTTTACCTGACCCACGATTTGGATGAACTTGATCTCAAGTTTGGATTAATTGCAGATTGAAGAATCTGGTAACTAATACGTTCATGATGCTGTTTTCATTCGAATTTCAAAATAAACTTACGTAATTTCTTCTTAAATCAATATTTGGCAAATGAAATTAATGACAACAAGTAGACTTTGTTGATTTGATAATAAGAAAGCGTGTAAGCATGCTTTGATGATGTAACAATAAGATGAATTCATGAAGCAATGGCTTCAGAAATTAAAGACAAGCAGGGAGAAGACAAGAGGAGTTGAAAAAACTTGATTTTGATTTAACTTTTTTTGTAGCTACTTAATTATAACGTAAAAAGGGACAGGTAATTAATCAATGAGGAATCCAGAGAAAATAGAAAGGTTGTTTCATCATCATAATTCCACACTTTGCCTTCATAATTTATATCCCAAAACAAAGAGCACAAAACTTGGTGCTTATTCTGTTTCATCATCTTGAAAAAAAATTCTACCTTATGCCTCCCCTTTTCTCACCGTCCATTGTGTCTACCATTTCTTTTTCTATTCAACCATCCAAAAAATCAATCATTTTCATTTCAGTCTTTTTCCTTTTACTCTATTATTCAAGTTCTTGAAGGAGAATGAAAGTTTCAAGAACCTCAGCACAAGAAAGTCAGTAAAGATGTTGAAGAAATTTTGCATTGGTGCGACAAAAAGTAGAAAGTCATTAAAGATCAGCTTCAGAAAAAGGAACCTGAAAGAAATTTATCTGTTTTTTATTTTTATTCTTTAAATTTTCATTTCTGATGCTCACGCTAATCCCAATTATTTGGTGACAGAGGTTGCACAAAAGCTTCGTCAAACCCACCCTTTATCATGTTCTTTTGACCTAATTCTTGTGACATGAAGCACAAGTGAAAATCTTTGCTCTCTCGCTTTGGAAAATTTGCAGGAGTAAAGGAAAACCGAAGCTATTTCCAAACCTCTCAATCAGATATTTCATTTTTCTATTTATGAGAACAATTCAGAGCTTCTCCATTGCACAAAGTGAACAGAGCTAAAGGGAAAATAAAGACAATGGAACACAATCAAAACTAATTATTATTAAGAAGCACTTCAGCCATGGCAGAGAGAACAACAGAATATTAAAGCCCTCTCTAGCCACTTCAAAAGAAAGGGATGTGACTAAACTCTTTCTTCTTTAGTTTATTCATTCTCTTTGGCCGCAAAAGAAAGGGGAGGGCATCAAAACTTAAAACATACCCGCGGTGGCCGGTTAGTAAGAGCCCGACAGAGTGAGAGTCTGAGAGATCGCAGGCTGAGACGAGTGAGCCACGACCAGTCGACCACGACCCACGAGTGATGAGATGAGAGAGAGGGACCGGAGAGGGGGAGACTGATACGGTGACGGGGTTGAGAGAGAGAGAAGAGTAGCTGGCCGCCGGCCGTAGAGGAGGAGAGCGAGAGAGGAAGGCGAGCGACGAGTGACTAGAGAGTGAGAAACTGCTGTGCTGTGAATGAGGGATCAGTGTTAATGGGTGGGGTTTCATTTATGGTAAAATCACTCGTACAAAAGACCATAAACAAATATAAAAATGTCCTTTGGAATTTTTTTGTCATTAGTTGTTAATGTAAAATGACTAAATTGCCCCGAAAGAATATTAAAGACTAAATTGCCCCGAAAGAATATTAAAGCAAAAGGCATAAGAGAATTTTAACATGAGTAGTTTATACGTATTTTAACTGTTGGGATCCGTACACGCAGCGGAAGGATTCTTATCCATTTAAAATTTTGCGAATTTCAAAGAGGATCTATCAACGGCGTTTAAATCAAGGTTCGTTAGGAAAAATCGTACCTATGCGAACTCGTGAGTGACCTTTGCAAACACGTGGGTTAACACCTTCTTGTTCGACCTTTGCAAACACGTGAGCTAACACCTTCTTGTTCGATCAATCTCTAGAAGCCGACTCTAGGAATCCACTCCCCCTATCGGTATCCACACCGAACAGCTTTCCAACACGTACGACAGCGTGCTAGCACCTTCTTAGCTTGTGTCTCTCGTTTTTTTCTCTAGGACTTCTTTTGAGGCTTGTTAGGTTCATTCTTCTAATACGACTTAGATCAATATCTATTTATAGAGTTTCTAAAACCCTAATTGGGCCGTATTAAAATATTCAAGACTAATATCAATTAGTCATTGAATTTCGAATTTGGATTAAATATAGTAATTAAATCTGTCCAACATATCTAATCTAATCTATTTAATTAATCCACATTAAAAGCTAGCTCATTTAATTTATTTCTATGAATCAAATCTGAGATATGATATCTATCTATTTAATTAAATCTGATATACTATATCTCAACTCAATTAAATATGAGATACTACATCTTTATTCAAAAATCAAATCTGAGATACAATATCTCTATTTGTTTTAAATATTTAATTTATCAAATAAATTAAATACAAAACAAATATTATATAATAATATCATTATTAAATAATTATATTATTGTTTAATTTCAAAATTATATATATATATACACACACACATATATTCATCCTAGATTAAATATTGTATTCATTAGATCTTAGACATATCTAAGATTCAATGAATCTAGACATTATTGCTCGTGTTGGGCTATTTTTGTGTGTGACCTTGCAGGCCCACATGAGATTGGCAGTGGGCCAATATTGTACCAGCTCACAAGTCGCAAGCGGCATTTAGCAAGACATTGTGACGATTCAATTCATATGGGATCGGTGATACGATACAACCTATCATACAACCATGTCACGTCCTTTTTGTCACACGATAACTTGGTCAAGGATGAGGCATGTATAATGTCAACTTCCTGTTCTTGACCATTACTTTCTCGATTCTTGAGTCGTCTAACAATTGAAATGGAAACTCCTTTTCATGGTAGTATGACCATACATTTCTCAGACTCACTCATCGAGGGACCAGTATTATCTCTCTACAAATGTGAGGACAAATTCCATCTTGACCATTCACATTCCTCTGCATGAAAACCACTGATCTCAATCCAAGCCTTTATCATCACCCGGTCAAAGGTGACTTTTGATTAGGTCAAAGATCAGCGACTCTCATGTAGGAATCCATGATGATCTCAGGTCAAAGGGCGTTATGACGCGGTCATACATGAGATAAGCTTATGACTAAATCCATGCAGCTTTCTCATAATCCAGCACCTTGTACTCTTATAAGTGCCTATGACTTTGATTTGTATCTCCATACTCATCAAAGTCATACCGGTTTTATTTCATCTTTGCTCCCGCATAGATGACGGACCAGGGACATTTAGGACAATCTATATGATATGTCCAAGGATACAATTATCATAACAAACATGCAAATAATATGATAACAAAAAGGAGAAATACTTTAAATATTGATGACGTTTAAATTACAATGACTTGCCCCTAGGGCATAATTTCCAACATTAACAACCTCTTATACCTATTCTAACAACATTAACAACCATTTTGACAACAATATTTTCATATCTGGAGAATTTTTGAAACTGTAGTACTTATTATCCCAAATTTCATATCAATAGCTTATATATATTTTGTTAATCTCTCATGCTTATTTTAACAACATCAACAACTATTTTGACAATGATATTTCCATACCTAAAGAACTTTTGGAATTTCAGTACTTATTGTCTCAAATTTCACATCAGTAACTTATACGTATTTTAACAACCTCTTATATCTATTTTGATAACATCAACAACTATGTTGACAACGATATTTTCATACCTAGGGAATTTTTGGAACTTCAGTACTTATTGTCCCAAATTTCATATCAGTAGCTTATACATATTTTAACAACCTCTTATACCTATTTTAACAACATCAATAGCCATTTTGATAATGATATTTTCATACTTGGAGAATTTTTGGAACTTCAATATTTATTGTCTCAAATTTCACAGCAGTAGCTTACACATATTTTAACAATCACTTATTCATATTTTGACAACATTAATAGCCATTTTGATAATGATATTTTCATACCTGGAGAAGTTTTGGAACTTCAGTGCTTACTGTCTCAAATTTAACATCAGTAGCTTATACATATTTTAACAACCTCTTATGCCCATTTTGGCAACATCAACAGCCATTTTAACAACGATATTTTCATATCTAGAGAATTTTTGGAACTTCAGAACTTACTGCCTCGAATTTCAAATCAGTAGCTTATACCTATTTTAACAACCTCTTATGCATATTTTGACAACATCAACAACCATTTTAACAACGATATTTTCATACATGGAGAATTTTTTAAACTTCCGTACTTATTGTCCCAAATTTTACATCAGTAGATTTTAACAACTTCTTATGCTTATTTTGGCAACATCAACATCCATTTTGACAACTCCATGAGGCTACTTTGAGAGTTGAATATCATATCAAATCCAAATATTATATGACATCCAAATATTGAGTTGTACGAATTTGAACTCTGCAAAAGAGGCAAAATGTCTATAAGATACAAAATGAAGAGAATGGAATAAAAAAATACCCAATTTCGAAAGCTATATTCTTTTCTAACAATAAGAGGAAAGTCAAACCAACAAAAACAAAGGTATAAGAAAATTGTGTTAAAGAATCAAATAGGGGTCGAAAACTATATGCAACACAACTTTAATTATTTGCTATAGAGTATGGCCTTGAATTGAACTAATAATTGGAATTACTGAGATACATTAAATTCACTCGAAATGAATGCAAAAGAATCTGCTAACACCCAACACCTAATGTAAGTGTGTGGGAGACGAGACAAAAATGTTTCGAGACAAGAGCCAAATGAGCATTGTTGACCAGAGGGTGAGTGCTATAGCTACAACACCATACATCCATAATAGTATCATTGAGTACTCTTCATGTCCGAGTTTAGACGCCGACAGAGCATCACTGGACCAACTGATACTTAACGGCATTACCTTCCATACAAATGCAGAGCTTCAGAGGAGCGACGAAGGCAGGGCCTCAGACGAGCAATGGAGGCTGGGGGTTCGGAGAATCGACAGAGGTTGGGGGTTTGAAGGAGCAACGGACTGATTGGGACTTCAGAGGAGCGACGAGCGGACGATTGAGCGACAAACTGACTGAGCCTCGTATATCATTAGGGACTTCAGAGGAGGTTGGGGGTTCTCCCATGAGTTTTGATTTAATATTCCTTGGGGCAACTTAGTCATTTCACATTAACAACTAATCAGACAAAAGTCCCTGAGGAATTTTTTGATAGAGGAATTAGGTGTGGGACTTTTTTGTAATTGTTTATGGTCCTTGGGACCTGACAGTGATTTTCCCTTGATTTTTTTAAGATTAAATTATATAAAACCCTATAAACTTGTCATTAGTTGCATATAACCCATTTGACATTTTAAAATTTAAATCTAACCCCTGACCTTTTTTTTTAATTATTATCACCTTGCCGTTAACTCACCGTTATCTTTTTAATATAAATTATCACGTCAGATTAACAAATGACGCATAGCATCTTACGTGGCATCCTATGTAAATTACTAATTTTATAAAACACTATGAACTTTAAATAGTTACAGATGACTTCCCCGAACTTTCATCAATTACAAATATTAAAACACATTTTCATTACTTTTTTCATTTTAATATATTTTTATCAAGATTTTTACTATGATTTGTTAATTAAAATAGCTTTTGTTTATGGCAAAAACTAGAGGAATAACACTTAAAAAAATATAAACAAATGAGAAACAACATAATTTGCAAGTGGCGGAAACATCATGAATAGGTGGAATTGTCTTATGAACAATTGAAATTATTTTCTTAACAAGAACATATTAAAGCATGATCAACTCAAATTTCATTTGCAAGTGGCAAACATGTCATGAACTAGTGAAATTCCACTTTTTCACCAAGTACCATCTTGAAAGTGTTCATAGGACTTTTCAACTTGTTCATGACATGTTTGTCACTTGTGAACGGAATTTGATTTGATCATGCTCCAATGCATTCTTGTTAAGAAATTAATTTTTCTAGTCCGTTTGACTATTTCACTTGCTTATGATGTGTTCACCACTTACAAATGGAATTTAAATTGATCATGCTCCAATATGTTCTTGTTAAAAAATTAATTCCACTTGTTTATAGAACTATTCCACTTGTTTATAGAATTATTGCACTTATTCATGATATATTCGCTATTTGAAAATGAGGTTGTTTCTCCTTTGTTTCTGAAAGGGTTACTTTTGTTTTTCTTACTTCAGAAATTAATTTCACTTCAGCCCCACCAGACTATGGTGAAATTTCATATTTCTTTGGGTTAATGAGAATTAATTCGCCAGAGTAATCCTTTTGTGAAATTTTCCCAAATAACTAATATATAGTACTTTCTTTTGTAAAAAAGATATATTTTACGCTTTGCAATGGAATGGCTTTATGATAATGTATTATTTTAATTTTCTATTTTTATGATACTTAATTTTAATTTATAAGATCTGATTATTAAGATACAATTTCTTGAAAGTGACACTAAGAGGAGCAAAGTAGGAGCAGGGATGGAGGGGATTAAAGATGTTTAGGGTATTTCAGAAAAAAATATATCATATTAACTAACTTAACTATTATCTGTAATCTACTAAAATTAGTTAATTAGATCTTACATTAAAGATTAAAGGAATATTATCTTCTTCTTTTTTCAATCTTGATATACTTATTTTGTTTATTCTGTTTTAAAAATATTCAAATGGTACTTATTTCATTGTTTAGAAATGGCTATAAGCAGATAATCTCCTCTACCTTATAGTCCCCTTCCGTTCCAATGTCTTAATCTGCCCATTCATTAAATCTAATGGACGAAAATAAATCATTTAATGGATGTGACGCTCCTACTGATGCTGGCGTGGTTCTAATTCCAACGATTCTCAGAGGATGCCTGGATATGGTTCTGAAGGACCAGTTGGCTTGTCATTACTAGTTTCCATTCTAGTTGGTTGTATTAAGGGCTAGATCTTCATAGTCTAGTCCCTATCTCACTTTTCAAGTTTCGGCTTGTCTGTATTTCTAAAAAAAAAAAAGAAAGGATGTTATTAATGGCATGTAAGCAAATGGATGATCAACACAAAATTGTGTTGTATACATAATCTTTAGATGATCATGAAGATTGGACTGTGGAGCTACACCAGACATATAGGGATATTATTAGATATGCTGATTAGTGATTACTTAGCTTGTGAAGGTCACAATGAATCATCTGAAACATTGCTGGTACTAGATGCATCGAATGGATGCCTGGACATGTTCTGGACAAAAAGCAATGAATTTGCCAAGTTCTTTGTGTGTACTAGGAATTGTTCCTAGTCTTTGTATTTCAAGCATTGGTTTGCTTTTTTAATTCAAATAAAGAAAATGAGGCTTTCTAAAAAAAAGGAGCGAAGTCATATATAGGGCTCATAGAAGCGTGATTTATCAAATTTGGAATCAATTAAAGAAGAAAGGTGATGCTTCTCGCAAGTCAAACAATGGAAGCAAAAGAATGGAGTTAGAACAAGTACATGACACTCTCCTAAATAAGTAGACTACCCTTCCAAGTATATAATGATAAGTTCAAATGTGAAAAAATAACAAAATGTTTATACTACTCATTTGTTATTGGAACTTTTTGATAATTTAATTCCTTCCTTGGAATCTCACATTAACTTTCCTGAAGAATATTAGCGAGACATCATTGGGAAGATTGAGAAAGGCTGAAAAGCTACGACGCACCACACCTTTTTATTTGAAACCATATTTGAAACCAAAGAACGTGATGTTTGAATTTGGACAGAACTTTTAGGGAGTTTTTAGAGAGAAAAGGTCCAGTGGCGTTGGTAGTAAAAAAAAGCCCACATGGAGGTGTTTGAGGTGATGTTTCTGCCACTGGCATTTTGAAAAAAAAAAAGCCCGTTAAAGCAAAAGTTGGGGAGGAGAGTGTCTACAGTTTGTTGTATAATTGGGCGAGCGTTGGCTTCGCCATTTTTGTTTTGCTTTTTTATTGTGTGTGTGTATATATATATATATGTTGGGTTATCGTTTGTCATGTTACTTGACATAAGGTTATGTCAAGTCACTCCAAAACTACGTCGTTTTGGGGTTAAAAGAATTAATAAACTCTCAAAACGACGTAGTTTTGGGTCAGGGGAATTAATGAAGGATCTTTTAGTAAAATTCATATAATAAATACAAAAACACCATTCATTAATTTCCTTAACTCCCAAAACAACGTAGTTTTTGACTCACTTGACATAATCTTATGTCAAGTGACATGACAAACGATAAACCCTATATATATATATATATATATATATATATATATATATATATATATATATATATATTATGGGGTGTTTGCAACAGGCACATGATAATCGAGCAAAAAAAAAACAGACACATATGATGCTGAGCGTGGGCCCGTCACAAGTAATATTTTTTTTACTTTAATTATTTACTTTTTGTTTTTTTTTGTCTTTTTAACAGTTTCTATCATTCATTTTTTTTTCAAATTTAAATTTTTATCTTCAATTATCACAATATATACAACTAATATATATGTAGTATTCAACAAGATTCATGTTATTTTTAGTCATTTTCCTCTCAATTCACTTTTCAAATAATAATTCAAATACTATTCGGTTTGAAAAAAAACCACTTCTACCACCATTAATCCAAACACAAATCACATTTATAACATGACTTTTTTCCTCTTAGGCTTCTGCAAAAGTCAGATAGAAAATAAACCAGTGCTAACCCAAACAGGCTCATTTTTTCTCATTCTGACATAAAGTTGCAGCCATTTTGTCTAACCTAAAGCCAATGAAATATTTCCTTCTCTATTTTGTTTTTGGGCCCATGTGATTGATTAATGGAATCAAAAGTCTGCATAACAAGAAGAAAACCTTTATATAAAAAAAAAAAACAGAAGAAAGGATGAATTGTAGCGAAAAAAAAAAAAAGGATGAAATTGAGTTAAACTTAGTTCTCCGTTTATGTTCTGTCTTTTTCAGCTAGTTCTTTCTTCTTGGGAAGAATTACAATGGAGTCGTAACAAAATGATTTAATTACCAATAAGTCCTTATGATAACTGATGAACATACAATTCCTGAGTAAAAAATGACAACACCTCACTTGTCATTAGGATATCTTGATAATTTAGTTCTTTCCTTGGACTTCATAGTAATTCCTCCTTCCTTTTACCTCTCTTGTTATCATTTTTTTACCTTCTCTTATGCAACAATATTGAAGCTTTGGTTGGCCGAAAAACAAAAGGAACTCTAACCTGGGGATTGGCATGCCGTTATTTGATATACTACCTCCATCAGCATGTTTTTAACCTTTTTCCTTAAAAGACCAAAGTAATTTTTTCAAACTACACTATATCCATTTTTTTTTGCTTTTGACTATTAGGTATGTTTGGATTAGATTTTTGACAAACCATTATTTTGGGGGATAAAAGCTATTCTCCCCAGCTTGTAAAAACCAATTAAAATCACGAGCTTCCGATGGGTGTTTAGGCTATTCTGATCCTTGGTTGGGGCCGGGGAGGTGAAGAAAGACCAACTAATTATGACACAACTGTAAGATAGTGGAAAAAAAAAATATACCAAAATATTAAACATTCAGCATCCGATGCCTGAGTTGCAAGTTTTCCAGTAGTCGAAAAACAGAAGACATCTCCACAATTCTCCACTTTCCTTCTAAATGATTAATATAGGTGGATCACACAATTATCTGCCAACACTATTTTCAGAGGGACCAAAAATACATACTCCAGAACTTAGCCTTTCAGAATCAGAAAAACTAAAAATTTCACTACAGAAACAAGAGTAAACAGTTAAACAAAGAAGCTTTCGGCTAAAATTGGCTGAAGTACAAAAGTCTAGGAAATGTTCCAGTGTTAACATACTATGCCCCGTCAGCTAGGGTCCTCTTTGAGGTACTGATGTACAGAACTGCATCATAAACCCACAGAGAAAATCTAGTTAGTGGTAAAATCACATATTGATTATGAAGGAAAGAGACCGTCTTTTAGACACTACCATTATTCCCCCTAATGAACGCATCACCATATTTGTTCTTCAATTGCCCATTGACATACTCTTCTGTTTGTTCCATAGCAATGTTCATATAGCCATCTAGACAAGCTAGAATACCTGTGATCATAATCAAATAGTGTCAAGCCACTATTCAACAATTGCAAAGCAATTCAACACAAAAACACATGCCATGCCAATGTATTTTTTGGGACCAACACTAAATAAGAAATTCATCTAACACAAACAATATCCATATGAAAGAACGTCTTGCTGATCTAACCTCACACTTCTCACTCGCATAAGAACTAATCCCAACTTTCTGAGGCAAAGCCACTCCTTGACTACTTTGAAGTGTAACATAACAAACAGTCTAGATAAATAGAGCAAGCATCCGCAACACAGCCATAAGCAAAGTCAACACTGCTAAGCCATCAAGAACTTGAGTGAACAATTCATTCCGGTAGCAATGAACATCTCTCTTTTTCCTTAGTTCACAACCCAATTCTTTTTGGTCAGATACCATGGACATATTTTGTACAAAGGGTATATTATAAAGCCATAAACAAGCATATATATTTTCAATTATTTCCTTCCTATGGAGATGACTGCCTCTACAAGTTAATAGATCCACATGTTTCTGCCTCTAAAATGGATGATTTTGATGCTACTCTTGACAATTTCTTTTTCACACTTTAAACTCACTATTTTACAAAAGCTTCAACCATGCCATTTTGATACTAGGCATAATCATGCCAAAAATTGCTTTATTATTTTTTTCTTATTCTTTGATGTAGCACTAGTATGAGATCTGGTTCCTGGAGAATTTACTATTTCATCATTGTTCACAACTTCACATCAAAGTAATGCAAAGTTTTTTTATTATCGGATGTTAAAAGATCAGTGTCTTCTATAAAATCAAAATCAACCCGATTAGATTGGGTGGTTCTTTGCCTCATCTTACCCTTATGGTATTAGCATCTCATTATAAGATATTGGCTTTTTCTTCTAATGGAACTTCGAGTTTTATCCTAGCAAAAGAATGTAAAATTCATGACATGTAAATTGAAGAAACAAACATGTTATTGATATTTGATAGTGTATATAAAACCTTGACTACCTGGTTATCTCAATGAATTTGTCCCATACTTCTCATTATTCACAGATTTGCATTTAAATCGCACCTAACTTGAATAAGTCATTCTTAAACAAGCCTTAACAAGAAGCATACTTGTTTTTCAGTTTCCTTATGTGATTCTAATTTTTATTTTGCCAATTTATTTGTCAAAGAAAATGAAAACGAAAAAAGGGGTTTTCTAAAGTCAGTCATGCCAGATCCAACCCGATTTGTGCACAATCTGGTTCACCTAGACTCGTAGGAATCGATTCCGGCTTGTACCGCTATTGGAATCGCAAGATACATGCATAAGTAAGACACATCAACAGATTCGTATCTTTCCCACATGTTTTTAAATTGAATTGTAAGATATGACTCTAGATTCATGGGATTCTAATAGCCATATGGAAAGGGTAAAAGTCAACAAACTTGTCTTATGATGGGAAATACAGTTTGAACCATTTTACAAAAATTGTGGCTAAACAAAAGCATATTAAGTAAAGCTTGTATGCATATATTGCAAAATATTGATGCTCCAAGAACAATGACCCCCCACTCATCAGAGATACAAAAGGAGATGTTAACGCCTCAATGTCGTCCAAAGATAAGGATAATGTTAGCTTATGAAAATGTAGGCGAGCATAGTTTGTTGGTTTTTGGGTTATGTTGGTTTTTGACATGAGAATGTTTTGTCATGGATTTCTTCATGTGTCTAATTCACCATGGTATTATTGCAGTTAAACCATACAGTGAACATATATCTTATTTTCCTCATAACTATGGCAGATATGTTGTAATTAATCAAACGCCCCTTTCAAACTTCTGTAACTTGTACCATTCAGAGGTCCTGATCCTTAGGGGCACCTTTCACGTTTGACTAAAGTCTAATAAACCACATCTTGCAACGAAGCAGAAAAAAAATCTCAAAAGATGTCAAACAAGTGTGTATATAGATCATACGTTGTCTAGTTCACCGATATTGCCAAGGAATTTCATATAGTAGACTTATTTGCTAGAGTTCAACACCACTCAATAAACAGAAGAGGGACCCAAATACGACCAGCAATGGAGCTGATAATCTTGCAAAATGATAACTAAAGCAAAGAATAATTAGATAAATACAAAAAGAAAATGATGCTATCATATACATTATATAATGAGAGTGGGAAGATAAAACAGGGTGATAAGAACTATGTGTGATATCATGATGAGAGGTGATTTCAACATAAAAAGTCACTAGACCTAACTCCTAAGTGTATAATTTTCACCTTTTCCAAAATTATAATCAATCATGTTTCTGAAAACTATACTTTTTAGTTTGATCACAAAATAAAAGATATAGGAAAATATCAGCTACAACAGTTTAATATAACATCTTTCAGACAAAAGACAACTCCAAAGGGGCATACTTAGTTAGAAGCTACTGAGGCCAGAATTACCACGATAATCGACGCCAGAATTCAACTTTACAACAACAGGACGCCCACGAATGGATTTCAGGAAATCTGCAGGGGTCTTGGTAGTAGTTGATAATTTCTCAACTCCGCTCATTTTATCTCAACCACAAATTCTTCGTATCTTTGAAGAATATGACAGCAAAAGGCGCAAAAACACTGATAAGTGACAGAGTATTTAGGTTCGATAACAAAGAACATGACATCGTCAAATAAAACAATTCAGCAATCAATAATCTCAATACCTCCGTAAGCAGTTTCTTAATGCCACCGAAGTGCAGATCACTGCAAGAGCCAGAGAAGCGCACGGCGCCGAGGGAGGGAAAAGATAGCGTGTAGAGGTCAGAAGCCGCGCGGCGTGGTCTTGTGCGCCAAGCCCTAACTCTTCGCACTCGGCAAATAATTTCCGAGCTCGGAAGAAAGGAAAAACAAAAGGTAAGTCGAATAAAATAAAATAATATATTAACAAATTCCATAACTTATTAATTAATATATTAATATAGCTCGAACTTTATGTTCCTATTTTCCTTTATTAGAACTTAAATAATATTCTGGACTTAAATAATATTCTCTTGTGTTTTTGTGGTGATTTAGTGGAGTACTCTCAAATAAATAAAAAAAGAAAAAGAGTAAAATACTTTAGGAAAATTTTCATTTAAATACCAGTAGAATTTGTTAAACCTCCAAAAGCCCACTGAATTTATTAAAGGATTTAGAAGGGACGGGGGCAATAAGGAATATGTAATTTGGGATGAAAAGTCCAAATTGTCATTTCCTTGAATGCCACCCTCTATGACTCCTCTGAACCCTTTCTCGTCTCTCTCTTTGCCTTCATTGCTCTCTGTGGCGTTTGGCTCTCCTCACCCTCTCTTCCTTTTTCTCTATCCTCACCTTCTTTGATTCTCTCTCTCTCTCCGCCATGGATACTGCTTCTCTACAACTCGCGGGGACTATAGGAAGGATTGGAAAGAGGGAAAGGAAGAGAGGGTGAGGAGAGAGAAAGATGAATTCCATTGTTGGAAGGGTGAGGAAGGAGAGATGAAGAAGATGATGAACGGTGTCACAAGTGAAAAATATGACGAAAGGACTGGTTATTCCCATTATTGAACTTGTAAATATCATTAACGAATTTGTAATTCCCATTACAAGCTTTGTTAAAATTGACCCTTATTTACCAGCACTACTAGTAGTGCAGTGGTATTAGGAATTGTTTCCCCCCCTTAGGTCCTTAGTTCGATCCCCCCTCCCCTCGCCTTGTATCAAAAAAAAAAATTGACCCTTATTTGTTGTTTCATCAGATACACAAGTAAAAAACCTGATGAAACAATAAATAAGGGTCAATTTTAACAAAGCTTGTAATGGGAATTACAAATTCGTTAATGATATCTACAAGTTCAGTAATAGGAATAACCAGTTCTTTAGTTAGGTTTTTCACTTGTAATTCTGATGAAACAACACATAAGCGTCAATTTTAACAAATCTTGTAATGAGAACTACAAATTTGTTAATGGTATTTACAAGTTCATTAATGGGAATAACCAGTCTTTTCCTCAAGTTTTTCACTTGTATCTCTGATGAAACAACAAATAAGGGTCAATTTTAACAAATCTTGTAATGAGAATTACAAATTTGTTAATGGTATTTAAAATTTTAGTAATGAGAATAACCAGTCCTTTCGTCAAGTTTTTCACTTGTGTGTCTGATGAAACAATAAATAAGGGCCAATTTTAACAAATATTGTAATGAGAATTACAAATTCGTTAATGGTATTTACAAGTTTAGCAATAGAAATAACTAGTCCTTTCGTCAAGTTTTTCATTTGTGACATTGTTCATCGTCTTCTTCATCTCTCCATCCTTCCCCTTCCAACAATGGAATTCCTCTTTCTCTCTCCTCAGTCCTCACCCTCTTTTCCTTTCCCTCTTTCCGATCCGTCCTGTACTCCTCGCGAGTTGCAGAGAAGTATCCATGCGAAGAGAGAGTGAAAGAATCAGAGAAGGTGAGGAGAGAGAAAGAGGAAGAGAGGGTGAGGAGAGCCAAAGCAGGAGAGAGACGAGAAATGGTTCAGAGGAGTCGTAGAGGGTGACATTCAAGGAAAGGGCAATTTAGACTTTTCATCCTGAATTTCATATCCCTCATTGCCCCACGTCCCTTCACAATCCTTTAACAAATTCAGTGGGCTTCTGGGGGTTTAGCAAATTCAATTGGTATTTAAATGGGATTTTCCCAATACTCTAACCACTATTATATTTTGTTTTAGTTACACAAACCTTCTATTTATTTTGAAAACATATACTTAAATCCAAACTGTTAATTCCATTAATAATATTTTAAAACAATATTAAAAATATATTTTTAAATTTATATAAAAAATGAAATTTATTTACTAATTTATCTTTAAATTTTAATTGACAACTTATAAATATTACTTTAAAAATTTGAGTAAGTTTTTTAAATTCTTATAGAAAAAATATGAAACTATAAATTTAAATGACTTATCCAATCTCTTAAAATTATATAGTTTACTATATTTGATAGAAAAAAATGTGTTTGATATATATTTTTAGTCCTTTAAGAAACTAAAAATAAATAAATTTCAATAAATATGGTGAAAATTTTAAGTTATAAATTTTATATACTCATAATTAATAAATTTTTAACATATTATAAAGTTAAAAAAATCTATCAGAATTAAAATTTAGCGTTATAATATATATATTTTTAGCCCATATTGTAATACCCTGAAAATCTAACTTATGATAAGTATCATATTGAGTAAATAATACTTATTGGAAATAGGTGAATTTATGATCTCAAAGACCTTGTGGAGAATTTATCTTATTTTTGGGGTAATTTCTCTTGAAAAAGAATAATTTGCAATTAGGTCCCTAAAACATTTTGGAAGTTTGCAAACAGGTCCCTAAACGCATTTACGGGTTATAAAATACCCTGTGAAAGTTATAGAAAGGGCAAGTAAATATTTATTTGAAATAGGGAATAATACTGTCCCTAATTTAGGTAATTTATTAAATTATTACCTTAAAGAAATAAAGGGGGAAAAGTTAAAAAGTATTATAATGACCAAAATGCCCCGTGAATTTAAATATAGTGCATAAGGCATAAAACACTAATGTCAGTGCAAAAGTTATAAGGTAATGAGTTGTATTAATTAAGAAAATTATCAAAGAATAGTAGGGAGTTAATTAAGTAATTATTGGCTAATTACTTAAGCATAAGCAAAGGGAAATTCAAAGATAATTATGTAAAACCCTATAATTAGTGAATTATGGCTAAAAATTAGCATAAATATATTTGCTAATCAATTGGAAAATATGGAAAAAAATTGATGAAATTGAGTAATTTTAAGCCTAAATACAAGTATGGGCCAATAGGAAAATTTTGTGAAAAATTATGTAAAAATAATTAAATAGTTAATTAAAAAAAAATAAAAATATATATGTTATTTGTGTGTGCGTGCCGACATGGTGAAGGGAAAATAGAAAAAAAAAAATGAAATAGAAATGAAGGAAGAGTGTAAATAATAAACTCTTGAATTAAAATTAATTAAAGTAAAAAGGTAAAAAGTAAATAAACACCGATGGAGATCGGATCCTATCTAGAAAACCATGAGTAAGATTTCTAAAGTCAGGGTATAATATTGATAAGTGGATTTTTATCTCGAATTGAGCTGTACCTGGAGTCGTTTCTGAGATCAGTAGAAGAAGTTAGTAATAAGACGAAATAGGGAAAATCTGAGAAATAGGCAGATAGTCATAGATTTAGAATTTGAAGAAAATAAATCATAACTCAACATCTGGGTATGATTTGAGAATTTCCTGGACATATTTGGAATCAGTGGATTTTTGTCCAGAGATTGATAATTAGGAAATTGCCCGTAATGCAAGCACGTTTTTCTGTAAAACTTCAGCAGGACCGTTGGAACCCTGTATGGAGTCAGAAATTTATTTAGACCGGACATTTCTAATAAGTGAGAAAATGTCTTCAAAGTTGTGATTCCAGATTTCTAAGATTCTTGATGATGTCACCTGGTTGGAAAGATGATGGAAGAAAAGGAGGTGTATGGCCAAGATGAACCCATGTGTTTGAAGCAAGATCCAATGGTTTAGATTAATTTGGAGAAAGTGCAAATTTGCCCTTGGCCAACTTTATAAATAGCCCTTCAAAGCTCTTCACAATTCACACCATCTCCTCTTGAGTATTTCGAATTAGAGAGAGGTTAGAGAGAAGGAGGAGCCGGGGAAATTTTGCAGTGAAGCTCTGAGTAAGTTTTTCGGTACCGAGTCTTAAGCTTTCGTAGTTCTTTCGGTAGTTAGAGTAGAAATGTTAGAATAGTCTTTAATCTTCCAAGTATGATTAGATATAATATGTTAGGGGTATTTTAGTCATTATTTCGAAAATCATGGTGGGGTTGAAGTTCTGGCAAAATTTTGGAAGATTAGAGTTAAAATAGCGAAGCTCTGGCGAAATTCCGCCGATTAGGGGCATCAGGGGCAAAATGGTAAATTTTACCTAAAATGCCTGTTACGATGTAAATCATTAATTAATATGATTTATATTTCAAAAATTATGTTGGAGTAGGAGTTATGTTGAAATTTTGGAAGATTAGGGTCAAAGTAACGAAGTGCTGGCGAAATTCCGCCGATTAGGGGGTCAGGGGTAAAATGGTCATTTTGACTAAAAATGTCCGTCGTAATGATAAGATCCTTAACAAATACGTTGTTATGTTGATAGGATATCCTTGATTACGTTCTGACCTACTGTCGTGCCGTATACCGACAGAAATACCGATTTCCATCAACGAAGGTACGTTCGCGTACTGTAACACTAATCTGATGTTTATTGTATGCGTATATGTACTATGTGTAATGTATGCCTACTGTGGTAGCTAATAGCTCTGTGATATGTTTATGTACTGTTGTTATGCTTGCTGAGTAATGGGATACAAATGCTAGGTGTGAAACGATTGCTAGGTGTGAAACGGCTGCTAGGTGTGACACATGTACTAGGGGTTATGTGCTGTTGGGATTTGCTTGGTTGCTGTATGACTATCTGTAATACATATGTTGTGTATGTAAATATGAGGTTAACCGTTACCTGAGATCCGGTGCGGATCTCAGCTCTTAACATAGCATCAGGGTCGGGAGGACTGAGGATCGAGGAGAGAGGGAAGCAGCAAGCCTAGGGATGCGGCCGAGGACTTTTATGATGTTGTCCTTTACTTTTGAAAACTCTCGGTCACTGTACCGCTTCTGTAATTAGCCAGTGGGCACTTTATATATACATATCAGTTACTCTTCCGCTCAAATGCTCTACTCTGATGAAAAAAAAATTTATACTGCTTTTGAAAAGTTGGAATGTTACACATATAAATGTTTAAATAATTCTAATGTTAAAGATGGGCATTTTGGTAAAAACAAAAGTCGAAAAGTCAAATTTAATGATCAACTAACGGTTTGAGTGGATAAAAATAAAATCCCAAAATATAAGAGAAGTTTGTATAACATACATTTTAAATTTAGGGGAAGTCTATGTGAGGTTTTTAAAATAGAGAGGAAGTCTGTATAATTAAGATAAAACAAAGGGATAATTAGAGTATTTTACTCAAAAAAATATTTTAGGGTGTTAGAGGCAAGCAAAAAAAAATATAATAAGAAAAATATATTCTTTAATTTCTTTTATTCTTTTTTTTTTTAAAAAAATAATGTTTTGTTCCCTCCTTTGTCCGTGTGATTGAAATAAATTGGGGATTTGTGTTGGAAAGATTGATAGATACATGTTTTATAGATAAAAAAAATAAGTGTAGATTATAAGCTATATTTAATTAAGTTTATGAATATTTTATCCTCCTCAATTGATTAGAGGATAAAAAGTAATCATAAAAAAAAAAAATCTAGTAATATCCTTTTACATCTTACCTCTTTAATTAGTTAGAATATTTTTTCTTAATTAAGTAGACACGACAATAATAAAAAAATTCAAAATTTAAACATTTAACCCCACAACACAAATATAAAAAATAATTAATATGTCAAAACGCGCTCTACTATTTAAGTTGGCTTGTAATAAATTATAATTAAATAAAAGTTAAGGAGCACCCATCATAACCTCAAGTATTTCCTCAAACGTGTCTTCTAATCTGAAGTATTTTGCAGTGCATACAATATCTTGAAGCATTTTGTGTTACATAACCTTTAAAATCACTGCAATTGAACATGAGTATATAAAAATATGAATTTTCAAAGTTCGTTGAAAATTCTGCCATTGTGACTCTTGTGCGAAAATGAGTCTTGTAGAGGGGTAAAGTGGTCATATGATGTTAGTAAGGTGTGGACCCCACATAGGGCGCCACCTCACCTCCTCTTAACTTGCTCTCCAAGACACATGACTTGCTCTCCAAGCCACATGACTTGCCCTCCAAGCCATTCCTTGGCTTATTCAAGAAGCCAACTCTTTTTTCTTTGGCTTGTCCAACAAGCCTTTTGACTTCTTTATTGCCTCTCTCCATGATATTTTCGGCCAAAAAAAAAAGAGAGAGGGAGGGGCCGAAACATAGAGAGAGGGAGAGAGGAAGAGAGAAGGTGAGTTCTTGAGCTCCTGAGCCGATTTCGCCTTCGGTTCGACGTTTCTAGCTCTTGAGGTCTTCTCTAATGTTATTCTCTCGGTGAGAGCAACATTTCTATAGTTTCAAATTCTTGAACAGAGGTGTTTGGTTCCATCAATAAGGTGGAGGTGCTACCGGAATCGAGAAACGGTTATGGAATCGAGTAGAGGTACATATAAGCTACATTTTAAACCGATTGGTTTTTGGTTTTTATGGATTTTGAATACTTTAAGAAACCCTAGATTTTTCGACCAATTAGGGTTATTTAAGGCTCATGCCGATTTTATCTTATATATGTGATTATATGATATTTAGAAACTTATGAACCTATATTGGCAAGTGAATTGTTGCTTTGGGAACCCTAAAGTCAGTCTGAACAAGGCATGATGAAGGTGTATTATTTTGATATTTTTAAGGTCTCCAATGGATTCTTTGGGCAAAATTGTGTAGGAATAAGTTGATGGTGTGATTTTAAAAGGAATAGATTTGAAATTCAAAAGTTAGAATAGTGCTGCCATATTTGGTTCCTGCGTGGTAGTTTGATTGTTTTGTGTTTTTGGGTAAACAAATATTGTCCAATGACCTTGAAACTTTGCAAGATTATAGTAGACATTATAAGTTTTAATTAGATATGTTATATGTGTCGTTTGAGTCAGTATACTGCAAGATATGAATTGATGAAGTTTGGGCACTAAAACTGGAATGAATTCTGGACAGTTTGCTTGTTTAGGGATTTCTAGAATGTTGTGTGTCCAGTTGGCTAGGGGCATTATTTTTTCTTGAATCTGGAGTCGGTTAGCCTCTGGAACCACCTTAATTAGGTATGCATGGATTTAGTTATAATTTTTCAAAGATGAGTGAAAAATATGGCAATGTAGGCTCTTACCTGAAAGTAAGGATTAAGGGCAATGGGTAGTGAAGATAATTAACCTTAGTATTATGTGATTACGAAGGGGTTGGATGAATTATAGCCCGCTATCCTTGAATGTATGTTTATAGGAGCCGGCATTTGCTTAGGACGACCAAAGGATTTGGAGCCAATTGAGAATGGTAAAGCGTCCAGGTAGTAACTCTTCTTTCACATACTATGTTTGACTATATATGTATGTTTAAACCATGTTGTGAAAAGTTCGGCACCACTCGTGAGCCGATTGGCTAGAAGAACCATCTGTGGGGTATCTTCCCAGTGGTTAGGCGGTAGGGCCTAGTGGACCAATGGTCCTTGGGTCACAAAACCTAGTCACATTTAGATGATATGGGTTGATGCCTAGTTGATTGGCCAGCGCTGAGGTAAGGGATCAGTTGGATCCGTTGTTTACAGTTGGTGCTACATGTTATGTGATTTGTGATCTCTGAATGTTGAATATTTTGTTTGTGGTTGACTACCACCATGTACTGTTTGTACATTATTTTATGTGATATTAACTATTACCTTAAGATTTTTCAGGATTCTAGTCATTATTTATGATTTAACTGTTACTTTGAGATTATAATTTTAATTGTAGTAATTTACTAATTATATTTCTTTATGAAAAAAAAAGTTAAAATTTAGAAAAATGACTTCTGACCCTGACTTGACCCTACTTCTCAACTCTAATAACGTTACACAGTTCAATTTTCAAAAACTAATACTCCCTCCTGTCCTAATTTCTGGCGGAAAACGGCACGTTTGACGGAAAACTGTATTTTTGACGGAAAACAGCGGAACGTCTGACAGCGGTACGTCAGACAGCGGAACGACAGCGAAATGACAGTGGAACAGGATTACTGATATCCTATAATGATAATATCACGTTTATCAATATTTGACATCATAACAGGCATTTTAGGTACAAATTACCATTTTGCCCTTATTCCCCTAATCACCGTAATTTTGCCAGAGCTTCGCTACTTTGACTCTAATCTTCCAAAATTTTGTCATATCTCCCACTCCAACATATTCTTAAAATAAATATCATATTTATTCCTAAAACATGATATCTAAACTTACTTGGTAGATTAAAGACTAAACTAGCATTTCTACTCTAACTACCGAAAGCTTAAGACTAAAGACCGAAAAACTTACTCAGAGCTTCGCTGCAAATTTCCCCGGACTCCCCCTCTTCCTTGCTGCTCCAAGAGTTCGGTTTTGCCTCTTGGTTTTGGTGTGAAGAATGCAAATGAGGGGCAAGGCTATTTATAGGGAAATCTGGGTTACTATTCACACTTTGTCAGACGGATTCTGGACCGTAGGATCACACTCTTGCAAAATGGCACAATCTTGGCCCTCCACATGTCCAAACCGTCCTCTCCCCATTAGGTGGCAGCCAATGACATCATCTTTGATGATGTCACTTACTTCCTCAAGAAGTTTTATACCGATAAAGTCCCTGTTCGGTGTCCTAATCGCGTAATCTTGTAAAATCTCAAAAATCCGGAGTCACAACTTTGAAGTTCTTTTCTTACTCATTAGAAATGTCTGGGTTAACTAAATTTTTGATTCCTTTAAGGTCTTCTCCGGTCTTGCCGAAGATTTACGGAAAAACGCGTTGGTTACGAAAATAACTTCCGGAATCATCAACTTCGGGACAAAAATTCACTGATTCATAAAACGTCCAGTTGTTTATCAAATCATCCCCAGATATTGAGTTAGGATTTATTTTCTATAGGTTTTCATTTCCTTAACTGCTCATTTGTCCTTTTCGTCTTATTCCCTTATTGTTCCGTCGGTTTCGGAAATGACTTCGGAGACAACACATTCCGAGATAAAAATTCACTTGTCTATAAAATACTCTGACCTTAGAAACCTTGCTCATGGTTTTCTAGATAGGATTTAATCTCTATCGGTGGTCATTTATCCTATTTGCTTTTTCACAAAATATCACAATTTATATTACTATTATATTCAATAATATCTAGATATTCATTTTGCTTCATTCTTATCTCTTTCTTGTCCAAAAATTTCGGTCAACATACCTGGTCTTTTTTTGTGTTTATTTTCGTTTTTAATTAATTATTTAATTAATAATATATATTTTTTAATTATTTAATAATTATTTTCCATAATTTTTCCACAAAGTTTCCCATTGGTCCATACTTTGATTTAGGCTTAAAATTACTTATTCTCATATATTTTCCTTCATATTTTCCAATTAATTAGCAAATATATTTTATGCTAATTTTAGCCATAAACCACTAATTATAAGGTTTTACATAATTATCTTTGGATTTTCCTTTGTTTAAGCCCAAATAATTAGCCAGTAATTATTTAATTAATTACCCACTAGCTATTGATAATTTTCCTAATTAGAATAACTCATTTTCTCACAACTATTGGACTTACATTGTTATTTTATGCTTTACATAAAATACTAAAAATCATGGGGTCAATAATGATCCCGGAATACTTTTTAATTTTTCCCTTACTATTTTCCAAGGAAATAAATCCCAAAAATTGTCTAAATTAGAGACAACATACTCTCTAATTTTTAATAATTATTTTATTGCCTCTAAGGATTTTTCATAATTTCCTTAAGTCATTTTATGCTCCACAAGGGCATTTTGGTCATTTTTGACACATTATTAATTTTTCCTCATTTCCAAGAATTTTTCCTTTAGAAAATAAGATAAATTTAACATTCTTTTTAAAACCACATATTCACATATTTTCAATAGGTATTATCTCCTAATTTATGATATTTATCATAAATACGATTTTTAGGGTATTACAGTCTTCTTAACCCTTTCTTTATCTCCTTTGATTACTATTTTATGTGCTATTTATATCCCATTAAATAGCTCCTAAATGGTGTCTCATAATTAACCATTGGTTAATTAAGGGTTAAGATGCAAAAATAGACATGTACTTTTGTCAAAAGAGCGTCCAGTAGCAAATACTTTTTTTAGGTGCAAAAGTAGACACGCGGTTACAAAAATGGGGCAAAAATACACATCCACCGTTATCTAAAACTAACGTCAGTTATCTAAGCTGACATGGCATTGGGATCCGATTTATCTATTAATTTCACTGCATACGTGTTCCATCTTCCTCCTCTCTTTTTTTTTTTGATCGAAATCTTCCTCCTCTTCCACATTCACGCACTCTCTTTCTTCATCACCCACATTCACGCACTCTCTCCACTTCACCGCCCACTTCATCTCCATCGTCGCGGCGATCACTACTCCTCCATTACCGCCGCGAATCGAAAAAATCGAGGAGAGTGAGTGCCACGAGTTTGTAGAGGTGGACCTTCTTCTTCTTCAACTAGAAAGAGAGAGAAGGGTCGACGGAAGGAATCCATGGTCGACGGACGGAATCGTTTGTGATGTTGGTTTGTCTTGCCGTTTCTCTCACGGGATCTAGTTACGCTTCAGGGTTTGGATGTGGCATAGTGCTGTATCTGCTTCTGAAATTGAGGGAATTTGATTGGTCTTCTTGCTCTTCAAACAAGTCCGAATCTTCAATCGCAATCCCTAGAAACACCACTGATGCTCCAGTTCTTCCCCCAAATCGCATTGACCGGCCAATCCACCGGCGCCGTGGCAGCAAGGTCATTGATGACCTCCTCGATTCCGTCTTCGCCATTATCGGTAAGCCCAAAAAAGTACTTCTCTATGGCTCCCTTCCTCCCTCTATCTGTGTTTCCCTAGTTTTGAGATTTTCTGAGATTTTCGTTCTTATCAGGTAGATTACGAAGGTGATGAGGGGAATGGGGTTGAAGGTTCAGAGGTTCAGCTCCGTCTCTCTGGGTGTTCGATTCTAGTTTCTTCTCTCTTCAATCCTGGGTTCAGGGAAGGCAACATCCACAAATTCGAACCCTAAGCCCCAAGTGTTCCTCCAACCAAATGTTCTTCGTCTTCTTTGGCAGCATCGATTTCCCTGCTTAACGTGTTATCCGTGAGTTTGCAGGATAAGTCGAATGGATATTGGGTTAATAGGATAGTTGATTTGTACAGGAACATGATTTGGCTTCTGGGTTCTCTGCAATTATTCCTGTGTAACTATGTAGTGATTTTCCCCAATTAAATTGTCGCCAGGTATGAAATTGCGATGGCTATCAATTTGCGATGATTTTGTCGCCAGGTATGGCTATCACAGAAGGTTCAATTTGTTTATCCAGAAGATGGGAACAAGAAAGAAACAAAATCTGAATCTTCTTCTATTTCGATGAATGTTCACTGTGATTTACCAGAGTAAGAAAGAAGGACAAATAGAGAGCCTTGTTTCAATGTCGGGTCGCTGGAGGAAGAAGAAGGTCCCTGGTCAAAATGCAAGTTTTGACCAGGGACTTAAATGAAAATTTTAAAAGTTTATAGAGGGACTAAATTGAAAATTTTGAAATGTATTCGGGGCTGAACTGTAATTTATAAAACATTAACATCCACGTCATCGTCCACGTCATCATTTTCAGTTCAGAAAAAGTCAACTAATGGTCAAACGGTATTTTTGCTCCACTTTTGTAACCGTGTGTCTACTTTTGCACCTAAAAAAAGTATTTGCTACTGGACGCTCTTTTGACAAAAGTACATGTCTATTTTTGCACCTTAACCCGTTAATTAATTCCAAAGTAAAATTTAGACAAAAATATAATTAATAGACTATATTTCTTCGAGACACATATTCACCTTTGTTATTTTGCTAATAATGAGCCAAAATACAATGTTTATAAGGATTATGAAAATTAGGGTATTACATAGAGAAATATAAGTAAAGTATTATCTCTATATATATGATCTCACAATTCTTGTAATTCACTTAATTTCTTTTTATTCTTGAGTTTATATCAATATTTGATTTTTAATCAACATATTTTGCTAATGAAGGGCTTGATAAGCCATGAACTGGTTGATTCATTCAACATACCTATCTACACACCAGCATTAAAAGAGGTAATAGAATTGATTGAGAAGAATGGGAAGTTCGAAATTGAGAAGTCAGAATTCTTGTATCGCTTAATTGACATGAAGCGACCACCAGACGCTCAAAAGATTTATATGCACATAAGGGCTTGGTCGGAAGGGGTTTTCAAGGAGCATTTTGAAGAAGGGATTGTGGAAGAGTTTTTTATTCAATATGAGAAGCAATTGGCAGAACAGCTCAGCACCTTATTTCCAGTTTCAGACCAAACTTACAAGGATTTGGGAGGATTATTTGTCATGAAGCGTAGGGGTGGATCCATAAAATTTATGAAGGGTGGGCAACAGTGTGGGGGGGGGGGGGATTCGGGGGTTTGAGGGCAGCACCCCCGAATTTGTTTTTTAAGGAAAGTTTTAAATGCATTAAAATACAAAAGAATATAAACAAGAAAAGAAAAGAATATCAAAAAAATATTCATGAAATCAAGTGAATACTGATGATGTAATAAGAGAGACATTTATTTTATATACCTGTCATTTAGAAAAGAAATGCTAAGTGTTATTAGAAATACAGCTATATAAATTACAATGAATGGTGTGCACTATATAAGTTCAAGTACATATATTTTAATAAAAAAAGTATATCATAATAAAAATAATTACAATGTCATCCTTCTATGCCTTATTTTTTGAAATTCCATCTAATTGCCTTATTATCATGATGCTATCAAATACATCTTTTTCAATATAAGGTACTAAACAATTATTCAACCATTCATCCCCTATCCGATTATGAAGTGCAGTCTTGATGTATTAAGAGTGGGCAATCATTCAAACATGTATTAATTATAATTAAAAAAAAAAAAACTCAATTCAAGGGTAGGCACTTACCCCCTAATCTTTTACCTAGATCCGCCTATGATGAAGCGCACTCTTGTTTAAGAACTATGAATGGAACAACAAGATTATTCAATAATAAGAGTTTGTGTTGTTCCACAAACAAGAAGAACCAGCTAGTGCGTGTTTGGTTATGACTTTTCTACTCATCATATTCTATAGGTGAGTAATAGTATTTTTTCTGGGTCGCCTTGATCCGAGAAGGTATTAAGCTGCTTTCTGTGCGTGTTTGGTTATGACTTTTCTACTCATCATATTCTATAGATAAGTAATAGTATTTTTTTTCTGGCGAGCGCTTTAGCGCCCATGTGCTGGCCGTTAGCTCCCCCATGTATCTCGGACAAAACATAACTCGCCTCGTTCGGGTTCAAGCATCTCAGCATAGGGGAATGCAGACCTTTCCGGTAGAGCTGGTCCTCCACCATGGTGTATTTGGCGGCCCTCCCGAACCATTTTTCTGGCTTCCATGGTATCGTCAGGTAGGATGCCACGCTCCAAATAATCTTCGATTGGCTTTTTCCAATCCGCCTCAACCGAGATGGCCATGGTGCAGAGTGGGTCCTCGAGGTTCTGTTGAACCACCGTCCAATGACATCCTGCGCTCTTGGAACTGGCCAATTTTGAAAGGATGTCGGCTCTGACATTCTCCCCTCGAGGGATGTGGGTAACAATTGCCTCTTCGAACTCGGCCATTACCTCCTTTGCCTTAAAAAGGTATTTTGCCATCAACGGCCCTTTAGCTTGATAGGATCCCTCGATCTGAGCCGCCACAAGCTGCGAGTCGGTGAAAACCTTAACTCTTGTGGCGCCATTTTCCTTTGCCTGTTGGAGTCCGGCTATCAGTGCCTCATACTCAGCTTGATTATTTGAAGTTGGGAACTTCAAATGAAGTGAGTGTTCAATCGTAATGCCTTCTGGGCTTTCAATGATGATCCCGGCTCCGCTGCCTTTGGTATTCGATGATCCGTCGACATATACTTTCCATACGTCCGTCTCCTCACAAAAAGCTGAGCTGGTTGGCGTCAACTCCCTGACGAAGTCGGCTAAAGCCTGTGACTTAATTGCATGGCGAGCTTCGTAGGTGATATCATATTCAGACAATTCTATCGCCCAATTTGTCATTCTTCCCGCCAAATCTGGCTTGTGCAGGACTTGTCGTATTGGTTGGCTGGTTCTAACAACAATGTGATGGGCACGAAAATAAGGTCGCAATCGGTGAGCCGCGGTGAGTAAGGCGAATGCGACTTTTCCAACTTCAGTATCGAATTTCGGCGTTCGGGGTCTTGCTAATAAAATACACGATAGTTGGGCGTGGTGCCTCCCTCACTAGTGCAGCGCTGATGGCTTCCTCGCCAATTGACAAATATAAATAGAGGGTCTCGCCGGGTTCAGGCTTCGATAGGACTGGCGGATTCGCCAAACACTGTTTGATTCAATCGAAAGCTGCATCACACTTTGCATTCCATTCGATCGAGGCTTCCTTCTTCAGCAGTTTGAACAAAGGTAAGGCCTTCTTGGCCGATCTCGGCAGGAACCTAGTAAGAGCAGCTAATCTTCCTGTCAACTGCTGAACCTCTTTTTTGCTCTTCGGAGTTTCCATATCGAGTATTTCCCGGCATTTGTCCGGTTTTGCCTCAATACCTCGGTTGGTCAGCATGAATCCCAAGAATTTTCCAGCCGGCACACCGAAGGCACATTTGGCCGGGTTCAGACGGATTATGTATGTCCTGAGTTTTCCAAACGTCTGTTCCAAATCCTTTATATGACGTTGCGAGTCAAAGGACTTGACAATCATGTCGTCTATGTAGACCTCCACATTATGTCCGATCTGGTCAGCAAAGACCGTGTTCATCATCCTTTGATACGTAGCTCTTGCGTTCTTCAATCCGAAAGGCATGACGTTGTAACAATAGTTGGCCTTTTCTGTTATGAAGGCCGTTTATTCTTGGTCCTCTGGATGCATTGGTATTTGATTGTACCCTGAGTAAGCATCTATAAAGGAGAGGAGCTGGAAGCCCGAGGAATTGTCAACCAACTGATCTATGTTAGGCATAGGGTATGAGTCTTTGGGGCAGACTTTATTGAGATTTGTGTAGTCCGTACACACCCTCCATTTTCCGTTTGGTTTTTTTGACCATGACCACGTTGGATAGCCATGTGGTGTATTGGATTTCGCGGATAAATTCGGCTTCCAAGAGCTCTTGAACATGAGTTTCCAGCGCTTTTCTCTTTTCCGGGCCGTGGTTCCTCTTTCTCTGGGATATCGGAGTCGATCCCGGATAGACTCCCAACTTGTGACAACAAAACCTAGGATCAATTCCCGGCACCTCGGAAGACTTCCAGGAGAAAACGTCTCTGTTCTTCCTAAGGAAATCAATGAGGCTGGCTCGAATCTCTGGAGGTAAGTGTTTTCCGATCTTTGTGGTTTTGGAGGGGTCTCCCAACACTAGATCCTCCAAATCCCCAGCTGGTTCTGGGCGTGGGTCTTCATCGCGAAGATCCAGTTCAATTGTATTTACGTCTAGGTCAGGAGATTCCGGGTCCGCATGATCTGAACCTCTCTCGGCGTATTTAACTTGCGGCTGTGATGAAGGTCCGCCCTCACCAATTCTGACAGTTTCAAAATAGCATTGTCGGGACTCTCTCTGATCTCCTTTTACCGTGACCACGGTTCCCTGGTTTCCTACTATCTTGAGCTTTTGATGTTTGGTGGATACCAGCATGTCCCATTTATGTATGGTTGGCCTCCCCAAGATTATGTTGTATGGTGAAACAAAATCTGCCACTATAAACCGCACTCTCTCTGACCTGAAAGCGTCTCTAGTTCCCAGTGTGAAACGGAGGTCGATAAACCCCTTAGGGCGAGATTGCTCTCCATTAAACCCGATGAGGGTCGTCTTACAGGGCTTTAAATCCTCCTGATCCAGGCTCATTCGTTTGAACGCCTCCCAACTGAGTATATCAGCCGAGCTTCCTGCATCCACAAATATGCATTTGACTCGTCAATTGACCAGTATCCCAGTTATAACCAGGCCATCTTGATGTCCGGGGACGACGTCCTTGAGATCCTCATTTGTAAAATACAACGGCGAACTAGATGGACCGCTGTGATGCTCTTTGAACTTCGGCCGATCTCTCACAGAGAGGACTTCTCGCAGATACCTCTTTCGTTGGCTTATAGTATCTCCGCCTCCGCCGATCGCTCCACTTATCACATTACAGTCGAATTTCGTCTCCGGAAATTCGTCGTCAACCTCAGCTGGCTTCTTACGTTTGTCGTCCTGTTTCCTGTACTTTCGGGGAGGGCTCTTGCTGCGACTCTTGGGCTTGCGTTTGCCGCCTTTTCCTTGATATTCTATGACATATTGTTGAAGCTTGCCCTCGCGGATAAACCTTTCGATAGCATCTCGGAGCTCGTAACATTCGTCCGTGGTATGACATCGTCCGTCGTGAAACGCACAGTATTTGGATTGGTCTACCCCGGTTCTACGGTAGGATAGCCGTGGTCAATCGACCCTTTTCATCTCGGTCGTCGATACTTCCTTCCAAACTTGCGACCGCGGCACATTTAGGGCTGTATATTTCTCAAACTTGCTTCTTGCATCAAACTTCCCACCACGGTTCTTGTTCTCCGAGCCCCTTCGACGGGGGTCCCTTTTCCTATCTTCCGTGTAATCTCTATCTCTGGGTGGAGTGGCTCTGCGTCGGTCCCTTCTCGGATGATTTGCTACATGCATCTGTTCCACTTCGAGGTATTTCTTTGAACGAGTTATGAAATCGTTGAGATTTTTCGCCCGTTCCTTCAAGAATGATTCAGCCAGGCGGGACTCTTTATCAAGGCCGTCGACCAACAAATGGACGTGCACGTCCTCATTTAATCCGCGCACCTACAGGGCCGCATGCTTAAAGCGATCCAGGTAGCTTTAAAGCGTTTCGCCGGGTCGCTGTCTGATTTTGGATAGAGAATATTGGGACTTCGGTTGCCGTTTACTAGTCGCAAAGTGCAACTCGAAAGCCTCAGCTAAATCCTCAAATTTGTGTATTGACCCCACTGGGAGAGTGTGGAGACACTTCAATGCTGGTCCTTTAAGGGTTGCAGCAAAGATCCGTGCAACGATTGGCTCCTCCAGACCTCTTACTGCCATGTGCATGTCAAAGTCTTCCAAGTGAGTCGTCGGGTCTTGAGTGCCTTCATACTTCGTCAGCTTGGTTAAATTTAGCTTCTCTGGGAAACGGGCATTGAGGATTTTGTCGGAAAAAGGGCTGTTGTGAAGTTGGCTAACATACCTTCGCCGCTGGAACCCGGTTGGAGACCTCGGTGCCTTGTCCTTTCGGTTTGGCTTTTCCTTTTTGGAAGTCTGGCCTGAGGAGGCTGGCTTTTTACTCTGGGCAGTTTCTGTCTTCTGATTGCTCTTTTGACGACCGGAGCTTTCGTCATCCTCATCCTCTTTCCAAGATTTATCTTCCCAATCCTCGCTGGTGTAAGCCGAGTTCCCTTTCTTCTGTCGCTCCTCCCACCGCTGGAAGTGGAGGGTATGGCGCTTGTCCATGTTTTCCATACGCCTCATTATTGCGAGCATCCCGGTTTGAAGGGAACGAAAAATCCGGTTCGATGTTCGGGTTCTCTTGGATACCAAGCGGATTGGAATTCTGAGGCTCGTGGCGATGATTTCGCGGAGCCGAGGACTCCGTATCCGACGGGTTGTTACCCAAGGGTTGATCGTTGTCGGGAATGAGAGGTTCCTCCGGTTGCGATAGCCGATCACCTTCATTCTGCTGATTGTTACCGTGAGGGTCCTCCGGCTGCTCGACGTGTTGCGATCGCCGAGGTGGTAGACGGTGATCTGCTGTTCGATCCGTCTCCATCTGCTTATGGCTTGAAGCACGGGTGTTTATCCTCATGGTCACGGGAATTGAAGTTTACCAATCCCCACGGTCGGAGCCACTGTTCTGGTGTAGAACTCAGATGTCCGGCCTAGTGAGTGGCCGGGGGTTGATATAGGATCGATATGTCCCTCTTGTAAGCTTATTGGGCAAGCATGCAGGAGAAAGGTTGATCATAGTACACAACCTGGCGTTTCGCCAAAGGGGTGCGGTGTGTGCACTGTGTAACGGTATTTAAAGTAGTTCAGGGAGTAGAACTGTGTACCTTGGCCACGTATCTCCTACATGTATATATAGAGAGTACCTTGTTGGTTAGATCTCCGGCTCCACGTTGCGCGTGCCCGAGGATTTAGCTAACCACCCTGGCGACTAGGTCCTTTGGTTCGGAGGTCGTGATCTCTACGTGGGTTGCCCCCTGTGTTGGTTAGTGGGCCTTGACTAGGTCCGTAACAAATATTATATAAAATAATTATTTTATATAATTTTTTACAAAATCTCCCTATAGGTCCATACTTGTTTTTAGGCTTAAAATTACTTATTCTCATATATTTTCCTTCATAATTTCCAATTAATTAGCAAATATATTTTATGCTAATTTTAGCCATAAACCACTAATTATAGGGTTTTACATAATTATCTGTGGATTTTCCTTTGTTTAAGCCCAAATAATTAGCCAATAATTACGTAATTAATTACTCACTAATTGTTGATAATTTTCTTAATTAGAAAAACTCATTACCTCACAACTATTGGACTTACATTGGTATTTTATGCTTTACATAAAATATCAATAATCACGGGGTCAATAATGATCCCGGAAATACTTTTTAATTTTTCCCTAACTATTTTCCAAGGAAATAAATCCCAAAAATTGTCTAAATTAGAGACAACATACTCTCTAATTTTTAATAATTATTTTATTTGCTCTAAGAATTTTTCATAATTTCCTTAAGTCATTTTGTGCTCCACAAGGGCATTTTGGTCATTTCTGACACATTATTAATTTTTCCTAATTTCCAAGAAATTTTCCTTTAGAAAATAAGATAAATTTAACATTCTTTTTGAAACCACATATTCACCTATTTTTAATAGGTATATTTTGATACGGATTTCTAGGGTATTACATTTCTCCTCCCGTTAAACAAAATTTCATCCTCGAAATTTGTACTCTATCCTCTAAACTCCGTGCTTAACTAAACTTCGGATTATACGCGTCGGATCTTCACTTTGTCCTTCAGCTGCTTCTTTCGGTGATCGAGAATTCGCTCTGGTTCGACCACTAAAGATATTGTCATTTCGTACTTTGATATATGATGTTCCCCGTGGTTCCCATACACCGCGGTCAACACCACAAATACCAAAATGGATACCAAAAATGTCTCCATGGCTCCCATACACCATGGCAACATAAGATACCTAATACTTAATGACTTAATCGAGGTCGAATATAACTAAGAAACATGGAACACGTGTCTAACATCTAATTCGTATATTGTCTAGAGAAGATTTCGTCTAAGAGAGATAGTACCTTGGACCCTCTCCGGAAGTTCCCTGTCCATTGCATTGGTCAGCGCGTACATTCGGCCTGGGTTTTGTGGCCTGAACTCCGTAGATTTCTCAGGACAATCTCGAATAATGTGGCCCGGCTTCCGACATTTGTAGCAAACTCGTTTCCTAATACATTCACCAGGATGGTACTTCCTGCAATCAGGATACGGTCGGGTTACCAGCGTTCTTGGGTTGCTCTGCTGCTCAGTCTGGAATGGCCTCTTGCTTTCTCTCTGGGAGTCACTCCATGGTGCCTCTCTCTTACGTGAGGAGTTCCCGCGGCTAAACTCGCTACGATCTGCACTGCTATTGTTGTAGAATATGGACTTCCAGAATTCTTTCAAATTCCGCTCAATCAGCCTACAAGCTTCCACAGCATGAGTCAACTACTGGAATCGTTGAGACATAAGTCTCTCACCTATTTCGTACTTCAGCCCGTGGATCAGTATGTTCACCATACTACTCTCATCATTGTCCTTTTGCAGGTGCGATGAGTATCGTGATAGATTGGTGAATCGGGCATAATAGTCATCAAAGGACTCCTCTTGACCTTGTCGGATGTGAAGAAATTCTGACTCTTTGGTCATTTGTACAGAGGGAGTAAAATACTGTTCATGGAATTTTTCTAGAAATTTCTCCCACGTCACGGGACAGTAACGTGTCTGTAAGGTTGTTGCTATGACTTCCCACCAACGGTCTGCGTCTCCTTCTAGCTGGTAGATCTCCAGTTGAGCCTTGCGATTTTCAGGGCATTCAATCACCTTGAAGATTTTCTCCAACCTCTTTAACCAATCCTCTGCCAAGTCTAGTTTACCCCGGAAAGCTGGTGGTTTCAGCTTACAGAATTGGTTAACCCAATACTGTGAAGTGTTGGCATCTTTGGGTGGTCGAGGTATGTTTACCATTGCTCTCCCATGTCTTGGTGGTGACTGGGACCTTTCTGATCCCTCTGCTTCCTCAGTTCGTCTATCATTTTCTTCACTCTCTTCTTCGTTCTCAGATCGTTCTTCGTCCTCGTGTCTTGCTTGCTTTCCTGCTTGCCTTTCCGCACAAAGTTCCTCTATCATCTCTCTTTGTTCCCGCATTACAGTCACTACCTCTTGCCAGGCAATTAGTTGGGGTTGATTTGGTTCTTGAATTGGCTGTTCAGGGTTTACTACTGGTATTGTCCGAGGTTGTCTACCTTGCCCTCTGCCTCGGCCTCTGGGAGCTCCGGCTCCTCTTAAATTCTCCATGTCGCGTTCTTTTTCCTTAGGGAAAACGTTTAGGTATATAATAGGAACAATGATTAGTATATCGCAGATTTTATCACACTTAGTAACTATACCGCACATAGACTCTATCGCACTTAGTATCTGTATGGCACAAAGACTTTATCGCACCTAGTTTTATGCTACAAATGAACGGACACTCACAATATTTCCCTTGTTTAGAATTTCGTTGGTTCGTTCTACTCAGAAACGGGTACGGAAGTACGTATCGGAAGTTTCTCTACATGAGTCAAATACTGCATGTACGTATCTTTACTGTTCTCGGAGTTTCATCCGGCGTGGCCCAGCTATACATATAAGCTCTGTGCTAGGATAGAATCACCGTCCAGTGCAAACTGGCGATTATCAGGGTTATCAGAGACTGATATCAGGGTTATCAGAGACTGATATCGATATTAGCACAGGTGATGGATTCACCGGCTCTGGGTTGAAGTGATGCACCGACAAAGGGTGGCACACCAGTTCAGGATGGTATACCGGTTCAATTTGGTACACCGAGATGAGGTGGTACACCGACTCAGGGCTACATCAGTACTCATTTTCAAAACATGCCCTTAAAAAGGCGTAGAGCCTAACTCCGTTACTCAAACCAATTGGACAGGTAAGTGTCTATCATGGGGGCCTCACCGAGTTTACGGCGACTGATTGGCTTACCCACATAGACTAGCATTGCCTTCGGCACCAATGGTTTGTATATAACATAGTTAGATCTATGCCAGGACAACCGCTCTGATACAAAAAATGTAACATCCCGTTTTTCAAAAGCAGTATAAATTTTTTTCATCAGAGTAGAGCATCGGAGCGGAAGAGTAACTGATATATATATCCAAAATGCCCACTGGCTAATTACAACAGTGGTACAGTAACCGAGTGTTTCAAAAGTGAAGTACAACAACAAAAGGCTTCCGCCGGAACAACAAAAGAAGTCTTTAGCCGGAACTTCTACGCGAGCTGCTTGTTTCTCTCCTCAGTCCTCTGGAACCTGACGCTATGTTAAGGGCTGAGATCCGCACCGGATCTCAGGTAACGGTTAACCTCATATTTACATATACAGCATATGGACTACAGACAATCATATCAACAACAGTATATGTTCACTCATCGCCCAAAAGCATGCATATATATATTGCCCAATAGCATGTATACATATATCGCCCAAAAGCATGCAGATATATCGCCAATGGCAAACGTAAACATATCAACAGTACATAAACATATCACAGAGCTATCAACTACATACGGTACACCTAGAACATACATGCATACCATAAACATCAGATTAGTGTTACAGTACGCGGACGTACCTTCGTTGACGTTATACGATATTTCTGGCGGAATACGGTATGACGGTTGGTCAGAACGTAATCAAGGATATCCTATCAAGATGACAACGCATTTATTAAGGATCTATCATTACGACGGACATTTTAGTCATAAATGACCATTTTACCCCTGAGCCCCTAATCGGCGGAATTTCGCCAGCACTTCGTTACTTTGACTCTAATCTTCCAAAATTTTGCCATAACTCTTCCTCCAACATTATTTTCGAAATTAATACCTTAATTACCCCTAAAACATGATATCTAATCATACTTGGAAGATTAAAGATCAAACTAGCATTTCTACTCTAACTACCGAAAGAACTATCGAAGCTTAAGACTCGGTACCGAAGAAATTACTCAGAGCTTCGCTGCAAATTTCCCCAGACTCCTCCTCCTCCTTGCTGCTCCAAGATTTTCGAAATGAGCAAGAGCTCTTGGTGTGAAATTTGTGAAGAGAAGTGAAGGGTATTTATAGAGGATTTCTGGTTACTATTCATGCTCTGTCAGACGGATTTTGGACCGTAGGATCACACTTTTGCAAAATGGCACAATCTTGGCCCTCCACATGTCCAAACCGTCCTCTCCTCCTTAGGTGGCAGCCAATGACATCATCTTTGATGATGTCACTTACTTCCTCAATAAGTTTTATACCGATAAAGTCCCTGTTTGGTGTCCTAATCGCGTAATCTTGTAAAATCTTAGAAATCCGGAATCACAACTTTGAAGATCTTTTCTTACTCATTAGAAATGTCTGGGTTAACTAAATTTTTGATCCCTTTCAGGTCTTCTCCGGTCTGCCGAAGATTTACGGAAAAACGCGTCGGTTACGGAAATAACGTCCGGAATTATCAACTTCAGGACAAAAATTCACTGATCCATAATTTGTCCAGTTGATTACCAACTCATCCCCAGATATTGAGTTATGATTTATTTTCTACAAACTCCCTTTTTCAAGATCTGTCCTTTTTCTTTTTATCTGATCTCGTAATTACTCCGCCGGTCACGGAAATGACTTCGGAGATAGTCTACTCTGAGATAAAATTATACTTGTTCATAAAATTCTCTGACTTTAGAAATCCAGTTCATGGTTTTCTAGATAGGATTTAATTCCTATCGGTGGTCATTTATCCTATTTGCTTTTTCCACAAAATATCACAATTATATTAATATTAAATTAACAAATATCTAGATATCAAATTGATCAATTCTTATCCACTTCCATGCTCATAAATTCGGTCAAAACCTGGTCTTTTTTTTTTTTCGTTTTTAATTAATTATTTAATTAATTAATATTATATAAAATAATTATTTTATATAATTTTTTACAAAATTTCCCCATAGGTCCATACTTGTTTTTAGGCTTAAAATTACTTATTCTCATATATTTTCCTTCATATTTTCCAATTAATTAGCAAATATATTTTATGCTAATTTTAGCCATAAACCACTAATTATAGGATTTTACATAATTATCTGTGGATTTTCCTTTGTTTAAGCCCAAATAATTAGCCAATAATTACTTAATTAATTACTCACTAATTGTTGATAATTTTCTTAATTAGAAAAACTCATTATCTCACAACTATTGGACTTACATTGGTATTTTATGCTTTACATAAAATATCAATAATCACGGGGTCAATAATGATCCTGGAAATACTTTTTAATTTTTCTCTCACTATTTTCCAAGGAAATAAATCCCAAAAATTGTATAAATTAGAGACAACATACTCTCTAATTTTTAATAATTATTTTATTGCCTCTAAGGATTTTTCATAATTTCCTTAAGTCATTTTATGCTCCACAAGGGCATTTTGGTCATTTCTGACACATTATTAATTTTTCCTAATTTCCAAGAAATTTTCCTTTAGAAAATAAGATAAATTTAACATTCTTTTTGAAATCACATATTCACCTATTTTTAATAGGTATATTTTGATATGGATTTTTAGGGTATTACAGAAGGTATTATGATCCTATAATTTGTAAAAGTTTATGGAGTCGAAGTATTATTTTTATTATATTTGAATAAAACGAATATGTGAATAATAAGTGAAATTTGTTAAATAAGAAGATTTTATTTAAAATAAATTGTTTTCTCAATGAGGAATGGGAGAATTCATATTTTTCTTTCTTCTATTATGGCCATACCCAAATTTGTTTGATCTAGGCAAAAATAAATACTCCTCTGCTTTTTAGTGTCAACTTAATTGGGGCTCTTAATGTAAGATATATTTCATATACTTATCAATTTTTTTCTTAATTAACATATTGATATTCTCTTAACACTATTCAAGTAGTAGAGGAAGTGAGTGAATTAAGAAAGATAGTTATAATGTTTTAGGAAATATTTCATATTAATTAACATCCTTAATCTACTCAAATTCATTAATTAAATTTTACATTTAGGTTCACAGGAGTACCAAACAAAGTAACAAAGTCAATATTGTCTTCTCATTGAGAAAATTCTTCCCAGTAATGAAGTTGATTTCTTCCCAATAATTTTTCGTTTAATGGGTCAACTAGGACAAATGTATAAAATAACAACAACAATGAAATATTAAAATGACACATAAAAAGAAAGAAAGAAAGAAATATTAAAATGACATGAAGGAAACGAACAAAGGGGTTGAAAATGAAATGGAACAAAAGGATCACAAGTTATGAAAATAAAAATAATATTTGTATAATGGTTGATGGGATTGTTGAATTTTGTATAAGCTGGCTTAGCTAATCAATTAGGATTCAATTTCTTTCTAAACTTGCAATATTGCAATTTGAATAATATGTTAGAATTTTTGTTCTGTTATATGAACACAGATATCTAGCTGATGGGCTAGTATATTGATATTGGATCAAAAGGATTCTCCAAGATATCTATAAGGCAGATGCCAAAAAGAATATCAGAAGACTCTCCAAGATATCTTTGGACTAGATACCAAAGAGAGCAATATAATGGATCACTGTGCACGAGTATGGTGTTTAGCCAAAAAGAAATGGGGTGTGTGCAAAATGAGGTTGAATAGTAAATAGGATGAATAGAGAATTGTACCTTTTAGGTTAACCTCTTATTTATAGAGATTATCTTAGGGTTTGGACCTTGGGCTTTGTGTGCCTCCTAGCCCATGTATTTTTGCTGCCACACCTTAATTATAGCCTTGACTATAGGCTGATTAGGGTCTTCCTCCATTATAGACTGATCCTGGTATTAATTGCCCTTGTTGGGCCACTTAGAAATTGGGCCTCATATATGAGTCCATAACAGTTTCCCCATAGCCTGGGAGTTCATGTCTCTGAGCTGCCGGGATGCATTCGTCGTCTATCCCGTGTCTTGCTTTCGAGTTGTTTGAACTTTCGTACGAGTTCTGATGATCCTCGAATTTACTTGTGTTGAAGTTGAGAATTGCCCCCAGATGTATAATTCGGGTAAGTTCACTTCGATCTTCGTTCCTGTTCATGATTGTCTGGATTTTCTTGTGCATCAACATCCGAGATCTTGAGGTTCCCCCAATCCGGATTAACATGAACAGGAATCGGCTAGTCGTTTATGTACTGTCCGACTTGGCCTATGGTGATCCCGGCTTTCATTGACATGTGATCACTGGATCGGGATGGAATTTGACAAGTCGTGTATGTCCAAGTAGGCTTTTGTTTCCGACTCTCATCTAATCCTGACCAACAGACAGCTGGCCACACTTGACTGCCAAAAAGGAAAACCGCCATGCTTGGCCGTCTGGGGTATGTGTGCGCATTAAATGCATGCACTGTGCTCATTAAATGCACAAATCATTTGACGTACGCCATCATCGTTCTTTTGGATTAATTGTCTCTTTTTCCCTTGTCCTTTCAGATTCGCACCTTCAACGGTTACGTTTATATTTGCATTTTCCCCTTCATTCTCTACACTTCTCGCATTCGCTACTTGCTCTCCTAAAAAAACTATCTTTTTTGAAAATACTACCTCTATGCAATCCTCCAATCTGCCATCTTAGTTTCTTCTTAAAATCAAGTATTCTCGCCATTTCTCTTCTGATTCTTTTACTTTTATTTTGAAGTTCTCCATTTTGCTATTATATTATTCCTACTTTTTGATCTGTGTCTTTCTGGAGATTGATTTCTTGGTTTTCTGGGTAGACTTTACTGGAGATTCTTGGGATTTCTAGGTTTTCTTCTAAGTAATCTTTGAATCTTGGTTCTTGCTACCCCTTTTCTCCTTCCTCCCTTTCTACAGACACATTGTGTGTCGTTGGTTGTCCTTTAAAAACTCCATGGATAAAGTACTCATTTTCCTTCTTCGATTCATGATAAAGCGATTCCAAATGAAGAATATGAGGTACTTCAAAAGGTTCCTTCCAGAGCACCATACTGGTTGTAAGGAATTCCTCGTATCGAAGAAGAGAAGCAAGAGGCATTGCTTCACAAACCTCGGGGTAGTGGGAGCAGAAATAAAATCCAAACACAACAGGCTGAGAGCCGGGATACGTACATTACTGATCCGAGTTCCATTAACCCTCCATCAAAAACTTGAAGCTGGGATGAGAAAATATCTATTCCAGCATCACACATCTCCCTTCCAAGGGGTACCACCCCGCTGGCCCGAGAGCCCATCCTGTGATGATTGTGCCTATTTAAGCATTGATCTCGTCAACAGCAGCTGTAGCTAGGAGGCCGAGTCTACTTTGGCCTCCTGTCAACATAAGTTGACCTCCGGAACTGTCCTGAATTCTGGTGGTGAAGGCTGTTTTTCACTTTTTTCTACTTCAACTGGTAGCTCCTTTGTTTTTTATTTTTCCTTTCTTCTTTTTGTTATAGGTATAGATGAGTTCACTCTCTTCACACCATATCGAGATGTCAATGTTTGGGGAGTCCACTTTTAAAGGTCCTTCGAGAGCTTCAACGAACGCGGACCCATGGGTCACCAATGAGGTGCTACACACCTGGTGTACAATGACCGCAGACGAGCTTGCCAAGCTCCCAATATGCGATAAAGAGGGCTACACCATTCACTTACCCCTGGATTCCGAGTCTATATGCACTTGCCAAGAAGGGGATACTCCGCATTTTTTCTTCTTCCACTGGGACCTAATTACCCGGCTCGAAATTTGCTTCCCATTTTTCGAGCTCCAAATTGAGCTTCTAAACCATCTGCATCTCGCCCCTTCCTAATTTCATCCTAATGGTTGGGCTTTCTTGATTGCTTTCAAGCACTTTTTTGCATTGAATGATCTAGCCTGTACAATTCTACTTTTCTTCCACTTGTTCACAGTCCATCAAGCTCGTTCCAGGAATGATCCCCCCAATAGAAAAGGCTGGACCTCGCTCTGGGGTGTTGTCTGCCGGAAAGTCTTCAAAGTTTTTACCAAGTCATTCAAGAATTTCAAGTATGGCATTTTCAAGGTTGCTGAAAACCCCAGACAACTACCTTGGTTCCTTAACACCCTCAGGTCCGGGGACATGGAAAGGAAGTTCCCCTTGTACTGGTCTCAAGACCATCACAACTTTAATCCTTCCTCGTATCGCTTTGCCGAGAAGAGCTTTTCTGATTCTAAAGCCAAAGCGGCATCTTTTATTTGTGCGTTCATCGAGAAGCACGAGCCTGTTAGCTCGGTTGATTTCATTCCTCAGCCTTAGGCCGGGTTGGGTTCAACAATGAGTACGAAAATTAATTTTGGTATTTACATTGTCTTTACATCCTGCTGTGTTGTTAAATAACCTTTATTCTTTTGGCTTGCAGATCGCCGAATGGGCTTCCCCACGGGATCATCTGAAGTTGCGGGGTACCTGATGAGCTCAGCGCTGCTTGAGCGGTATGCCCTGAAGGCCGCTGGATTAGCTCAAGCCTTGGCCTCGACGAACGAGAAGTACGCTTCAAATTCTGCCGAGCTGGAGAAGGTCAAATTGGAAACTAATGAGCAAATAAACAAAGCTCGAGAGCAGGTGCAAGTGGTTGAGACAGCGAGGGACCAATCATATGAGGAACTGTGGGCGACAAAGGAGAAACTTGAGAAAATTACCTATTTTTTCCCGAAATACCCTTTTATTCAGTGGTTAAAAACATGTACCCTGAATTTTTTTCTTGTTTTCTCTTTTCCTTTTCTTCAAGAAATTCTAGATAATTCCAGGGGTTAGTGTGGCACATTCTGAGCCTTCAAAATCTAATCCATTTGATTTTATTCAATTTATCCAATTCACCCTTTTATCCACTAGTCCTTGTAGTGCACCGCTAGTTAAAAGGGTCCTCCCTTTTCCACTTTTCTTCATTTTTCAGATCTTTTCCCCCGATATATCCTTAGTATGTGGCGCCATTTTGAATCCTCACATGGCCCCACATTTGTTCCATTTAATTCAAAAAAGAAGCCCCTAATTGGTACTTATCGGTCTCCTTTTCCTTGGTTAACCTCCTTTAGGACTTGTACTTTGTGTTTGGGCTTAAATACAGATAAAATGATAAGATTTTTTTTCTCTCTCCTCTTGTGGATGAAAATGTCTCCTTAAAGGGTAAGGAATTTATTTTTCTACCCTTACTTTTTCTCTTTTTAACCGTACAGTGACACGTGTCTCTAAGTAATTATTACAAATGACTTTTTATCTCCAAAAACGTAAGGCACTCTCGTCAGTTCAAGAAATGTCATGTGCATCTCTATTTTAGCACATTTTTACTTAGCTAATTGACCCATACCTTAGGGCATAGCTAAATATCTTTTTTACTAACTGATTAACACCGTATAAGTATTTTTGTGCCCTTATGCACTGACACTTTAATTTCTATGGCTCTTGGACTCTCGGTCCAAATACTATTAGGAATCCCATATAATATTTCCAAATTTAATATCACACTTTGTGAATAGGGTTTAGTTGTCCGCCTGCTACAGGCTTATTCTCAAATCTCTAGGCCCAAAATTTAGGATATTACATCTTGGGTTCATTTATCCATCGCTCTGCGCTTTATTTGAAACCGGGTTTCGTAACCTTGGATTCATTTATCCATCACTCTGTGCTTTATTTGAAATCAAGTTTCGTAACCCCAAATTCATTTATCCACCGCTCTGTGCTTTATTTGAAACTGAGTTTCGTAACCCCAAATTCATTTATCCATCGCTCCGTGCTTTATTTAAAACTGGGTTTTGTAACCCTAGATTCATTTATCCATTATTGGCACAATTTGGAAAGTAATTTCCTATTGAGAAATTCTTCATTTAATTGACATCGGATGATAACAGTTAATCAAACGCCGGCACAATCGACCTTACAAGAGCCCATAAAAGGAAAATTGAATTGATAGTCTCAACATGGAACTTATATTTAATTGCAGTCAAAATTGGCTTCTGGAAACTCGTCATCATCTCTAGCTGGTTTTTTCCGCTTCTGGTATCTCTTTTTCTGTTCTGGGACCGGGCTCCTACAACGGCCTCCTTGTTTACGCTTGTTGTTCTTTTGTCCTTGAGTTTCTATTACGTATTGTCGCAATTTCCCCTCTCGGATGAATTTCTCAATAGCATCCCAGAGATCGCAGCATGCATCCGTAGTGTGTCCTGGTCCATCATGAAATGCACAATATTGGGATTGGTCTATGCCAGATCTATTATAGGAGGGCCGAGTTCGTTCCACTTTCTTCATCTTAGTCAGGGCTACCTTCCTCCAAACTTAGGACCACGAAATATTCAGGGGAGTGTACTTATTATACTTCCCTTTTGCTTCATACCTTCCACCCCAGGATTTAATATCCGGGTTTCCTCTACGGAAGTCTGGCTTTGGCTCTCAGATTTTTCTTTGCCTTTCGGAGGTGGGCTCTTCCTCCTCTCCTTTCCCAGAGCGTTAACTATCTCTATTTGCTCTACCTCCAGATATTTCTTCGACTTAGTTCTAAAGTCAACCAAACTCTTGACGAGATTTTTGAGGAAACACTATGCTAGCCGAGATGATGCATCTAGGCCGACTATAAGTAAGTATACATGCATACTCTCTAACAGCCCTCATACTTGCAAAGCTACATCTTTAAATCAATCCAAATATTTCTGGAGCGTTTCTCTGGGTTGCTGCTTAATCTTTGCGAGAGCGTACTCAGACTTCAGATGCTTCTTGCTAGTCGCAAAGTTTAATTTAAACCTTTCTCCCATATCTTCAAAATTCTAGATGGAATTTGCCGGCAGAGTAGGGAGACATTTTTGTGTAGTTCGTGCCAGTGTTGCGACAAAGATCCAGGGTACAATGGGCCCTCGCAATCCTCTCACGAACATGACCAATTCGAAGGTATCAAGATGGGATCTCGGATCCTGACTTCCATCATACTTTGGTAGGTCTACCAGATCGAAATCTTCAAGATAAGGTGCGTTCACGATTTCTTCAGAGAAAGGACTGTTGTTGTGCCCCCTAGTGTACTTCATCTTATACTTTTCCAAAACGTTTTCCGTTCGAGCTACCCCATCCCGACTTTGATCTCCCGTGGCCGAGTTGTTCTCAACACGCGGATTCTGCAGTAAGGAATCCGAACCTTGGACTTCCTTTTCTTTGTTCCGAGTAGGTCCTTCAGCACCAATTTGACCAGATTCCAGTGCATCAACCACCTTTTCCTTCTCTCAGCTATGCTCACCCTGGTCTTTTACACGAACCGGGGTTTCAACTTGTCTTAGACGTTCTTCGAACAAATGTATTATTTTGGCATTTTCTTACCTCTGGAGGTCATTGTGGTGGTTCATCTCCTTCATCCGTCGTAACATAGCACCCATAGTGTTTTGCAAGAGACGAATGTCTGGATTCTCGACCGGTATTTGTTGTGGTGTTTGTTGAGGCAAATTCAGCAGGACTTGTTGGATTACCAGGTTCTAAGCATTTGTCGCTACTGTTGGAGACGAAGCCGTATCAGACACGTCTTGAGCAAGGGGCACATCGTTAAAGTCAGGAACGACTATATTCTCAGGTTGCGGCTAATGATAGGGCTGCTACTCATGATCGTGCTGCAGTTGATTCGCCCCCTCTCGATTTGGGTTTATGGGTAGAGGGATCTGACTACTACTTCTTGTTCCAACCATCGTTGGTCATGGGAATCGAAATTTATGGATCCCCACGGACGGCGCCAATGTTCTGTTATATGAACACAAATGTCTAGCTGATGGGCTAGTATATTGATATTGGATCAAAAGGATTCTCCAACATATCTATAAGGCAGATACCAAAGAGAATATCAGATGACTCTCCAAGATATCTATGAAGTAGATACCAAAGAGAGCAATGGATCACTGTGCACGAGTATGGCGTTTAGACAAAAAAGGGTGGGGTGTGTGCACAGTGAGTCCATAATAGCCAGATCCTAGTACTAATTGGCCTTGTTGAGCCTTGATTATAGGCTGATTAGGGTCTTCCTCCATTATAGGTAGATCCTGGTACTAATTGGCCTTGTTGGGCCACCCAATAATTGGGCCTCATATATGAGTTCATAACAATTTTTATTAATAATCCTCGCTTAATTAAAGATAAAGGAATACATCAATACAAATGGTTTGATTAATGACACAAACAACCAAACAAAACCAAATCACACAATCGGACATAGGGCCCATCACCTATATACCTAAACATATATAACCATTAACCGAGAATCTTTGGAAGAAGATCCTCTCATAAGCATATTTTCTCCTCATCCATCCCCATCCTATCTGGACCGGTGATTGGGAAGAGGAGAGAAAAAATAAAGTAGTATTATGATATTTTAGATTGATTGGATGGATGTGATTTAGAGATAATGAGGGATAATGAGAAAAAGATGATGAGAGAAACCTAACCCAGAATCTTTATCTCATACTTGATCCAAAAGTGTCACATCCCGTTTTTCACAAGCAGTATAATTTTTTTTTCTTTAAAACATCATCAGAGTAGAGCATCGGAGCAAGAGTGTAACTGATATATATATTCAAAATGCCCACTGGCTAATTACAGAGACGGTACGATAACCGAGAGTTTTTAAAATAACAACAGAAGTGTCTCCCTGGCGATTTCACGCCGTGGCAACAAAAGATAGCTTTCAGCCGGACTTCTAAGCTTGCTGCTTGTACATGAACATATCACAGAGCTATCAGCTACCTCATATAAGCATACCATACACATAGCACATATACGCATACAATAAACATCAGAGTTAGTGTTACAGTACGTGAACGTACCTTTGACGATATGTGGTACGACAGTTGGTCAGAACGTAATCAGGGATATCCTATAATGATAATATGACGTTTATCAATATCCAACATCATAACATGCATTTTAGGTACAAATTACCATTTTGCCCCTACCTTAACTAATTTCCAAAATTTTGCCAGAGCTTCGCTATTTTGACTCCCAATTTTCAGAAACTCAATCCCTACTATGTTTTTACTTCGTCAGGCATCTTTCAATGAAATGAGGCTTAAAAACAAGAATAGGAATTTCATTTCCTACTTCCTAGATCTAACTAAAATTTCTACTAAAACTACCGAACAAAAGACTAGAACTTAAAAGCTAAAGACCGAAGAACTTACTCAAGGCTTCGCTACAAATTTCTCTGGACTCCTCCTTCTCTCTTCCTTCTCTCTATTTCAAAACTTGCTCTTGAAATTGGTGTGAGAATTATGTCAAGAGCTCATGGATATTTATAGAAGAAAAGCGAGGGTATTTTGGTAATTTTCCAACAACTTCTTCAACAAGTTGATGATGTCATTGATGACATCATCCTATCCCTTACTTTATGGATTTCTACCGATAAAGTTCCCCGATCGGTGTTCTAATCGTATAATCTTACATAATCTCAAAAATCCAAGAACATAGCCTCGAAGGTCTATTCTTCCTCTCTCAAAATACTTGGGCTAACTAAATTTTTGATCCCATTCAGGGTATTCCGTTGCCTGCCGAACATATTCGGATAACCGTCTTTGGTTACAGAAATTACTTTGGGTAACAACAACTTCGGGACAAAAATTCACTGATTCATAATATGTCCAGTTGTTTACCACCTCAGCCCCGGATTTCAAGATATGATTTATTTTCATTTATACTATCTGCCCTATTTCTCAAAATATCTGTTTCGTCTTATCTCTTAAGCATTTCGCCGGTTACGGAAATGACTTCGGAGATAGCCTACTCCAGAATAAAAGTACACTCGTCCATAATATACTCTCACCTTAGAAACCTAGTTCATGATTTTCTAGATAGGATTTAATTTCTATCGGTGGTCATTTATCCTATTTGCTTTTAAAAAAATATCTCAATTTATATTATTATAATAATAACAAATATCATGATATTATTTGAAAAATCTTCTAACCCTTTTCACACAAGGATTTCGGCTGCCCCTTTTATTTTTTTCTGTTATTTATTTATTTTTTAATTAATTAATATTATATATATTTTAATTATATTATATAATTCACAAAATTTTCCTATTGGTCCATACATGGATTTAGGGTTAAAATTACTTAATCTCATATATTTTTCTTAATATTTTCCAATTAATTAGCAAGTATATTTTATGCTAATTTTAGCCACAAACATTTAATTAAAGGATTTCACATAATTATCTTTGGATTTTCCCTTAATCCATGCTTAAACAATTAGCCAATAATTATTAAATTAATCACCTACTAATTGTTGATAATTTTATTAATTAGAATTAATCATTTCCTCACAACTATTGGACTGACATTGGTATTTTACGCTCCATGTAAAATATTAAAATCATTTGAGTCACTTATGTACCCCAAAATAATATTTATTTTTGCCTCATTATTTTTCAAGGAAAATAATCCCAAAAATTCCTAAAATTAGAGACAACATACTTCCCTATTTTTAATAAATATTTTGTTGCGTTTTAGGATTTATCATAAATACGATTTTTAGGGTATTACAAAAAGTGACTACAGGTCTTATATCTAAATTTTTTTAATATTTTTTTATTTAATAGGTGCAGAATATAAAATAAAAATACTTTTATAACATTCATTTTTCTGGAAAAAATAGATTTTACAATGACAATTATATATCAAAATTAAAATATGAATAAACGAAATTTAATTTGAATAGTCTAGATTTCATGGCATTAATAAGCAACAAATGCATGTTATACTTATCTGTCAGTATTTAAATGTTTTTTCTCATGACATTTTTATGGGGTTCACATCATTCTTTTAAGCAATTAATATGATGTTCACATCATATTTCTTATATGTTTATTACATATGACTTCATTTTTACCACCTGAATCACATGTGCTTATATTTTGAACTTCATGTAAATTAATTGCTCATTTTATTTCTGCAACAAAGTTGACAAGATGGTGGAGTTGGCCCAAAACGTTAACTGCGAAAGTGTCATTTATTCTTTATAATAAAAAATGTGATAACTCCCTGTATTTTAGTTATTTAAGCACTCTTTTGTGGTTAAATTAGGAATTAGCTACTTCTTGGGGTCTTACTTTTGCTCATTTTGGTTTTTCCCCCCTTAAAAATCTTGTCCCTTTGTTGTAAATAAAGGTATCTACCTTTATTGTGTTGTTTTTTGTTAGCGTTACATGTATGTATATTTTTCTCCAAATTCTGACGTAATTAGGATAATGTATTATACTCTTGTTTGCTGTTGTAACATCTCATTTTCCAAAAGCAGTATAAATTTTTTTCATCAGAGTAGAGCAACAGAGCGATTGAGTAACTGATATGTATATATAAAATGCCGTAAGTTTGGCTGGTTACAACAACGGTACAGTAACCGAGTATTTCAAAAGTGATATATAATAGCAACAGGAAGGCTTCCGCCGGAACAACAAAAGGAAGTCTTCAGCCGGGTCTTCTATGCGGGCTGCTTGCCTCTCTCCTCGATACTCGGTCCTCCTGACCCTGACGCTATGTTAAGAGCTGAGGTCCAATGCATACGGACCCCAGGTAACGGTTAACCTCATATTTACATATACAGTACATGGATCAAAGATAATCATAACATAAGCAGCTCACAATAGATGTATCGCACGGAGTGAATGCAGAAGTATCGCACGGAGTGAGTGCAGACGCACCGCACGGAGTGAATATAAATGTACCGCACGGAGTGAATGTATTCAAAAGCACATAACAACACTTATAACATATCAACAGACCATCAACCACATATACGCATACAATACTCATAATACATATACGCATACCATAAATATCAGAGTTAGTGTTACAGTACGCGAACGTACATACATACAATAAACATACCACATATACAATACAATACTCATACTACATACATGCATACCATAAACATCAGATTAGTGTTACAGTACGCGGACGTACATACTCAATAAACATACCACGTATACACATACAATAGACATAACACATATACGTATACCATAAACATCAGTGTTAAGGTTACCAGTACGCGAACGTACTTACCCTAATAGTACATAAACATACAGCAAAGCTATCAGCTATCACATACAATACACATATCACATATATGCATACGATAAACATCAGCGTTAGTGTTACAGTACGCGAACGTACATACCCCAACAGTAATTAAACACACAACAGACATAAAGTCATCATCTATCACATACAATACACATATCACATATATGCATACAATAAATATCAGGGTTAGTGTTACAGTACGCGAACGTACCTTCGTTTGACGGAATACGGAATTTCTGTCGGAATACGGCACGACAGTAGGTCAGAACCTTATCAGAGATATCCTATCAATATAACAACGTACTTGTTAAGGATTTATCATTACGACGAACATTTTTAGTCAAAATGACTATTTTACCCCTGACCCCTTAATTGTCGAAATTTTGCCAACACTTCGTTACTTTGACCCTACTCTTCCAAAATTTTGACATAACTCCTACTCCAACATAATTTTCGAAATACATATCACATTGATTAGTGATTCACATCATAACAGGCATTTTAAGTACAAATTACCATTTTGCCCCTATCCTTACTAGTCGGCGGAATTTCGCCAGAGCTTCGCTATTTTAACTCTAATCTTCCAAAATTTTGCCAGAACTTCGACCCCACCAAGATTTTCAAAATAATGACTAAAATACCCCTAACATATGATATCTAATCATACTTGGAAGATTAAAGACTAATATAGCATTTCTACTCTAACTACCGAAAGAACTACGGAAACTTAAGACTAAGTACCGAAGAACTTACTCAGAGCTTCGCTGCTTTTTCCCCCAGAGCTTCTCTCTCTAAAACCTCTCTCTATGTTTCAAAATTCTCAAGAGAGAATGGTGTGAAGAATGAAGAGGCAATGGCCTCTATTTATAGAAGAATTTTGGGTCCAACTTGGTAATTTTCCCTTGCAAACTTGGTAATTTTCCCTTCAACCTAAACCATGGAATTTAAAGTCACTTTTTGAAATCCATTCTCCTCCATGCAATTCCCTTGGCCGACATCCCTAGCCTTCAAAGTCCACAAAAAGTTGTCATCTTGATGACAACTTGCTTTATGGGTTTTACCCGGTAGAATTCCCCCGATCGGTGTTCGAATCGCGTAATCTTACAGAATCTTAGAAATCCGGAATAGAAAATTTGAAGATATTTCCTTACTCATTAGAAATGTCTGGGTTAACTAACTTTTTGACCCCTTCTAGGTCTTCTCCAGCCTGACCGAAGTTTTACGGAAAAACGCGTCGGTTACAAAACGAATTTCCGAAATCATCAACTTCTGGACAAAAATTCACTGATTCCAAATATGTCCAGAAAATCATAAACTCATCCCTAGATGTTGAGTTACAATTTATTTCCTTCAAATTCTAAATCTGTGACTATCCGTCTTTTTCTCAGATTTCCCTATTTCGTCTTATTACCTAAATCTTCTACCGATCTCGGAATTAACTTCTGAAACAGTCTATTTCAAGATAAAAATCCACTCTCTCATATTCTTTACTGACTTTAGAAATTTCACTCCTGGTTCTCTAGATAGGATCCAATTCCTATCGGTGTTTATTTACTTTTTCACTTTTTACTTTAATTATTATTTAAATAGGTGTTTATTCCTAACACTCTTCCTTCATTTCATTTTTTTTCTTCTTTTTCTCCCAAAGATGTCGGCCCTCACACACATATTTTATATATATTTTTATTTTATTTTTAATTAATTATTATATAATTTAATTATAAATTTTTTTTTACAAAATTCTCCTATTGGTCCATACTTGTATTTAGGCTCAAAATTACCTAATCTCATTTATTTTTCTCAATATTTTCCAATTAATTAGCAAATATATTTATGCTAATTTTCTAGCCATAAATCACTAATTATAGAGTTCTACACAATTTATCACAATTATTCCATTGTTCAAGCTTAAATAATTAACCAATAATTATTTAATCAATCACTTATTATTTGTTGACAATTTTCTTATTTAGAACTAATTACTTCCTCTCAAAATCTGAACTAGCATTGCTATTTTATCTCCCATATAAAATATCAATAATTATGGAGTTAGTTATGATCTCCAAATACTTTATAATTGTTATTTTACAAGCTTCCAAGCTTATAATTTATTAAATTACCAAAATTAGAGACAATATATTCTCCCAATTTTAATAATTATTTTACTACCTTTCAAGATTTTTCACAATTCCCTAATTTATTTATGTCCTACAAGGGCATTTTCGTCATTTGGCACATTATTATTTTCCTCCTAATTTCTAAGAGATTTTTTCCTTTAATTCCCACAGTATTTTCCTTAGAAAATAAGATCATTATGATATTTTCCCTAATTCAAATTTTAGGGTATTACAGCTGTATATATATTTATAAATAGTATAGACTTTAAACATATGTGTGTCTCTTGAACGCTCACAAAAATTACTACAAAGATGGAGAGCAAAAGAAGCAACCAATTTCATGAAGAATTCCCAATGAATGGTGGCCAAGGAGAATATAATTATGCTCAAAATTCTAACGATCAGGTTCTTCAATCTCACCGGCCACTTAATTTTTTCCCCATTTCTTCTTGTATTTCCACATTTTGTTATATTAATGAAGGTGATAATTTTATTAAAATGTTCAAACTAAATCTTTCTTCCCAACAAGTTGAAAGGTAAAACGTTGGTCTATTATTCAAACTTTTAATCTTAGGCTGTTTTCTAAAATAATAAATTTGTTTGTTTTCAATATAAAACATAAACTTTTAATGTATTTGTGTGTGTGCATACATATATTTCTCCGTCAATTTAAAAGTTTTTCATATGTATAATTAAAAAAAATTGTAGTTTTTTTTTACCAACTCAGATTGACACAATAGTGGCAAGGACTTTCATCCCATTACAAGGAATTAAGAGTCTGATTCCCAAGACACGCACATGCCCACGCTCACGTGCACGTACACACACAGAGTATACTTCTTAGTTTCTAAATAGTTTGTTTCATTTGTATGCAGCGATTGGTAGCAGATGTTTCCAAACATGTAACCCCTAATTCTAAGTCCATTATGATGTCCAACTATATTCTTAGGTCTCTTATTTATCTAACCAACATGTAATTATCATATTGAACATGCTAACAGAGAACATGCATAACATTTGGACGAATGAGTGACTGATAACATATGCCCAGAAATATGCTGGTTAATTCTTAATTCCCAGTGGAATATTCACGTGATACAATTTAAAATCCAAAAATAGTAAGGGTTAAACCTGTTGGAGGATATTAGTTATACAGTTATCCTGAATTTAACATCAGTCGTATAGTTAGCAAATACAATCAAAATATCATAGTATGAAATTGAACTTGATTAAATCCCCTCCTTCGGGATCTTCTTCAGCTACTCCAACTGCACTGTCTTACTCCCTAATCCAGAACATCTTCCTAGATTCTTAGGTGTGACTGAGATTTAGTGATCAGATGAATCCCAAGGGAACGGTTAATCTCACATTCAAAGTGTAAATCATACATTACAGATATTTCATATATTGCAGAATAAAAGAAAGCATTCAGCAAACATACCGCTACCCAACTACATAGCACATGTATTGTTAATGGCGAAAGCACACATAAGTGCTACATATCCTAGACACGAATCCTCAGTGCTAGGAAAACAAGCATGCAACATTTGTTAGTTCTTTATGTGTTTTGATGATAACAAACAATTGTAAACTTATATGAAGTTTGTTTTGGTTAAGTTAAAAATGTTTAAAACTTGTTCAAACTTAACTTGAAACTTACTGTCAAAGACAAACTCAAGCTTGGAGTTGTCAAACTCGAGTTTGCACTTGACAGAGAGTATGACAAGTTATTTGAACTTGACTTGAGCTTGGACAAGGAAACTTGAGTTTGAGATTGGCCGAGAGCTTTTCAAAGAATCTTATTTTTAAATAAACTCAACCTTGCTGTTATTAAACTTGGGTTTATCTTTGGCCGAGAGTTCTCAAAGGTTTTTCATTTTAAAGTAAACTCGAGCCTATATTAGTAAACTCGAGTTTATGCCAGACCGAGAGCTTTCAAGGAATTTTGAACTTAAAGTGACTCGAGCCTATTTCTTAAAACTCCAGTTTGAGTTTTGTGGACTTAACTCATTTTCAAATTAAGAAGTTTCAAACTTGAGTTAGTCACTTAATGACTCGAGTTTCCACGATCTTAAAATGTTTTCAAATGCTATCACGATGCTCATTTTGAAAGAAGATCTAAACTCGAGTCACACTCTTGAGTAAAATATTTTAAACTCCAGATTTAATCTTACAAAGACATCTTCATTTCAAACTTCAAATCTATTTTCAAAGATGATCATGAGACTTGAGCCTCGAATGTTAAACTCGAGTCATGAACTCTAGCTTGCTTAAACAAACTTGAGCTTAAAGTGTCTCTGTTTAGATATCTCCTTTTTCGAATTTGCGAAATCTTCAAGTGTTATTTGTATACTTCATATCTTCACTCATTACTATTCCCAACTATGTTTAATCAATTTATTAGTAAGTTTTAGAAGATCAAATGAAGGTTTGACTGAAGAATTAGCATAAAGCAAAGATGATGTCAGAGCATTAAATGCTGGGTTCAGAAAACAAAGCACGAATTTGTCCAATCAATTTCTGCTCAATTAGAAAACATTTATGGGTTCTTTCCTTATTAGAATGACAGATTCTCCAACAGAAAAATCAAGAAGAATGTCAAAGGAAGAATATCTGTGATTAAGGAATGGATCAAGCAAGAGCATTAAAGACATTTCAATTCAAACAGACTTATTCCTTTTTCCCCTCAACAGCACATTGAATGGCTCCAACGATCACAAACTTCTTTCACCATATATAAGCCAGAGCATTCAAGTGATTCACCTAATCCTCAACTACCCAGAAACCAAAAAGGAAAAGACGTGATATAAGCTTTTACTATTTCTACTCATCTGTGTAATATCTTCGGATATATTGAAGTTCAATGTTTATTCATCTGCTCTTTTAGAGAGTTTATCTTTGATTATTAAATCATTGTAAGAATCTCAAGTCGTGGGACTTGGAGATTGGGTTATCAGTTTACAACTTGTAAGGGGGAGTGTATCCTAGTGAGAGGATAACTTTCGAGTATAGAGTGTGTATCTAATTATAGTGATAGTGGAAATCCCAGAGAGTCTGGGGACTGGACGTAGGACAAGAGTTGAGACTGAACCTATATAAATCTTCTTGTGTCAAGCTCTCTCTCCTTACCTCTGTTTTACCCTGTTCTTCGTCAACTGATTGGGTGTTTTGAAAAGTCTTTTTTTTTTTTAAAAATCCTCAATTCTCCCCCCTCTTGGTGATTTCCTTCATTTACAACATTATCATTTAAAAAAACAAAAATCCACAGCTAGCTGAATAAAACACATAGACTTGGGCATACAAACCCGGCCAATAATCCACAATACATGAACATACAAGGCATATATAAAAACACAAGGAATAAGAGATTAAGTTATCAACCTCAACTTTGCGAATAAATACAATCTCTGGTGTTAGAAACTTGAACTTCTTCAGTAAGACCATTATAACTATTAATTCCCCTTTCTATTTATTTATTTATTTATTTATTATTATTATTATTATTATTATTATTATTATTATTATTATTATTATTATTATTATTATTATTATTATTATTATTATTATTATTATTACTACTACTACTACTACTACTACTCTACTGTTGGTTTAAACTTCCTAAGGCTATTCCAATATTAAGCATGACATCAACGCTTTAAATCAGGAGTTTAATAAATACCAACAACACGTAAAATATGCTTCATGTGTGTGTGTGTAGAAATATCAATTTTGAGTTTAATAAATACTTACACCATGTAATATATGGTTCACTGTGATATATAGAAGTAGAAAGTTTAAAGTTTTATAAACACTCACTGTAACATCCCGTTTTCCAAAAGCAGTATAAATTTTTTTCAACAGAGTAGAGCATCGGAGCAAGAGTGTAACTGATATATATATTCAAAATGCCCACTGGCTAGTTACAACAGCGGTACAGTAACCGAGTATTTCAAAAGTGATGTATAACAACAAAAGGAAGGCTTCCGTCGGTCTCTAAGCTTGCTGCTTCCCTCTCTCCTCAGTCCTTGGTCCTCCCGACCTTGACGCTATGTTAAGAGCTGAGATCCGCACCGGATCTCAGGTAACGGTTAACCTCATGTTTACAAACACACATATGGGTTACAGAACAACATTAACACAACATATGAATCACACCCAACCAATGCAAATGTATCACTCCCAGCATGCAGATATATCGCTCCCAGCATCACAGATGTATCGCTCCCAGCATTACAGATGTATCGCTCCCAACATTACAGATATATCGCTCCCAGCATGCATGCATTTATCTTCTAACATCAATATGCATTCCAACAACACACCACATATATACATACCACACACACATCACACACATGCATAATATAACCATCAAAGTTAGTGTTACAGTACGCGAACGTACCTTCGTTGACGGTAAACGGTACTTCTGTCGGAATACGGTACAACAGTTGATCAGAACGTAATCAGGGATATCCTATAAGGATAATATCGCATCTATTAGAAATCAGTCATTACGACGGACATTTTAGTCATAAATGACCATTTTACCCCTGACCCCCTAATCGGCGGAATTTCGCCAGCACTTCGTTACTTTGACTCTAATCTTCCAAAATTTTGCCATAACTCTTCCTCCAACATTATTTTCGAAATTAATACCTTAATTACCCCTAAAACATGATATCTAATCATACTTGGAAGATTAAAGATCAAAACAACATCTACTCTAGAACTTCAAGAACTACCGAACTAAAACAATGAACCGAAGAACTTACCCGTTGAAGAACTTCACTACAACTTCCTCCAGAGCTTCTCTCTCTAAATTCTCTCTAAAATGGCTTGTGAATTGGTGAGAAATGAAGAGAAGTGGAAGGGCTATTTATAGCCAAAAACCCAGGGACACAACCGGTATAACAATTTCCCCTGATTCATTCTTGGCCACAGAATTACACAACTTAGCTAGCAAGTTTTCTACTCCATTCTCCACCACTAATTTCGTCCCCCTATGTCATCTTTTCCAAAGATGAAGTCATCCAAGTGATGTCACCCATGTGCTCTTTATGAGCTTCTACCGATAAAGTTCCCTGTTCGGTGTCTTAATCGCGTAATCTTGTAAAATCTCAAAATTCTGGGAACATAGCCCTGAAGATTTCTTATTCCTCTTTCAAAATACTTGGATCAACTGAATTTTTGATCCCATCCAGGGCATCTCCTATTTCACTGAAGATTTTTGGATATTCGTCTTCGGTTGCGGAAATCGCTTCGGGTAACAACATCTTCGGGACAAAAATCCACTGATTCATAATATGCCCAGATGTTTACCAATTTATTCAAGGATCTTGAGTTAGGATTTATTTTCCATAGACTCTCCTTTCTAATATCTGTCTTATTTCCTTTCTGTCTTATTCCTTAAGCATTCTGCCGGTTACGGAAATGACTTCGGAGACAGTCTACTCCGAGATAAAAATACACTTGTCCATAATATGCTCTGACCTTAGAAACCTTGTTCATGGTTTTCTAGATAGGATTTAATTTCTATCGGTGGTCATTTATCCTATTTGCTTTTTCACAAAATATCACAATTTATATTATTATTTTAATCCAACTTGCAACAAAATATCAAGATATTTTTTGCTTCATTCTTATCTCATTTTCCCTCAAAAATTCGGCTGCCCTTTCTTTTCTTTTTTTATTTTATTTTAATTTTTAATAATTAATATTATATAAAATAATTATTTAATATAATTGTAATACCCTAAAAATCACACTTAGGGTAAATACCAAAATTGAGAAATATACATATTGAAAATGGGTGAATATGAGGTTTCAAACACCTTGTATTAAGTTTACCTTGTTGTTAGGGTAATTTCCCTTGAAATTAGATAATTTGCAATTAGGTCCCTATAACGTTTGAAAATTTGCAAATAGGTCCCTAAATATATTATGGGTTATAAATACCCTGTGAAAGCTATAAAGTAGACAAGTAAATATCTATTTGAAATAGGGAAGGATATTGTCCCTAATTTAGGTAATTTATTAAGTTACAAATTTGGAGAAATTGTAGAAGAATATTCAAAAAGTAATAAAAAGACCATAATACCCTTGTAAGTTCTAAAAATGCTAGAGGCATGAAAATACCAATGTTAATACAAGAGTATGAAGGTAATGAGGTGTGATAATTAAGAAAATTATCAACTATTGATAAGAAAGTAATTAAGTAATATTAGGCTAATTACTTAAGCATAAGCAAAGAAAATTCAGAGATAATTATGTAAAGCTCAAAAATTAGTGATTTTTGTTTTAAAATTAGTAAAAACATGTTTACTAATTAATTGGAAATTTTGGAGAAAAATAGTTGAGTTTAGGTATTTTTAAGCCTAAATGCAAGAATGGACCAATAGGAAAATTTTGTAAAAAATTATGTGAAAATAATTATTTAATTAATTAAATAATTAATAATAAATATAATAAATAAAAAACGAAAATCAAGGGCAGAGAAAAAAAATAATGAAAAGGAAAAAGTGAAAAACAAAATATATATATATGTATATAAGTTTGCAACTTGCAAATAAAATAAAATATAATTAATTAAAGTGAAAAAGGGTGAATAGTAAAATGGGAATTAGGAAACGGATCCTATCTAGAGATCTAGGAATGGGATTCCCAAAGTCAAGGTAAAATATTAATTAGTGGGATTTTATCTTCCGTTAAACTCTTGCGGAAGTTAATTCTGAAGCCGTTTGTGCTTTTTCCTAATAAGACGAAATAGGGAATTTCTGAGAAAAGGCCAGATAGCCAAGAGGACGAAAAGGTTATGTTGTGACATTTGGAAAAGAATTGGGAATTTTCATGAACATATTTGGATTCAGTGAATTTTTCTGAAGAGATAGGTGTTTCCGAAAACAAGTTTCGACACCGGACGCGTTTGGACACGTTTTCGAGAAACTTCGGCTGAACACGGAATGCCCTAGATGGAATCAAGATTTAGATTAGAATAGACATTTCTAGTAAGTGAGAACTTGTCTTCAAAGTTGTAAAATCAGAATTTTGAGATTTCTCCGAAAGTACGCGATTCGGACACCGATCGGAAACTTATCGGTAAGACAGCTTCTTGAGGAAGTAAGTGACATCACCACCATGACATCATGGCTTTAAATGATGATGTCAGCTGCCAAGTGGCTCGGTGAGGATCATGACACCTTGCGAAGTGCGATCCAACGGTTGAGATTAAAGGAGAAAAAGGTGCGAATTTGCCCTGGAAATCTCTATAAATAGCCAACTCCTCTTCATAAGTTTTCCACACCACTTCTCACTAGCTTGGCCGAAATTTAGAGAGAAGCTGCGGGAAGGAGTCTGGGAAATCAGCGAAGCTCTGGGTAAGTTTTTGATGCACCGAGCTTTTAGCTTCCGTAGTTCTTTCAAGTAGTTAGAGTTGTTAGAGTAGCCTTTAATTTTCAAGTATGATTGGATATCATATGGGAGGGCTATTTTAGTCTTTATTTTCGAAAATCAAAATGGCGTCGAAGTTTCGCGAAATTTTGGGAAGAAAATTAGTCGAGTAACGAAGTCTTTGGCGAAATTCCGCCAATTAGGGGTAGAAGGGCAAAATGGTAATTTTTACCTAAAATGCCGATTATTGTGTCAAATCACTAATGAAAGTGATATTACCCTTATAGGATATCGAAACTCGATCTGTCGCCGTTACGCTTTGTCCGACGTGCATTGTTTCACGATTTGCCGTAAAAGTACGGTTTCCGTAAACGTGCTAGAAATACCGTAATCCGTCAACGAAGGTACGTTCGCGTCATCGTAACACTAATCTAGTGCTGCTCATATACATATATGTGATAGGTACATTCAGGTGGTTCTTGTTTCGGTTAGAGACTCTGTATAGGGTTACCATTTCGGATAGAGATTCTCGTTAGGGGTCATCGAGATACATTCACGGTTAGAGACTCTGTTAGGGTCACCGTTCATATGCAATACCTTACACGGTTTTTGTGCAAGGACTTTATGGGACTTACATACTGCTTTATGCTTATGTACTGTCATTATACTGATCATGCGTCTGCTTTATGCTGATATCTTTGTTGTTATGTCATGAATATCTCGTCATCCGTATACTTGTTTTATTTGAGCATAAGGTTAATTGTTACCGAGATTCAATGCGTTGAATTGAATCTCGCCTATAGCTTCAGTGGTCGAGGACCACGGATCGGAGATCGAGGCAAGCAGCAGAGTCGGCTTTCGCCGAAGATATCTTTATCGTCTTCCGTATTTTATATTCGAACAAGAGGAACTCGTAGTATCAACACTATGTTACACTCTGGTTATTGTTTGAATGAAAGTCAGTTACTCTTACGCTCCAAATGCTCAACTCTGATTGATTTAAAAAAAAATTTGGCTCTGGAATTGGGATGTTACACTTATGGTATCAGAGCAAGAAATTCTGGCAAGTATTTAACTATGTTACCACGAACGGTTTGGTGCCGAAGGCAAGGCTAGTCTACGTGGGTGTGCCAATCGCCGCCGCTAACCCGTGAGGCCCCATGGTAGACACTTACCGGCCATTCATTCGGTTAACGGAGTTATGTTCAAAAAGCCTTTTAAACTTGGAGCACATTTTGAAAACTGAGTACTGATATGACCTTAGTGTAATGTTGTAGTGATAAACTTAGATAAGCAAGGTCGTAACGCTCGTAGATCCGTAGTTCCGAGACGATAGGACGAATACGAAACCCGGATACTACCGATAAACCTGAAAATGGAAACCTACCGATGACAAATCGACTACCCGGGAGATCATAGATCTTGAAGTCGGGCCCGACGCGAGTCGGGTAATTCGGATGTCGGTCTCGATAAATCCTGTTATCGCCTTTGATAACTCGATAAACCGCCGTTTGTACCGGACGGTCATTCTATCCTAGCCAAGGCTCATACGCAGAGCGGGTCACGCTAGATGAAATTCCAAGACAAACTAAGATAAGAACATGCAGTATTTGACTCATGTATAGGAACTTCCGATACGTGTTTCCATGCCCGTTTCGAGTAAACCAAATCAACGAAGATGGACGGAGATGGACCGATCTACAATCCCAAATCCGAGTACGTTCCTCGCACGGAATACCAAATTTTGGACCGGAGTATCCACTGAACCGATTTATGAGCCTGAACTCATAAATCTTGCACTCCCGAATAGAGCTCAACCTCCGTCAAGGTCAGAAGAACCAGATTTATCGGGCCATTCGTCTGATGAAGATAACTCTGAAAATTCTCAGTCCGGTAACCAAGAAATTTCTGATTGCGAATCTCATACCAGTTATAGACCTGTCTTCCTGAAACATGTCCTAGATCAAAACGGGAGTGGTGGACATCCTAAGCGCCGACTATGAACAAGCCGCACATGACAAGCTATAACGATAAAGGAAGAGCATTACGGTACTTAGAGAGAATATATTATTCTCATAATCAGAGGTAGAACTAATGCGGAAACCAAATCTTTATTCAAAGACAACTCAGTCACAAATTAATTCTCTGTTGATCGATGCCTCGCATAAGTTCAATATCCGATCACCATACCAAATTTCATATCAAAGCTGAAATAGCAACTGAGGTTCTGAACCAAAACTAGTGAGCAATGTAGAGACTAAGTAGCAAGCGGATAGAGACTCAGCTTAGGGTCACCGACTCGGATAGAGACTCTGTCTAGGGTCACCAACTCGGATAGGGATTCTGTGAGGGTCACCAATCATACATAGCGGAAAGAGGCTCCACTTAGGGTCACCGACTCGGATAGAGACTCTGTCTGGGGTCACCGACTCGGATAGTGATTCTGCGAGGGTCACCAATTGCACAAAGCGGATAGAGGCTCAGCTTAAGGTCACCGACTCGGATAGAGACTCTGTCTAGGGTCACCAACTCGGATAGGGATTCTGTGAGGGTCACCAATCATACATAGCGGAAAGAGGCTCAGCTTAAGGTCACCGACTCGGAAGGAGACTCTGTTAGGGTCACCGACTCGGATAGTGATTCTGCGAGGGTCACCAATTGCGCAAAGCGGATAGAGGCTCAGCTTAAGGTCACCGACTCGGAAGGAGACTTTGTTAGGGTCACCGACTCGGATAGGGATTCTGCGAGGGTCACCAATTACACATAACGGATAGAGACTCTGTTTAAAGTCACCGATTATACATGCTACTCTACACTTAAGTTGCTCAGTGGAATAGTCGGAGAAGAAACTTTTAGATCGATATAATCAATCACATTTCATAGTTTAGGCAAGACACAAAGGATTGTTAGAGTCTTCTGGTGATTGTGATGATCGTATATCCTTCAAAGCCGATGTCAACATAACACCTCAAGGGCGAATGTATGGTTCGCATTTCGTGAGATTTAAAGAGATCATTCAAGTATTCGTTGAAAACAAACCGGTCGCTATTAGATAGCCTTATTCCCGAACATAGTTAGACTTCCATAACGTTCTTCCATATTTCTTAAGTTATATTCGACCGTGATCATGTCATTAAGTAGGAGGTATCTTATGTTACCATGGTGTGTGGGAACCATGGGGACATTTTTGGTATCCATTTTGGTATTTGTAGTGTTAACCGCGGTGTGTGGGAACCACGGGGAAACATTATATATCAAAGTACGAAATGACAAGATCTTTATGGTCAAACCAAGGCGAATTCTCGACCACCAGGAGGAGCAGCTGACAAATAAAGCGAAGATCCGACGCGTATAGTCCAAAGTCCGAGTAGGATGGAGTCTAGTTAATGCTAGGACTAGGTGGTATCGCGTAAATTTCGAGGACGAAATTTTATTTAACGGGGGGAGAAATGTAATACCCTAAAAATCACACTTAGGGTAAATACCAAAATTGGGAAATATACCTATTGAAAATGGGTGAATATGAGGTTTCAAACACCTTGTATTAAGTTTACCTTGTTGTTAGGGTAATTTCCCTTGAAATTAGATAATTTGCAATTAGGTCCCTATAACGTTTGAAAATTTGCAAATAGGTCCCTAAATATATTATGGGTTATAAATACCCCGTGAAAGCTATAAAGTAGACAAGTAAATATCTATTTGAAATAGGGAAGGATATTGTCCCTAATTTAGGTAATTTATTAAGTTACAAATTTGGAGAAATTGTAGAAGAATATTCAAAAAGTAATAAAAGACCATAATACCCTTGTAAGTTCTAAAAATGCTAGAGGCATGAAAATACCAATGTTAATACAAGAGTATGAAGGTAATGAGGTGTGATAATTAAGAAAATTATCAACTATTGATAAGAAAGTAATTAAGTAATATTAGGCTAATTACTTAAGCATAAGCAAAGAAAATTCAGAGATAATTATGTAAAGCTCAAAAATTAGTGATTTTTGTTTTAAAATTAGTAAAAACATGTTTACTAATTAATTGGAAATTTTGGAGAAAAATAGTTGAGTTTAGGTATTTTTAAGCCTAAATGCAAGAATGGACCAATAGGAAAATTTTGTAAAAAATTATGTGAAAATAATTATTTAATTAATTAAATAATTAATAATAAATATAATAAATAAAAAACGAAAATCAAGGGCAGAGAAAAAAAAAATAATGAAAAGGAAAAAGTGAAAAACAAAATATATATATATGTATATAAGTTTGCAACTTGCAAATAAAATAAAATATAATTAATTAAAGTGAAAAAGGGTGAATAGTAAAATGGGAATTAGGAAACGGATCCTATCTAGAGATCTAGGAATGGGATTCCCAAAGTCAAGGTAAAATATTAATTAGTGGGATTTTATCTTCCGTTAAACTCTTGCGGAAGTTACTCAAGCCGTTTGTGCTTTTTCCTAATAAGACGAAATAGGGAAATTCTGAGAAAAGGCCAGGTAGCCAAGAGGACGAAAAGGTTATGTTGTGACATTTGGAAAAGAATTGGGAATTTTCATGAACATATTTGGATTCAGTGAATTTTTCTGAAGAGATAGGTGTTTCCGAAAACAAGTTTCGACACCGGACGCGTTTGGACACGTTTTTCGAGAAACTTCGGCTGAACACGGAATGCCCTAGATGGAATCAAGATTTAGATTAGAATAGACATTTCTAGTAAGTGAGAACTTGTCTTCAAAGTTGTAAAATCAGAATTTTGAGATTTCTCCGAAAGTACGCGATTCGGACACCGATCGGAAACTTATCGGTAAGACAGCTTCTTGAGGAAGTAAGTGACATCACCACCATGACATCATGGCTTTAAATGATGATGTCAGCTGCCAAGTGGCTCGGTGAGGATCATGACACCTTGCGAAGTGCGATCCAACGGTTGAGATTAAAGGAGAAAAAGGTGCGAATTTGCCCCTGGAAATCTCTATAAATAGCCAACTCCTCTTCATAAGTTTTCCACACCACTTCTCACTAGCTTGGCCGAAATTTAGAGAGAGAAGCTCTGGGGAAGGAGTCTGGGGAAATGCAGCGAAGCTCTGGGTAAGTTTTCGGTACCGAGCTTTAAGCTTTAAAACGTGCTAGAAATACCGTAATCCGTCAACGAAGGTACGTTCGCGTACTGTAACACTAATCTAGTGCTGCTCATATACATATATGTGATAGGTACATTCAGGGTTCTTGTTTCGGTTAGAGACTCGTATAGGGTTACCATTTCGGATATGTAGTATCAACACTATGTTATACTCTGGTTATTGTTTGAATGAAAGTCAGTTACTCTTACGCTCCAATGCTCAACTCTGATCGATTTTTAAAAAAAAATTTGGCTCTGGAATTGGGATGTTACAATAATTTTTTTACAAAATTTTCCTATTGATCCATACTTGGATTTAGGCTTAAAATTACTTAATCTCATATATTTTTCTTAATCTTTTCCAATTAATTAGAAAATATATTTTATGCTATTTTTAGCCATAAACCACTAATTATAGGGTTTTACATAATTATCCTTGGATTTTCCCTTAATCCAAGCTTAACAATTAACCAAAAATTACTTAAATAATCCCTTACCGATTGTTGACAATTTTCTTAATTAGGATTAATTATTTTCTCACAACTATTGGACTTATATTGGTATTTTATGCCTCACATAAAATATTAAAAATCATGGGGTCAATTATGGCCCCACAATACTTTTTGATTTTCCCCTTATTATTTTTCAAGGGAAATAATCCCAAAAGTTATCTAAATTAGAGACAACATATTCTCATATTTTTAATAATTATTTTATTGTCTCTCAAGATTTATCACAGTATTTTGTGGCTCCTAGATTCATTTAGGGCCTTTTAACACTCTATTTCTTCCAATTTCACTAGAAATTACCTTAAAAATAAGATAATTATAACTTCTTATTTGAAAACTCATATTCACCTATTTTCAATAGGTCTATTTTATTAATTTATGATATTTACCCTAAGTCAGATTTTAGGGTATTACACTCACTCCACTCCATGTAACTTATGTTTCACTATGATATATCCATATATATTCATATAGAGCAGCAAGTCTTTGGTTTGATGATAAGCCTTATTGTGATATTTCTAAATAAAAACAGCTAGGCTTTCTTCTAGTTTTATGATATATATATATGGGGAAATCATTTCTGCATTTGATGCAGAAATGAAATCTGCAGCAACATCCAAACGGCAGCGTGTTACTTTTAATATTAACTGATAGAGGTTATGTTCCTCCATAAAATTTGCTACAGGTGTTACTTTGCAAGATATGTATGTCTCACTTGCTAAAACAGTATGGAACGTGTTACTTGGTTGCAGATAAGGCAATAGATATCAACAAAAGCCACACAACCCAGAAAAGCAAAAACACAGAGCATATAACAGATTCTCTTGAATTTGAAACCAAATGCACAGAAATTTAACTAGTTAAAAAAAGGAATTATTCTTGGCTAATTCATATAGAGGCGAACAGTATCGAATTATTCATAATATTGACTATCTTGGCTAATTCATAATATCGAATTATTCTTGGCTAATCTCGAGGCACAGGAATTTGTATTATTTAGCTAGTTCGATAAAATCTCAATCATTATTCTTGGCTAGATATCCGAATGCCTTGAGATTTTATTGAATTAGCGGTGCGGCGTGTTATGCAAGGCGAAACAGATATAAAGAGGATAATAGTTCCTCTGCCACGCAAAATCATAAATAAAGGGGGGAATGAAAAATAAAATAAAACGACAGCGTTTGGGTCTTGTTTGGATGTTGCTGCAGATTTCATTTCTGCATCAAATGCAGAAATGATTTCCCCTATATATATATATATAGAGACACAGACACATACAAAACAACAAGCTTTAGGTTTATGTGCAACAACATATATACATATATATGACATATGCAACGATCACTACTAAAAAAACTGTTTTTTGCGGTGGAAAAATTCCCTCGCAAAAAAGCTATTTTCCGTCGCAAAATTGGTTTGCGGCGGAATTTGCGGCGGAAAAAGTTCCGTCGCAAATATGAGCCTCGCAAATCATTTTGCGACGGAAAAATTTCATTTTCCCTCGCAAATTCTGGATTTTGCGAGGGAAAATTTGTTCCCTCGCAAATCCTGGAATTTTGCGAGGGAACAATGTTCCCTCGCTAATGCATGAATTTTGCGAGGGAAAAATATTCCCTCGCAAAATTGAGGATTTGCGAGGGAAAAGATATTCCCTCGCAAATTTCAATTTATTTTTAAAAAAAATATATAAAAAATCAGAAAAAATAAATAATTACAAAAAAATATATTAAAAATTAAGAAATAAAAATATTTATATATATATCATAAAAATAAATTATAACAATCATAAGAGTTTACATAACAAGAAAAACAAAATATTACAAATTTTAATGTTGTGACCAAAATGAACTAAACAACAGTATAACAGAAAAATGTAGCATGACCTAGAGCAACTAGGCCACTTATACTCAAATTACTGAAACTCAACGATACAAAAGAATAAATAAGATAATAAACCACCAACACAGGAAATCATGACAATTTACAAAGAGGAAATAGCAGATTCAATAGATTTTGCCACATCTTATATATTGTCTTGATACGAAACCTGCAGAACACAAAGCTCAATTCCTTGATCTTTCTTCAACTGATTCACAAGATACTGGAAAAGGCCCCATAATTCCATTGACGGATACTTCTTACACCTACAACACAAATCATTACAAAGTTCAATTAAGCATTTCATGAAAATTGTGCCTTTTTGAAGAATCATTACTCGTTACAGGTTGTATAAGGAAAAATGTATGATAAAAAAATATGCAAGCAAGAAATTCATCACTTGTCAAACATACCAACTTGTCAATCCCTTTTTCACCAAATATGAAAACAGAACCGTTCTCTGCTCAAGATTACATGAATGAAGATAGAACCAAGGTTATGCAGAGAGTAGAGAAAATATGTTATTTAAAATATAATAACAAAAATGAACATCATCAAATACCATCTGTACAAGCTGAAGTTTGCAACCCAGCAGCTACATATTTAACCTAGGCATATATATAGATTTAAGCCAAAACGAGAGATATCAATTAATATCTTCAAGCTAATATATCCATCTCGGAAACAAACAACATTAAGGTATTAAAGTCAAGACCACACCTTGACTCCTGTAAGGTCCTTTATAAGCCTTGGCGTATACTCACTGCATTAATCAAAACATACCATAAGATAAAAATAATAATTGATATAACCACTTTAATGGAAATCTTTCTTTTGATACTGATGGTAGTTGCAATGGTAATGGTAAGAATGTGAATAAGTTTTTGGAAGGCATTATGAAAACCATCATTTGCACTTTAGGCAATGCCAATGTAATTGATATGATCTAGTAAAAATTTAGGTGAAACATTTAAAGAGACTGTTCAATAATGACTTGCAGTCTATGATTCATTTTAACCACCTAAAATCTATTGCTATCTCTTAACCTAATACAGAACCATTACTTGACCAAATACAGCAAATCCTATATAATACATAGGATACATAAGATGAACAGCGCCGTAGGTCTCTGCTGTGAAATGGACAATAACTTTGCTACAATGTCCTGAAAGAAGTTAAACTATTATTTGAGGAACTTCCCAACTACTGTGTTAAAAAGCAACAATCTTCAATGTGTCCATAGTGAATAGCACGAAAGTTGATCACTTAGAATTAATATTGGCACAACAGGTTTCCATTGAGTATTATCTCTGTTGCATAAAATCAACAAGTACCATGTCATCTTACAGGTTTGAATAGACAACTTTTCCAAATTACTTTAAGCAACTTTTCTAAATAGCATAACCCAATTGTAGACATTTACAAAGTGGAAGAGTTTTACTACCTCCCCATCTCCAATTGTGATAACATGAGGTGCAAAAGCCATCTCTGCAGAACTGTTCATCCATTCACCTAGGAGCACAAATAGAAAATTAAAATTTTAAAAAAATCCACACATCTCAACAGAATAGGTAGGGATATTACTTGTTATTAGGAACTACCATCAACAAGATCAAGAAACATTTGCATAAAAATTAAAGGGGAAAATTGAAGACTTCAGTGTCAAATTTTTCATGGTCCTTAGATCTAAAATTGAAATCATGAATTGCCCAGAGATTAAGTATTGTGGTTGGAACATGCAGCTCATCATCCAAAATCATGAAAATAGCTCTACTTATTTCCACAAAAATACCTCAAGCAAACCAGTCATCTATCTGTTTAGGAGCTAAAAGTATTAGATTCTGTTTGCTTAGGATTTTGCAAAATTCCTGACCACCAAGAAACCAAAGCAAAATAAGCTAGCTCAGGCTACTGAAACAACACAAAACATAATTGTTGCAAAGAATGGAAAAAATAAGAAAAATAAAATGGCATAACAAATATGCCCCAAAAAATGATGGATCCTATAAAACCATCGGCAAAAACTAATGTGTATTTGCATGTACAATAATTATCTGAAAATATACCTAGCGAGGCTAGTTGTTGAAGCTTGCATTTGTTTGTTTATTACCGCCAAAAACGAAGAACTCTCCAATGAAACAAGCAGAGTAACCCATCAGCATGTCTAAGAGAAGGACCAGATGGAGAAAACCAAATCACAGGTACCTGTGCAACGTCAGCGTCACCGTGTTCTACAACATACCTTGCTTGCTCTGAGTTTTGAGGTCCCAGGATTGCACTCACATTTTCCTTATATATTTGATGCCAAGCTGCTTAATTACAGGATTGTCGAGTTTAATCACAGGTCGCCCCCGAAGAATGGATACCCTGAGGCTGAAGAACGCAGGATCTTAGAAAACTGATAAGGCAAAATATATATATATTCCGGCCAATCATATAGGGAGAAATTTAAAAGGATTAAAGACAGCGGGCGAGCGTCGACGGAGAACTGAGAAGAATTTTGGATCCAGTAGTGGATATAGATATCAGTAAAGCTTTGGTTTCAATCATATGCCTTTTGCTTTTCCATGTGTAGCTATATATATGTATATATGCAACACAGCAAGGTTTTCTCTCTATTTTTTTTATATGCAGCATTATATAGAAATATACATTCCACAACAAAGTTTTCCTCTCTCTGTTTTTTTTTTTCACACACACACACCTATATATATGCATGTATATATATAGGTGTGTGTGTGTAGACACACACTCAACACAACAAATCAAAGTTTTGGGTTTTAAGAACAACAATTTTCAGATTCAATTTATAAGCTAGAAAGAATGAAATACTCATAGACTCATGCATATATATACTCTTTGTAGTGAAAAATAACTTCAAGAATGTTGACACAGGAGGGACCTGATGACTTACCTTCAATTAATTTCTAGCTTGTATGTTCGAACTCACTGATTCGACCGTCAACTCTCACCTCTGTTTTCTGGATTTAAAATAGAGCTTGCACAGCTGAAGCTTTCACTCTCTCCTTCCTCATCTTCCTCTCTTACACTCTCAGACTCGGTCTCTAGTTTTTGTTAAGTCAACATGGGTGGAGAAAGGCTAAGGAGTAGTGAATATATAAGGAATTCAGGGTCCTATCTGAGGAGGAAATACACAAAGAGTATATGGCGTTTAGCTCGAGATGTATAGAGGAGGTCTGGATTTGCTGACATGAGAGGCATGGAGTTGTTGTTTTTACTACTCTTCAGTGTTCAGTTGATGGCCACAATAAGATACACTGACGAGGGAGTTATGGTGTTGCTGGTTTTTTTTCACTGATCTCTTGCTATCTCTGTTTACCGTGTCATGGTCGAACGAATAACATCTAGGGTGTAACACCCATCCTAAATGCGCCTTTATTTACCAGAGTTATAGCGCACAGGCATCGAAATGATTTGGATGACTTAATTGCGGAATAACACTTTCATAAAATAACTTAGTTTGGAAAACATTGAAAACGCGAGGTTATTATTATTATTATTATTTTTTTTGTGATTCGAATCTATCCCATAGTGGGATATTAATACATTAATCCAAAATAGACAAATGATAAACGATAAATTATAGTCTATCTACTCATTTTTTCCAAAAAGTTCCTTCTACTGTAACCCTTACAGCTGTATCTTGCCTCTTGATCCCGATCCACTACCTGTTTCTTTCATGTGGTCTGGAGTTCAAATGAATGAACCTCAGGGGTAATAGTTAATCTCATATGCATGTATGAAATGTAAATGACAGTATAACACATGTATAAGTATAGAATAATTCACAGTAAACAAGTCACACCATAACCGCAGTTATCGGCCAAGGACCACAGCCCTTTAGGACACGCAGCCCTGTGAGACACGCAGCCTTAATCCATAGCTAGGATACACATATGAAATTATCTAGCAACCATGATCAGTCATACATGAATACATACATACAAGCTAATAAGATAACAGTTACCCACTCAAGCTTGAATCCTTAATTCGTCTGAAGGTGCTGGGATCAATAGAGGTGTCAAGGTATGCCTATATATAAACGTTTATCATTGTCATTAGTCACTTCTTGAGTCGCAAAGTAACTAACTACGTGAATTCTTTTTTTTAGAGGATTAAAAGTGGATTAACCCCAAAAAATTCCCTTAACAATAATACCCTTTTTAATTATCATTAATTAATAATAACACTCTTTTATTTATTATTAATTAATAACTCCCTTCATTGTAACACCCCAAATTCCATACCTCTTGTTGTTTAAGAAAACATAGTTTTTAGAAAAATCAACAGATTTTGAGGTGCTACATCAGAGTAATGCGGAAACGGAGAGCATGCACTAATAATTGGACAATGAGTAACTGAAATAAAATACCCCGACATATGATGATGCCTGGCGTATGCTGGTTAAATTGAAAATCCCGAAGGAATATTCATGTGATACAATATACAGAGCTTTGTATAATTACAACTTTTACATGGTAACTATACAATTTAAACCAAGCCTTAACTAGACTTGGGGCAATGAATCTAACTCCGTTAACCGAACAGAATGGCCAGAGAAGTGTCTATCATGGGAGTCTCACCGAGTTCACGGCGACCGATTGACTGACCCACATAGACTAGCCTTGCCTTCGGCACCAAACCGTTAGAAGTAACTTTATTAGATCCATGCCTGACAATAGGCTCTGATAATCTTCTTCCGGCTCTCGTCTTGACAGGTGCATTATTACGAATTTTCCCTTTGGGTCCTCTTTATGGCTCTATCTACCGGTGCCTTCTTTGTTCCTTGATCCTTCCTGTACTATTAGTTAAGACTGAGGGTAACAGTTAACTTCATGTTTATGTAAACAATATATGTATGACAAATATTCATGACATTTCAGCAAATATCACTACAAAAGCCCATAACAAATGTATGAAATACATAATCACATATGTAAGGCAATAACAATACACAGCTCCTGCATATGTATGTTATCTCGGTCTGCAATATTCACTAGTGCCACGATGTACATTCTTGTCCTCAGCGCTAGGAAAACTCAACGGTATTAATAAGACTATAACCCGTGTAAAGCTGAATGTGAAAGTAATGAACTAAGACAACATCTTTAGTTTATGAATATCACTATCATATATAAACATATTATAAGCATTAGATTTAGTGTTACAGTACGCGTACGTACCTTTCACCGTGTAATGGCCAAACGTTCGGCCTTTTGAACCTGACTCCGGACTTCCCGGATATCCTAAAGGGTAATACCGTATCTATTAACTCATAAAAAATATCCTAACAGATATCTTAGTCACAAATGACTATTTTACCCCTGACTTCGCTAACTGACGAAATTTCGCCAGAGCTTCGCTACTTTGACTCTAATCTTCCAAAATTTTGCTATAACACTTTCTCCATCCATTTTTCGAAATCAAAACATATTTAACCATAAAAACATGATAACAACAATATATTGGAAGATTAAAGATCAAAACAACATCTAAGCTATGAACTTAAACTAGAACTCTAAGAACTACAAAACTAAAGACTCAAAGCTTAAGAACTAGAAACTAAAAGCTTGCTTACCTCTTGAAGAACTTCCTCCAACTTCTCCATGCCTCTCACTTGCTCTTACTACTCTCTCTACTCTTGCTTTCTAAAACTCATTTGAGAGTTGGTGTGAGAATTTATGAAGAGTAAGGACCCCTATTTATAGCAAAAGCTCAAGGACCCAAATGGCATTACAATTTGCTCAACTTCCTCCTTGGCCATGCGAAATGCTTGGCCCTTGTTTGGCCATGGAGGTTGCCTTGGTGGCCTCCTCTTTCCCTTTCTTTATTTTGTGGCTTATAAGGAGCCTTGGTGTCTCATTGTTTGCAACATATTCTCCTCTTCCTTCCTCTAATTTCATCCTCCTCCCTCTCTCTCATTCCCTCTTCTTTTTCCCAAGCCTTGTTGGCCATTTTCTATTCCACAAATTTCCCCAATCAAGTGATGTGGCACTTTGTGGTTCAAGTATTATCTTTGTTGACTTTTCAAAGTAATTAGCAAGCTTAATTAATCCTTCCTAATCCAATGCTTAATTGTCCTAGCATTGCATCTCTCATTGATTAACTAGTCTACTCCATAATCTAGTTCATTAGATCATCATTAGTAATTTAATCTCATCTTTTTCCCATTGATCAAATTAATTCTAATGAGGTTTTAAGAATATTTGATTTATCATTGGTTAATCTAATTATACAAGGATTAAGGCTAATTATTTATTTACTTGAGATATTATCTTTGGAATACTTGGCTCTTATTCAACCACCCATGCTATACACAAAGCAACTTGGCTATTAATTCTCCACATGCAATTTTCGAAAATCATGGCTATTATTGGCCATGGCATATGTTTTTCTACTTGCAAAAATATCTAACAATCAAGTGTTCTCATTGGCTAATTTAATTATAAGAGGATTAAGGCTTAATTAATTAGAACCATTGGATTAACTTTATTAGCTTTAATCTTGGCCATTGATCTAGTTGCAATTGTTGACTTTTCAACTCTAATTAGAAATTCTTAATCATCATATTAATCAAGAGTTTTAATTGCCATTTACTATAATTGCGAAGGTGTGATTGGTTCTCTAATTAACCATGGTCATTAGTGTTTTAATCACATCCTCTTTGGTCTTTAATCCTAAAATGGTGTTTTAGGTGTTATTGAATTCATTTGATTGGCTACTATATTAATCATGATCATTAGTAATTATCTTTATGCTAATCTTGGCCCTTCATTGGCCATTGGGCTTTAATTAGGGTCATACATCCCTAATTGTGCCTTTAAAACATGTTACTTAATTTAATTATGAAAGTTATTGGAATTAATCCAATTAATGAAGATTTAATTATCTACTAATTGTTGGCAATTTCTTTAATTGGATTTATTATTCTCTCTCAACTTTTGGGTTTACTTTGGTCATTTATGCACCATGCATAAATTTAATAAGAGTAAATACCCTTTCTGGTCCCTGATAAAAAACACGGACCCCATTTTGGTCCCTGACAAAAAAACTGACCCTTATTCGTCCTTTTTATGGGACTAAAAAGGACCTTTTGAAAATTTGTGAGGGATCAAAATATCCACCAATCGACCCTTATTCGTCCTTTTTAAGGACTAAAAATGACCTTTTTTTTTGTCTGGTACCAAAATGGGGTCCGTATTTTTTGTCAAGGACCAGAAAGGGTATTTACTCATTTAATAATCATAGGGCAACTTATGGTCCCTAAAATAAAATGTGATTTTTGCCTCTTTATGTAATACCCTAAAATTCATATTCATTATAAACATTATATTTTGGAAATTAATACCTATTTAAAATAGGAAAGCATGTTTCTCTAATTTTAGCAATTTAATTGATTATTTCCTTGGAATTTAAGGAGGCAAAAATCCAATATTATTTTAGGGAACATAAGTTGCCCTATGATTTTTAAAATAATGCATGGAGCATAAATGATCAAAGTAAACTCAAAAGTTGTGAGAAAATAATTAATCCAATTAAACAAAATTGCCAACAATTAGTAGATAATTAAATCTTCATTTATTAAAGTAATTTCAAAAAACTTTCATAAATAATTGAATAACATGTTTTAAAGGCACAATTAGGGATATATGACCCTAACTAGAGACCAATGGTCAATAAAGGGCCAAGATTAGCATAAAGACAATTGCTAATTAATTAGGAATGATTAAAAGATGAATAAAATTAATTACATAAAATCCTTAAAGCCTAATTGACCAACAGAGGGTATGTTAAAGTTTATTAAGCATAAGATTAAGACACTAATCAAACTTATTAAGCAACTTTGACAAGTCAAACTAAAATAAATGGCTAGGATTAAATCTCATAAAACTATATCTAAAGGTTTAAAATCAACCATAAAGTTGAATCCTTGTAAACTCTAATTGACCAATGAGAGATTTCTTCCTAAATGATATAATATTGATAAAATAACAAAATGAAAAAAAAATAAAAAGGGGGGGACGATTTTTTGTGAGTTGTGTGTGTGTAGTGTGAGTGATGTGGTTGAATAAGGGCCAAGGGATAGGAGAGAGAGAAGAGAAGATATTTTGAGTTCAAAAGCTATTAGGATTAATTCAAGACACAAGTAAATGAGAACCGATAGAAAATAAATTGTGTACTGAAATATGTTAACTATAGATCAAATATAAGGACTTATTATAAACAAGTGTATTTTTAGCTCAAAGTAGGTTATCTTCGAAGTCATTTCCATAACATTTGAAATTTATCCTAAAATGGCTAAAAGGCTAGTAAAAACCCCAAATTGAACCATAATTCTTGTTATTTTAAGTGCTTCTCAAGAGACTACATAAACTCAAAATTTATCTCTAAAAATATTTGTGATGTATAAAGCACATGCAAATTGAAACATAGAGAGTGTTTGGCCAACAATGCAAAAAGTAAAATAAGAGGAGTAGAGGAGGACAACAAGGCTTGGAAAAAGTGAAGAAGAGAGAGAGAGAGAGGGACGAAACTTAGGGAAGAAGAAAGGGAAAATGAGTGATTGGCAATGAGGCCACATATGCCTTCTCATAACCGTTGATGCGAAAGAAGATCCAAGGGTTGAGATCCATAGGCTTTTCCTATAAATAGGGCCTTTATTTCATTGCAATTCTCACACCAAAATTAGAAATCCTAGAGAGAAGTGAGAGCTAGAGAGAGAAGCAGGAAGAAGGAGCAGAGTTCTTGGTAAGTTCTTCGGTCCTTAGCTTTTAAGTTCTAGTCTTTAGTTTTATAGTTCTTAGTATAAATGTTAGTTTGATCTAGGAAGTAGGGAGTAGAATTCCTATTCTTGTTTTTATGCCTCATTGCGTTGAAAGATGCCTGACGAGGTAAAAAGATGATAGGAATATAGTTTTAAAGAGTTGAGAGTCAGAGTAGCGAAGCTCAGGCGAAATTTTATCGGTTAGCGATGTCTGGACTTAGGGGTAAAATAGTCATTTGTGACTAAAATATCTGTTAGGATATTAATTATGAATTAATAAATACGATATTATCCTTATAGGATATCTGTGATCACGTTCCGACCGTCAGACGTACCGGATTCATCAACGAAGGTACGGACGCGTACTGTAACACTGACTCTAATGCTTATAGTATATTTATATATGATGGATACTTTCATTAAGTCATGAACGGGACTCTGTCCTGGACATGCACCGTGACTAAGTTTATTGGGCTTAGATCACTACATACAACTTTAAATGGTTTATGTCATGATAACACCGATAAGTTTTCCTAGCGCTGAGGGCACGACATGCTATCGTGGCACTGGTAAATAGTGCAGACTAAATAACTTAACATTTGATTGTATTGTTATTGCCTTAACTTTACATCTGATTGTATTGTTATTGCCTTACATATCTGATTATGTATATACTACATCTGTTATGGGCTTTTGTAGTAATTATTGCTGAAATGTCATGAATATTTGCTATATATATATATTGTTTATATAAGCATGAGGTTAACCGTTACTTGAGGTCCGATGGGCATTGGACCTCAGCTCTTACTATAGCTTCAGGGTCCGGAGACCCGAGGACAGAAGATAAGAGTAAGCAAAGTAAACAGCACGCGTGAAGACCCGACCGAAGATATTTAAGATATGTACTAGTGAATGTACCGTTCTTTATGAACAGGCAGTTACGCCGCAGTTAATGTTGTATCAGTCACTCAATCTTTTATTTGCTCCGATGCTCTACTCTGATGAAAAAAAAATATTTCGCATGTGAAAATTGGGATGTTACACTTTAATTTCCAAGGAAAATAAACAAATAAATTACTAAAATTAGAAAAAACATGTTTTCCTATTTTAAATGGGTACTAATTGCCAAAAATATAAATTTTGGGGTATTACATTCATTATTTATTCCCCTTTTACTAATAAGAATAGTATTTATTTATTATTTTTATTATTATTTCTCTATAATTATTTTAAACTCTTAGAGGCTATCCTAACACTTTAAATTAGGAGTTTAATAACACTAACACCATATAAATTTATGCTTTAATGTTTCTCATGGTTTTCCAATGCATCAACTTTTTCTTATAATTTTCCAAGTGCGCATGAATTAATATATCATATTTGTTTACAACAATAAAAATATTGAGTTTGATAAATACTAATACTACGTAAAAATATGCTTCATCTATATATACATATATGTAAACACCAAGTAAAATAAGCTTTAATGTGATACATATAATTCTTGTTAGTCCTCTATGGGTTTTGATGATAACTGACAATTGTAAACACAAGTTGAAGTTTATCTTTGGTAAGTTGAAAAACTTATTGTCAAAGGCAAACTCGAGTTTTGGTTAGGAAACTCGAGTTTTGGCTTGACAGAAAGTAGCTCAATTTTAATGAATTAAGAAAACTCCAGTTTGCGTAGGCAAACTCGAGTTTGTGACATAAGAGAGCACTCTAAGTTTTTCACATTAAGACAAACTCGAGTTTAGTTTTACAAACTCGAGTTTGTACCTTACAAAGACTCTTCAATATTTTCTAAAATGAACAGAACTCCAGTTTGCAAGTAGTAAACTCGAGTTTTGGTCTTACAGAGAGCTACCAATATTATTGAACTAAGCCAAACTCCAGTTTTCATTTAGAAACTCGAGTTTTGACAAGACAAAGAGTTCTCTGAGTTTTCAAGCTTTGTTGGAAACTCGAGTTTGTATTTATAAACTCGAGTTTGTAACATATAGAAAGCTATGCTTCTTTCTGAGTTTGAGAAAACTTCATTTTTTGATTTAAAACTCTAGTTTTCATTTGACAAAATATTTATCAAAGTTTTCTTTTATGAGGAAACTCGAGTTTGGATTTGGAAACTCGAGTTTTCACTAGACAGAGAGTTCTCTGAGTTTTCAAGCTTTGTTGGAAACTCGAGTTTTTTAAAGCCAAACTCGAGTTTTCATTTAGAAACTCGAGTTTTGACAAGACAAAGAGTTTTCTTTTATTGAACTAAGCCAAACTCCAGTTTTCATTTAGAAACTCGAGTTTTGACAAGACAAAGAGTTCTCTGAGTTTTCAAGCTTTGTTGGAAACTCGAGTTTGTATTTATAAACTCGAGTTTGTAACATATAGAAAGCTATGCTTCTTTCTGAGTTTGAGAAAACTTCATTTTTTGATTTAAAACTCTAGTTTTCATTTGACAAAATATTTATCAAAGTTTTCTTTTATGAGGAAACTCGAGTTTGGATTTGGAAACTCGAGTTTTCACTAGACAGAGAGTTTTCACGTTTTACTCACTTTGAGAAAACTCCAGTTTGTTTTTGAAAACTCCAGTCTTCACTTGGCATAAATTTTCAAAGGTTTTCATATATAATATAAAACTCGAGTTTTGTTTAGTAAACTCGAATTTGTGCCAAGCAGAGAGCTTTGCTCATTTCGGTGATTTGAAAACTCAAGTTTGCTTTTGAAAACTCTAGTTTTGAGCTTCTAGACTTAAACATGTTTTGACTATAAAAGTCCAAAACTCGAGTTTGTCATTAATCAACTCAAGTTTTGCTCTATTACTCAAAGTATGCTTTTAAACTCAAGATACAACATTCTTCTCTAGAAGAAGGAAACTCAAGTTTGGATTTGGAAACTCGAGTTTGTCCTCTGAGCATAGTTACAAACTCCAGTTTGGATAAACAAACTCGAGTTTGTGTCGCTGGTTTTTAAAATCAAACTGCTCGATCTTATGAAATCTTCCTGTTTGATCTTAATACTTCTTATCATCACTCATTACTATTCCTAGCTATGTTTAATCAATTTGTTAATGAGTTTCAAATGGTTTAGAGAATATTAAATGAAGATTTAGACAAAAGCAAAAAGTGATGTCAGCTCATTAAATGCAAAGTCCAGAAAACTTGCATTCTTTTGAACAATTATTCTACACACGTTGCAAAGGGATTAATGTTTCCTTTCCACATCCAGTAGCTGCTCTTCCAACGGATTAAAAGTCAATAAGTCAACCATAAACTTCTGTGCAGCTGGATTAACCAAAGAGTAGAGAGAGAAGAAGACCAAACCTTTAGCTAATTCATTCTTAATGTTGGTAACGGTCACATTGAAGATTACAACGGTCATTTAATGCTCTCTTGGTATAAATAAAGTTGCATTCAATTCTTCTCAACAACTAATCTGCAGAAAACAAAAATCATTCAAGTTTCCAACTACTCTTTGAGTTTTCTTGTATAAAGTATCTTTTGATAGATTGTACTTCAGTGATTATATTTATCCACTCTTAGAGAGAGTTCATTTATTGAAATTCATTCATTGTAAGAATCTCAAGTCAGGGGACTTGGAGATTGGGATATTGATTGCAACTTGTAAGGGGGAGTAAGTTCTAGTGAGAGAATTACTCTTGAGTTACAGAGTGTGTAATCAATTGAGTTAGTGAAAAAATCCCAGAGAGTTTGGGGACTGGACGTAGGTCAAGAGGTTGTGTAACACCCCAAATTCCACACGTCAAATGATGTCGGATGACACCTGGTTTTAGAAAAATTCAATAGAATTTGAGATGCTACATCAGAGTACTACGGAAACGGAGAGCAATGTACTAATAAATGGACAATATATGAGTAGCTGATATAAACATACCCCGACATATGATGATGCCAGGCATATGTTGGTATATTAAAAATTTCCCGAAGGAATATTCATGTGATACAATATACAGAGCTTTGTACAATTACATTTCTCAAAAAGTAACTATACAACCTAGACCAAGCCTTGACCAGACTCGGGGCAATGAACCTAACTCCGTTAACCGAACAGAATGGCCAGGTAAGTGTCTATCATGGGGGCCTCACCGAGTTCACGGCGATTGATTGGCACACCCACACAGACTAGCCTTGTCTTCGGCACCAAACTATTCGAAATAACTTTATTAGATCCATGCCTGACAATAGGCTCTGATAACTTCTTCCGGCTCATGCCTCGACCGGTGCATAATTACGGCTTTGCCCCTTGACCCCTCTCTATGGCTCCGTCTACCGGTGCCTTCTCTGTTCCTGATCATTACATGTACTATCATTTAAGACTGAGGTCCAATGCCCATACACCTGATCTCAGGTAACGGTTAACCTCATGTTTACATACACACATATGTATTATAGATACTCACAACCTAAACAGCACATGAACACTCAACAGACATAACACACACCACCAATGCAGATGTATCGCTCCCAGCATGCACATGTATCGCTCCCAGCATGCAGATATATTGCTCCCAGCATTACCGATGCATCGCTCCCAGCTTGCATACAGTTATCCTCTAACAACTATATGCACTCAAACAACATACCAACTATATGCATACAACACACATAACACATATACACATACCATAAACATCAGAGTTAGTGTTACAGTACGCGAACATACCTTCGTTGACAGAATTTCGGTATGACCGTTGATTAGAGCGTAATCACAGATATCCTATAAGGATAATAACGTTTCTATTAATGATCAACATCATAACAAGCATTTTAGGCATAAATAACCATTTTGCCCCTGCCCTTACTAATCGGCAGAATTTCGCCAGAGCTTCGTCACTTTGACTCTAATCTTCCAAAATTTTGTCATATCTCTTTCTCCAACATATTTTTCGAAATATATATCATATTTAACCCTAAAACATGATATCTACAATATATTGGAAGATTAAAGATTAAAAAACATCTACCCTAGAACATCAAGAACTACCGAACTAAAACTATGAACCGAAGAACTTACCCTTGCAGAACCTCCTCTTCCTTCTTGCTCTCACTTCTCCAGAGCTCCTCTCTCTAACTTCTCTCTAATATTTCGAAATCCTTAAGAGGATTTGGTGTGAAGAACTCAAATGAAGGATGGCCTATTTATAGAGTGTGCCAAGGGTAAAATTGCACCTTCTTTCCTTTAATCTAAAACATTGGATCTAGCTTTTTAATCAACTCCAAATCCTCACCCTACACACAAGCATGCCGACCTCCTCCCCTTTTTTTGGCTCAAAATGACATCATCAATCATGATTTCATACACTTGCTTTATGAACTTGTACCGATAAATCCCCCTGTTCGGTGTTCTAATCACGTAATCTTGAAGAATCTTAGAAATTCCTTAGCATAGCCCGGAAGATCTAATCTTCCTCTTTAAAAGTATCTGGGTTAACTAAATTTTTGATCCCATTAAGGGTATTTCCTATCCTGTTGAACATTTTCGGATAAACACCGTCGGTTACGGAAATAACTTCCGGAGTAACCAACTTCGGGACAAAAATTCACTGATTCATAATATGTCCTGACCTTAGCAACCTAGTTCAAGGATTTTGAGTTAGGATTTAATTTCTATCGGTTCTCATTTATCCTATTTGCTTTTTCCTCAAATATCCTCTTTTCTTTAATATTATTTCATCCACTTGCATAATGTTGGATATGATTAGTTTTGATGATGTCTTATATAGATGTCATTCTTAAGAGCAAAAATGTTGCATACTACATTTATCTTATACTTGGACTGATTCCATCAAAAAGGGGGAGAATGTTGGATATGATTAGTTTTGATGATGTCTTATATAGATGTCATTCTTAAGAGCAAAAAGGTTGCATACTACATTTATCTTATACTTGGACTGATTCTTATATTTAAATGTAGATATGAAATTAAATTATGTAGAATGATCAGGAGAAGAGAAGAAGGAAAGAGTTAGAATTATCAAGATGGGAGCTCAAGAAGAAAGGAATTGAATCAAAAGAAGTGAAGTTCAAATGATGAAGAATAATCAAGATGGGAGTTAGAAGATGAAAGAACTTGCTCAATGGAATAAGAAAATCATCATACAAGTTCTTAGATTGACTCTAGAAGCCTCCACGATGATATGAAAGTTGGAATGGCTCAAATCGGAGTTAAAATAAGCAAAATCACATTTTGGGATGTTTTCACTCGAGCCAGAGAAGTTTGCCTCGAGTTTGGCTCAAAACTCGAGCCAGCTACAACAGACTCGAGCCAATCAGCACTCTCTTCTACTCTCTTTAGCTTTCAGCTGGCAACCTTTGGTAAATCAACGATATCTCTCAAACCAGAAGTCGGATTGAGGTGAAACCAATTTTTTTGGAAACTAGACTTCCAAACGGTCCTAGTAGCACAAGATTCAAGTCCAAAGGAGGTCATATGAGAGAGATATGAATTGTTGAAGATGAGAGTGACATCACCGTCACACTGCTGACCAAGCTTCAATGTTTTGAGTATATCTCACAAACTACAAATCCAATGAAGCTAAAATTGGTTCCATATGAAAGTAGACTCAAAGGGATTTCCATCAAGACTTGAACCCGCCAAAAAAGAGTTCGGACCAGGGATTTATGATCTTCGCAAATGGACATACGAAATTCTGGAAGCAACAGAGTTCAAATCAAAGACAATGGAATTGAGAATGAGTGAGATGCCTCGAGCTAGCAGTGCAACCTCGAGCCAATATCCAACCAGAGAGTTTGAAGAATGGAAAATACTTTTTTAACTCGAGCCTCCTCAAATGCAACCTCGAGTCATGACCAAGACTCGAGCCAGCCAAACAGGAAGATAGAAGAATAGAGAGCAGAATTTGACTCGAGCCTTCAAAGATACCTCGAGTCAAAATGGAGACAGAAAGTTAGAGATATTGGAAGCAGTTTTTGACTCGAGCCTCGAGACCACCTCGAGTCAACCACACAGCAAAGCAACTGACTACAGTACAGGATCATTTCAAAATCTCCATGGGTCATGCATGCATATCTGATAATTGATTCTGAAATGGAAAACGAACAAGACACTGAAATCGTGGGTGATCTCTTTCAAACGGACAGTCAACCACGAATCATGATTCATTAAAGCTACTTTCAGAAAACACTACATCACGGGCAAGTATCTCGGACGACCAAGACGCTCCAACGGTAATGTCATCAAATGAGAATCACAAAAAGAATCCGATCAGATTATGGGCTTCAATGAAATTCAAAATGATAGCATCTGCAATGGTCATCTTCAAAGCATTATAAATAGATGAAGTACCACCTACTCTCAACACACAACACACTGCAGAGAAAACGCAAAAGCTCAAACAGAAAGATACTCTCAAGAGTTTAGTTCCGCTATACTCTTGTGTGATACTTTCAAATACTTTCACTAATACTCTGCAATACTTTCAAATTGATTTTGTGTACTTCAGTGTTTCTTATTATCTGCTCTTACAGAGAGTTATTCTTCAATTATTATTTCCTTGTGAGAATCTCAAAGTTGTGGGACTTTGGGATTGAGTTATTTGATTACAACTTGTAAGGGGGAGTGTAATTCAAGAGTGAGAATTGCTCCGAGTGTTACAAAGTGTGTAATCATTTGATCATAAGTTAGTGGAATCCCAGAGTGTGTCTGGGGACTGGACGTAGGTCAAGGATTAGGACCGAACCAGTATAAATTGCCTTGTGTCCATCTCCTTCTTCCTCCTTTGCTATTTTTGTTTAACTTGCAAGAAAATTTAATATCCCCAATTCACCCCCCCTCTTGGTAATATTCCGGCTTTCACATAATGCTTTCACACTACTTTTCCTCTTCCTTTTTCTTCCTTATATTTCGAAATGCATGGCATCTTTTTGACAAAAGATGTTGCCTCCCACTTGCATCAAGATCTCATATTCATGTGTTCCTATTGGTTGGTGTTTTTATTTGACTTTTCAACTACTTCTTCACTAAGTTTACTAATTCAATTTCTCTCAATTTCTCTACACTTTTCTTCTTCTTTTCCTCTTCAATATTTCGGTTTCCCATCCCCCTTTTCCCCATTCTTTTTGTTTCTTATTTAATTCATATTATCCTCTAACCAACTCATATTCATTTTAACTAGAAATTTCCCCATTGGTTCCTTTATCTTACAAGGATTATGCTTTAGGGACTCTATATAATTCATCTAATATATTTTATCAAAAGCATAAGCATGTAGGGGGAACAAGGAAGAGAAAGCTAACATCTTTTGTTTGACCCAACCGGTGAGCTTTGTCCATTGCCTGCTGATCCCATGAGGGATTCCAAAGTTAGCCATAAAATGCCCATAGTAGAAAATTAGCAACCTACATGCTCCAAGCAATTTTTTGTGCTAGGAATATCCACCTAAAATATAGAGAAAAGGCAACAAAATGCTAGGAAAGTATATCAAAGAAGTAAGCAACCACTCATTAGAAATGAACTTTACCTAATAATTATACTTAAATACATTAAAAAATAAAAGAATATAAAGGGAAAAGTAAGACCAAGTGCGGTTAGAAATAGCAAGCTGGATACCATATATATTAACAACAAAAGTATATTACAATAAAAACAATTACACACTACTACAAAAATTGGATATTACTACCCTAAAAAACGTCCTTATTTAGAAATAGGACGTCCCCTGATTCTGATTCAGGTCGCCATTTTTAAAATATAGGCGACCTGATTCATAATCAGGTCGCCATTTATAAAATATAGGCGACCTGATTCTCATTCAGGTCGCCAAAAATTGGAATATAGGCGACCTGAAAGATGATTCAGGTCGCCTATAGTCAATTTTTTAGGTTAATAAACTCGCGCCTCTTCATTTTCCTCACACACTCATACTCCGACGAGGCTGCGAAATCCTCTCAGACTCACTCTCGTTCCGCTCTTCGTCGCTTTCCTTGCCGTACGTCTCCGCCGTCGCTCCTTCGTCTCCGCCGTCGTCACCGATCGATCACGGTACTCTCTCGCTCACTCCGCCTTTTCGCCGATCGAAGAGACCCACCAAACCCAAGTAAGCTTGTTCGGATGTTACTCTTAAGTTCTTTGATTCCTAATAACCCATTTTAATCGTTAATGCTTCTTGCTTATGGATTGGATTTTTGCTTCGATTAGGATTCCCGCTCTCACTCGCTCACTCCACCTCCTTCCCGATCAAAACCTGCGAAACCAAGTAAGCTTGTTCGTTCTTCTTGTTCTTTGATTCCAAACCCCATTTAATTGGTAATGTACTTCTTGCTAATTAAAAAGAATACAATTTGGAATTGCTCTTATTTGTAGATTTTTATTCAAGTAAATTTGGTGGCCAACTAAATTGTCTAAAGCTTCATTAAATTGGTCATGTCACTTGATTGGTTGTAGTAGTTGATTTTGAAGGATTATAGGAGTATTTTGTGATTAGATAGTGGTTTAGTTTTGGTTGTTCTTATGCCTCTGGTCATTCATTGATTATCTCGTTAGATGTGCTTTGTGTTACTCTTCCCTATCGAACTTCTATATTCATCGTAATCTCTTGGAGTCGCTTTATGATTAAGGCCCCAATGTCCTTAAAGGTAATACTTTGATAGCAATTAATTCAATGCAAAACACTTCTAGCTTTAATCTGTTGTAAAAAGCACGTTTACTTTAAGTAAACATTGACTCTATGGCTCTATGGTTTCTTTATCTTACATAATTGATAAATTGTTTAGTGAAATTGGTTTAGTTAGTAAGTTTAGGGTTATTAAGCTGAAATTGGTTGTTATTGAAATTTTGGGGGAAATGCTGCCGAAATTTACTTAAAAGAAAACATGTCGTTCTTGAAATTGACATGAACTTGACTGTTGTTGGAAATGTTAGGTTGTAATAAAATGGGTCATATTTGGATGAATGCATTGAGAACTAGTGAAGAATATGAGAATGGGGTGGAAGAGTTTATTGAATTTGCTAGGGTACAGTGTGAAGGGGCATAAAGCATGTCCAATATGTGAAGCAGACACAAACTTCCATCAACTAAAGCACGGAAAAAAAACGGTCTACCTCGGCCACAGGAGGTTTCTTCATCGGTTCCACCCATATCGTAAGTTAAGAAAGTGTTTTAACGGCTTACGGAGCGAATACGGCTCCAAAGGCGTTAACCTGGAGAGGACGTTTATAGTCGGGTGAAACATATCAACGTCATATTGGGTAGCAGCAAAGGAAGGCGAGTGAGAAGAATATATGGAAGAAGAGATCAATTTTCTTTGATCTTCCATATTGGCGTAGTCTTGATGTGAGACACGATCTTGATGTGATGCATGTGGAGAAAAACGTTTGTGATAGCCTTGTCGGTACTCTTTTGCACATACCAGGAAGACTAAGGATGGAATTAGTGCGAGACTAGATCCGGTTGACATGGGAATAAGAGAAAGGTTACATCCACGAGTAATGGAAGATGGTAAGAGGGCATACATGGAGCAGACAACTCATACACTATCAAAAGCGGAGAAGAAAAGTTTGTGTGGATGTCTATATGACATTAAGGTGCCACAAGGATATTCTTCTAATTTGAGAAAGTGTGTCTCAATGAACGATTTGAAGTTAGTGGGAATGAAGTCCCATGATTATCATGTGTTGATGCAACAACTACTACCAATAGCTATAAGAGGCATTATGAAAGATGAAGTTCGATCCACTATAACAAGATTGAGTATTTTCTTCAATGCTATCTCGCAACAAAGTCATTGACATTGAAAAGTTGGATGAATTGGAGAATGAGGTTATATTATTTTGTCCCAACTAGAGATGCATTTCCTCCTGCCTTTTTGATATCATGGTGCACTTGATAGTGCACTTGGTAAGGAGGTAAGGCGTGCGGTCCGGTTTACCTAAGGTGGATGTACCCTTTCGAGCGATACATGAAGATCTTAAAAGGGTATTCTAAAACCCTTATCGGTAGGAAGCCTCAATAGTTGAGAGATATGTAGTTGAAGAGGCTATGGAGTTCGCAAAGATTATCTATCGGGGCCGACGATACAATCTCGGCATGACGAGGGGATAAGCGAGGGAACTCGAGGAATCAAGGCGAAGAATAAGCCTCGTGAAGAGGTGTTGCAAGCACACCAGTACATCATGAATAATACGGAAGAAGTTCAACCATACATTGATGAACACAGAAGAGTTTGAAGAATATGAATCCAAGGAAGAGTGACATGCGAGATAGCGAATGAGCAAAAGAAGACGTTCATAAAGTGGTTCAGTGAGAAGGTATTGCACGAGACCGGAGTGTCAGATACAATCGAGTGGTTAGCCTGGGGGCCTTCTTTTCAGGTCATCACTTGGAGCGGTTACGATGTCAACGGATATTCATTGGACGCTGTGTGTTGTTTGTCCGAGCAAGAACTCCTGTTATTGGTTCGATTCAGTAAATGGCAATCCTACTGAGGATATCAAAAACATGTTTGCCGAGTAAGTAAATTTTTTTCTCTCAAGGTTTTCAAAACGTACGTAATCGCTCGTGATTCTCAAGTTTATTTAATTTTTGATTTTGTACTTGAGTTGTTAATTATTTCCTTCACTTAATTGGTTTATCTTATACCTTGTTTCCCCAATTTACGGTTTTGGGTACTAAGGATCCGTACTCGCAGGATGAGATCGATTCGGTTCGAGACATGATATCTAGATATCTTCTTCAACACATAGCGTCTAGTTAGTGCGAGCATGATTAATTAATATGTTAAGCTGTTGTTCATTTGTATGTATTTGGTGTTTTGTCTGTACAAAATATGCAATTTTGGTGTTATATATAGTACATTTATGTATTGTGTTAGAGTGAGATTCTTGTTGCTTGTGGTGGTTTACGGTGATTCTTACGTTAGAGTGTGATTCTTACATTGCTTGGTAGATGTTCATATTTTGTAGTTTACTTTTTTAAAAAAATTCAACAAAGGCGACTGATTTTAAATCAGTCGCCTTTATTCTGATAAGGTCGCCTTTAAGGCGAATTCCTATCTTCTTATTTACCTATATAAGGCGACCTGATTTGAAATCAGGTCGCCTTATTTACCTATATAAGGCGACCTGATTTCCAATCCCTTTTCATCATGCAGCAACGCTATATATCTTTTTACTTGCAGCAACACCTACGGTTTACTACTCCAGATTTATTAGCAATACTTACGGTTTACTTGCAGCAATATATCAGCAAAGTGAACTAGGTCCTAGTTCCACACACACACACACATATACATTGACACCTTTCAAAGTTTCAAAAGCAACAACTCACACCCACAGCCAAGTTTTATATGTGCAGCGACGAGATTAGCCTCTGTTTCTTTATTCATCTAGTAACAAACCCAAGGCTCACTCATATATTTTACTACTTAGCCATTTGCATTGGGGAAAACGACGGAAATCAAGAGAAAAAGGAACACCCGAAACTCACCTTGGATGCTTTGTTCCACACCGTAAAAAACAAACTCTGTTTTTGGTATTTATGACAGAGTAAAAACAGCAGTTGAGCTCTCTCCCTTCTATTTACACTCTCAGCTCCACTTCTCTCTCTCTGCCTCACCTCCTTCTCAACTCTTGTAACATCCTAAATTTTGGGCACTGAAACTTGAGAATAAAATTAAATTAGGTGAACGTCTAAGCCCGGTTCAGGAGGAGTGACATCCCGAATAGGGCCATAACTGCGGCCGAGGGACAAAAAGGGCAAAATTATAAAGTAATATTTCAAGGATATAGAATTATTATGAGAGAATTATTTATGGAAAATTTGGCATTAATTATTATAAAGCTAGTTATTGGAATTTAAGACATATTTTCCCACAAATTAAGGACAAATGATTAGGGAATAATTTTTGACATAAATATTTTGGAGATCATATTTTAAGGCCAAAAGAAATTTAATTGAGAAAGAAAATCCTTAAATGAAATTAAGGATTTAATTTTATCATTTCTCCAATATTTGCAATTAATTGAGATGAGTACCTAATTGCAAATAAAGGTTTGGAAAAGGATCAAAAATGTATTAAAGTGGGCCTCACGGCGCTATATACACTATAAGCCCATTATCTTCATTAACTCCCTCAGCTGAAGCATGTGACAGTGGAGAGCCATCAGCAAAAAGTCATTAGCCATACTTCTTCAGTGTGATTAACTCATTCTCTGATCACGCAAGATCAAAAGCACCATACTCTTCCAACAGCTTAAACGCTCACGACAGCAGACTCTCCATACGTTCTTATTTAAGCATTGTCCCTGGAATTCATTCATTTACTTTGCTCAGCTCAAGTGAAACTAAGAGCAAAAGGGAAATTGAGAGTGACAATCGAAGGGGAGAGAGAGAGCCACAGCTGGAGAAAAATGAAGGAGCTGATCGTGAAGCTTGAGGAATCAACTAAGGTGAGTTTCTTAAGCATTATCCTTCCTATTTTCGTGTCTTTAATCTACTGCAAGTGGTTTAGTTAGAAGAAAAACGTGGTCATGTTTTGTTTTTCTTGTTTAAAACAGATAATCTTGCGTGGTTCTGTTTCATAGTCAAACATTTGAGTTTTTCCACAAAAGTTTTACTCTTAATAGTAGACTCAATAAGGTTTAAAACGAGCAAAAGAACAACCAAGACGGGTGTAATACCCGGATAATTATTTATCTTAAATATTATATTGTGATAAAAAATACCTATTCTAAATACGTGAATATATTGTCTCAAATTTATGTATTGTATTTCTAAGCAATTTTCCCTAGAATTAGAAGAACCAAAGGCTAAATTTTCTAGATCTTATTATAGATCATAAAATACTCTAAGATTTATCATAATCAAGTATAATCTTAATTATGTCTTGGGAGGAAATTAAATACCTATTTAAAATAGGAAAGTATATTGTCTCTAATTTTAGTAATTTATTGGTTTATTTTCCTTGGAATTTAAAGAGGCAAAAACCCAATTTTATTTTAGGGAACATAAGTTTCCCTATGATTTTTAAATTAATGCATAGAGCATAAATGACCAAAGTAAACTCAAAAGTTGTGAGAAAATAATTAATTTGTTAAAGAAATTTTCCAACAATTAGTAGGTAATTAAATATCTATTTATTAGATTAATTTCAAGAACTTTCATGATAATCTAGGAACCAATTATATTTTAATAATCACATATTAGGATGTTAATTAAAGATTAGATATGGATGGCTAGAATTAAACCTCATAAAGCTAGAACCAAGGGTTTTCATTTAACCATAAAGTGAAATCCATGTGAAATGAAATCAACCAATGAGAAAATTCCTAAATAATATAATAGAAATTAAATAAAAAAATAAAATAAATCAAAAAGGGGGAGGGGAAAACGAAATTTGTGAAGAGAGAAAGAGGAGATGTGGCACATTGTGAGCCAGGCATTCAGAGAAGATATTTTGAGTTCCAAAAGCTATTAGGATTAATTCAAATGAGAACCGATAAAAAATAAATGGTGCACTGAAATATGTGAACTAAAGATCAAATATAAGGATTATTATAAACAAGTGTATTTTTAGCTCGAAGTAGGTTATCTCCGAAGTCATTTCCGTAACTTTCGGGATTAATCCTAAAATGACTAAGAGGATAGTAAAAACCCCAAATTGAACCATAATTCTTGTTATTTCAAGTCTTCTCAAGAGACTACATATATTTGAAACTTTATCTCTAAAAATATTTGTGCAATTAGAATATCAAGTAGGGGAATTACTTGGTAGAAGTTTTGGCCAACAAAGCAAAAAGCAAAAGGAATGGTGTTGAAGGTGGCCAACAAGGTGTTTTAGAAAAATGGAAGAGAGAGAGAGAGACGAAATTGGAGGGTGAAAAAGAGGAAAATATGTGATCTTTAAGAGGCCACATAAGCCTCCTTAGAACCGTTGATGCAAAAGAAGATCCAAGGGTTGAGATCCATAGGTTTTTCCTATAAATAGGATTTTGATTTCATTGCAAAACTCACACCAAAATTGCTTGAGCAATTCGAATTCTAGAGAGAAATGAGAGCTAGAGAGAGAAGCAGGAAGAAGGAGCAGAGTTCTTGGTAAGTTCTTCGGTCCTTAGCTTTGAAGTTCTAGTCTTTAGTTTTATAGTTCTTAGTAGAAACGCTAGTTAGATCTAGGAAGTAGGGAGTAGAATTCCTATTCTTGTTTTTATGCCTCATTGCATTGAAAGATGCCTGACGAGGTAAAAACATGATAGGAATATAGTTTTTGAAAGTTGGGAGTCAGAGTAGCGAAGCTCTGGCGAAATTTTATCGGTTAGCGATTTTCTGAAGCCAGGGGTAAAATAGTCATTTTTGGCTAAAATATTTGTTAGGATGTTATTGAATTAATAGAAACGATATTACCTTTATAGGATATCTGTGATTGTGTTCTGACCAACAGACGTACCGTATTCGTCAACGAAGGTACGTTCGCGTACTATTAACACTAACTCTGATGTTTATTGTATGCGTATATGTGTTATGTTTATTGTATGCGTATATGTGGTATGTTTATTGAATGCATATATGTGTTAGAAGATAACTTTACATCTGCTGTATGCGATACATCTGCTATGCTGTGTGCGATACATGTGCTATGTGCGACACATTTGCTGTGTGCGATACATCTGTTGTGTGCGATACATCTGTTGTGTGCTCATATCTTGTTAATGTTGTGAATATCTGTAATCCATATATTGTTTATATAAGCATAAGGTTAACCGTTACCTGAGGTCTAGTGGGCATTGGACCTCAGCTCTTAACATAGCTTCAGGGTCAGGAGGACCGAGGGCCGAAGAGAAGGACAAGCAGCACGTTTAGAGTTCCGTCTCGGAGATTTTCTTTTGATATGTATTACTTTTGGAAACATTCGGATTAATGTACCGCTACTGTGATTAGTCAGACATACCACAGTTGATATTTCAAATATATGTATCAGTTACTCACTTGCTCCGATGCTCTACTCTGATGAAAAAAATTTATTCCGCTTTTGAAAATGGGATGTTACAACGGGCATGTAGATTGGGAGTTATGATTTTTCAAAGTTTGACAGCAAAATTGGAAAACTGTCATTTTCCAGAGATGAACAGTGATTTTCGTGCTGAGTTTTGAAATAGTAAATGATCAATTTTTGACATGAAATTTTTCATGAATAAAGTGGACACAACAAGGTTTAATTTAATAGGTCACATGCCTTATTCAGAGTTTTATCCAGAGAGATACGAATTTTTGAAATTTACCTATTGATCTGGAACTTGTGAAGGTCTGTATGTTGAAGTATATATATATATATAACTCTCAACCCGGATCCTGGACCACCTATCTCAGATTCTGATACCCTATCTCAGATTCCAACACCCTATTTCGGATTCTGATACCCTATCTCGGATTCTGACACCCTATCTCGGATTCTGATACCCTCTCTTAGATTCCAACACCCTATCTCAGATTCCAGCACCCCTATCCCAGCAACCCCAACTCGAAACCCCTTAACCCAGAACCCACCTCAACGTGGAGAAATGATTACAAAGAAAATAATAATAATAATAATAATAATTATTATTATTATTATTATTATTATTATTATTATTATTATTATTATTATTATTATTAGGAAATGGAATAAATATTATTATTTATTAAAAATGGTATTATTATTTTAGGGGTTGATAACCACTTTTAGTCCTCTAAAATAATTCGCATAGTTAGTTGCTTTGCGACGCAAGAAGTAACTAATGGCAATGATAAACGTTTATAGACATACTTTGACACCTCAACCAATCCCAACACCTACCGACAAAGTTAAGGATTCAAGCTTGAGGTAGGTAACTATTATCTTATTAGCCTGTATGTAAGTATTCATGTATGACTGATCATAGTTGTTAGATAATTTACATGTGTGTATCCTAGCTATGGGTTGAGGCTGCATGTCTCATAGGGTTGTGTGTCCTAAAGGGCTGCGGTCTTTGGCCGATAACTGCGGTTTCGGTGCGACTTGTTTACTGTGAATTACTCTATGTTTATACATGTGTTATACTGTGATTTATATTTCATACCTGCATATGAGACTAACTGTTACCCCTGGGGTTCATTCATTTGAACTCCAGATCACATGAAAGAGACAGGTAGTTGATTGAGATCAAGAGGGAAGACGCAGCAGGAAGGGTTACAGCTAAGGGAACCTTTGGAAAACATGTATTGTTGGACTATATTAATTCGTTTATCTTTTGTCAATTTTTGATTAATGTATTAAGATCCCCTATGAGATAGATTCGAATCGCGAAAAATTTATGATCATGTTTTCAAACTAAGTTATTTTAAGAAATTTTTTATTCCGCAATTAAGTCGTCCAAATTATTTCAATGTCTGTATGCTTAAACTCTAATAAATAAAAGCGCATTTAGGATGGGCGTTACAACTCTCACTCACGTCTCAGCTTCTCTAGGCTAATCAAAGTAGATGAATGAAGCTAAGGAGCATGGGTATTTAAAAACTCTTGGGTTCGGTCAGAGGCAAAAAAAAAAGTTGGTCAGAGGAGCATGAAAAGCAAACGGTCAACACTGGGCTCAAGAACTGTTGCGTGTCTCCCTTTTTTGTGTTTTCGGCGCTGTGTTTCCTTTTTCCTAATCTGGCGCTACAGTTGGCCAACATGACGAAAGGGGTGCTGATATATATCTATTGTCCTACTGCTGTTGCGTTTTGGTGGATTAGATATTAGGAAAAATAGATATTGTGCAGTCAATTGGTTAGTGTGGATGAATTGGTATATGGACTTTGTAGGCATATGGTGAATAACTGAATATTGTATTGTGAGGCCCATATTAATACCTATTTATCCCCTTTTAGACTTTCATTTACATTTAGGTCCTTGGCTTATTTAATTGCAAATATTGGATGAATGTTAGAAATTAATCCTTAATTCCATATAAGGATTTTATTCTAATATTTATCTCTTGCAATTATTCCCTTGGTTTTATATACAAGGAAATAAATTCCTAATTTTCCAATAATCACACTCATAATTATTTAAACCAACATTACATAATTAATTCCCATAAAATATCTAAATTTCAAATCTCAAAATTTAGGATGTTTTTTTTTTTTTTTGATAACAAAAAGTTTTGGAGGGGCTTGATATCAGTCCCCCACCAAGGCCAGGGCACGGCCCCTGGCTCTATGAGCACTTACTGGGGACTTACGAGATCACCTACCAAAGGAGTCACAGCGACGGCAGAGGGGATTGAACCCACGACTCAAGGGCCTTGTCCTGGATCCCTTACCATCTATGCCAACTCACATTGGAAAATTTAGGATGTTACATAGGGGTGTATATGATGTTTCTTTTGTTGCTGTTTGAATGGAGCATTGAGTATGTAGGCCAATGACTATTGAAGGGTAGATATCTTGCTGATATGTGTGTGTGTGTGTGTCACGTGATGGGCTTGAAGAGAAGTAAATGAGATTGGGCTTGTGTTACTTGGGTTTTATTCCAAAATTTATCTCTTACAATTATTTCCTTGATTTTACCATTACTTAATTTTTTTTTTTAAAAAAATACTACAAGGAAAATAATTCCTAATTTTCCAATAATTAACTTCATAATTATTTTAGGTCCAATTTCATAATTTAATTTCCCATTCACATAATTTAATTTCCCATTCACTATTCCAATTGTCAAATCCCACAATTTGGGATCACAATTTGGGATTTTACAAAACACATTATAAGAGAAGCGATTCTTGATATGCTTGATCTAGAAGAAACACTTCTAAATGATTGCTCTAATGTTATCCGTATTGCAGATTTGGAATGTTCTATTGGACCTAACACGTTCTTCATTGTTCAGAACTTTATAGACACTGTGAACCCTCAAATCTCAATCTCAAGGACATGGTTTTGACTCGATCACTTGAATTTCAAGTGTTTTTCAATGATCATATTGGTAAATTGGTAATGATTTTAATACTCTTTTCAAGTCCCTCCATACTATGTGGCAGCCGTGCCCAGTTCGTTTCATGGAAGATTGTTTCCAGAATCAAGCATTCATGTTGTCAACTCAACTTAAGCTCTTCATTGGCTCTCAAGGATGCCTAAAGAGATAGTTGACAAGAACTCTCCTGCTTATATAGATGAAGACAAGGAAGTTACAAATACACCGGCATATTCTGCACAATTTAAAAGAGACTCTGAAAGCTTCCTAAATTCAAGAGGCTTAGAAATTGTTCCTGGAGGTATCATGACTCTCACCATTTTAAGCCTTACTTCCACCAGACACTAAGAACGGATTTCAAGTTCTATTAAATATCATGGGAGAGGTTCTTGTTGAGATGGCCAATAAGGTGATACTCCCTGTAACACCTCAAATTCCATACCACTTACTGTGCCTGTTGACACGTAGTACTTAGGAATACGATGCTACACGTCAGAGTAATGCGGAACGGAGAGTATGCACTAATGTTTGGACGATGAGTAACTGATATAAAATGCCCAAGCATAAGCTCGTTAAATTAAATATCCTGAAGGAATATTCATGTGATACAATAATACAGAACTTGTATAATTACGACTCTTACATAGTAACTATACAATCTGAAACCAAGCCTTAACTAGACTTGTGGCTTAAAACCTAATACAGTTAATCAAACTCATTGGCCAGGCTGGGTAAAGTCTAGTGGAAGGCTTCCCGTCTTTCACGGTGACTTATGACTGAACCACATAGACCGACCATTTCTTAGTTTAAGCACCAAATGGTTTTAAATAACTTTGTTAGATTCATGCCAGAACTAGTCCTATCAGACTTCTTCCAACTCTCGTCTCAGACGAAGCCTCTTCACGGCTCCGTCCATGTCGCCTTCTCAAGTCCAGATTTCCTTCCTTGAACCTTTAGTCAAGTTTGAGATTCAATACACATTGAATCCCAGGTAACAATTAACCTTTATAGCAGATATAACAATATATGACAGATATTCACTGCATTTCAGCATTAACCATACATAGCACAAAGCAGATGTAAGGTTCCAACAATACATAGCACACAACAAATGTAATGTTAACAGCACAACAATACATAGCACACAACAAATGTAATGTTTGCAATGTTTGCACGCTCACCCTGTGCCACGAATCCATGTGTCCTCAGCGTTAGGAAAACAATCATATGATGTTATCATAACTATAACCCACACAAACTGTATGTATATAAACATGTGATCTAAGGCCCATAACTTAGTCACGGTGCATGACCCAAGGCCTAGTCTTGTCCACGACTTCATGAATCATTCAATCATATATAATCATACAAGATATAGGTGATTAAAGTTACCAGTACGCGAACGTACCACTACTACAAAATACACTTTTAACGTCCATTTTTAATATACTTAGACGACTGTTTTCAAAGGGTCGTGAACGTAATGGTCGTTAAAAGTTTGACTTACAACCACTGTTTTTTAAAAACAGTCGTTGTATCTACAACAACTGTTTTTAAAATAACAGTCATTATATGTTTTTTTTTTCAAATTGATGAGCAGTGGCAGAAAAGCATTCCAGCGGGAAAATTGGAAAAGCCAAAGATAATAACAACAGTAATAAGAAGAAGAAGAAGAAGAAGACAACATCAACAAATTCCATAAACAGGGGGCAAAACATCATTATTTCCTGCGAACAATGCAATTACATATCACTATCCACAAATTAAAAAACAAAAGAAAGTAGAATCGATGAGAAAAATCAGAATTAAGAATCGATAAGAGAAAATATAATGGAGAATCATACCCTAGGCGGTGAGGCGAAGAATGGGAATAGCAAGAGGTCGAGCATGAACAAGAATGAGCTTGAAGAGAGGATTAGGGCTCGGAGTGAAGAAGTGATCGAGAGTTAATGGATGATGAAGACTACTCTGCAGTTCGACCTGGCAGGAAGTAAAAATGACAAATTAGAAAGAGAGAAAACAACACTAGATAATAAAAAACAATGGCGGGAGAATTAAAATGTATTTACGCGAGCACCTTTTTGTTTGTTTTTGTTGTTTATAAAGTTGTGTTTTCCCCCGTCGGTTCTCTATTATTTGAATAAATTTAACGACTGTTTCTTAGAAACAGTCGTGTAATCTCTTTTTTTAAGACTGTTTTTCTTGAAACAGTCGTTAAATGTTAAGAAAAAATTTCAAAAAAGCCACAACCTCCCTTTTAACATTTGTTTTCAAAAAAACGGACGTTAATTGTGTGTCTTTTTTTAAGACTGTTTTTCTTGAAACAGTTGTTAAATGTTAAGACAAAATTTCAAAAATGCCACCGCCTCTCTTTAAACTTCTGTTTAAAAAAAAAACGGACGTTAATTGGGTGTCGTTAAATTTACTTTTTGTTGTAGTGTACCTTTCACCGTGTAGTTACCGAAACACCTGCCCTTTGAATCCAACTCCGGACTTCCCAGATATCCTATACATTATCGTCGGATTATTATATAATATTGCGATAAATATCATATTGCTTAAAATAATATCCTAAAGGTTTAATCTACCTTTCTACCCTTGGTAGATTTGTTATTTCACTTTTACCCTTATATTTTATTAAAAGCGCAATTTCCAGCATTTTGCCCAGATTTTTCACTAACTTTGAAATAACATAATTAATTCTAAAAAAATTGAAACGATGCGCTTCCAAAGCCAAAATGACCCTTGAAAAGTATATTTTCTATGAAAAATAACGGCTTTAACTCTAAATGCACATATCATTCCCATATTTAGCGTTTTCAATCACTGTTCAGATATAAATCCAGTAAACAAGGCTTATCTTCAAAAATTCGTATATCCTTGTTCAGAGATCAAAACGTAACATTTTTTATATATTTATAAATCCCTACATGTCTAATTTATTACTGTAAAATTTCATAATTTTTAAAGCTCATTTTATACATAAAATAATAGTCTCAATGTTCGCTGCTAGAACAGGATTTAAAACCGAAAATTCTACAATTTTCACAATCTTAATCCATTGATTTCAAAACTTATTTCCTAAAATGTTTTCCAATCCATTTTGAATTTTAAAAGAAATGTAGACTTCCAAACATGAAAAGGAATTTTCCTATCAATTTCCTAGATTAAACTACAATTTTTCAAAGAACTAAAAACTAGAGACCAAGAACTTTACCTCAAGCTTGCACCTTTGCTCCCTCCACCTCTCTTCTCACATTCGTCCCTCTCTTACTCTCAATCAGATCTGATTGAGTTTTTGGTGTGAAGAATATGAAGGGATGTAATACCCTTAAAATCTTACTTATGATAAGTATCATATTTTGATAAATTATACCTATTGAAAATAGGTGAATATGTGGTCTCAAATCCTGTGTGGTATTTATCTTGTTTTCTAGGGTAATTTCTCTTGAAATTAGAAGGAATAAAGTGCCAAAAAGCCCTAAATACACTTATGGGTCATAAAATACCCTCAGAATATTATGATAAATCCTAAGAGACAATCAAATAATTATTAAAAATAGGAAAGTATGTTGTCTCTAATTTTAGTAATTTATTAAATTATTTCCTTGAAATTTAAAAGGAGAAAAATTAAATATTATTTTGGGGACCATAAGTTACCCATGATTTTTAATATAATGCATGGTGTATAAATGACCAATGTCAGTATAATAGTTGTGAGAAAATAGTTAATCCAAATTAAGAAAATTGTCAACAATTAGTAGGTGATTAAATAAGTAATTAATTGCTAATTGTTTAGACATAGAATAAAGGAAATGTCCAAAGTTAATCCCTAATTAAAGATTAATGGCTAAGATTGAATCTCATAAAGAAGAATCAAAGGCCTACAATAATTCTAACACTTAAAATGTCTAAATCCATGTTATTGCCTAAGAACCAATGAGAGAATTTTTGCTAATTAATATAAGATAATTAGAATATAATATAAATAAATTAAAAATAATAATAAATCAAAAAGGGGGGGGACGTTTTTTTGAGAGGAAAAAGAAGAGAAAAAGATGTGTGTGTGTGTGTGAATGCAAGTTGGAGGAAAGAGGAAGAAAAGAGATATTTTGTAAAAAAGAAAATAGGATAAATGAGAACCGATAGAAATTAAATCCTATCTTGAAATCCTTGAACTAAGTATTAAGCATCAGGACTTTTTATGAACAAGTGAATTTTTGTCCCGAAGTTAGTTATTCCCGATGTCATTTCCGTAACCGACGACGTTTATCCTAAAATGGTTAACAGGCTAGGAAATACCCTTAATGGGACCATAATTTTTGTTAACCCAAATATTTCTCAAGAGAAAGCTTAGACCTTCAAGGTTATGCTAAGGAATATTTGAGATTATTTAAGATTACGCGATTAGAACATCGAACAGGGGATTTTATCGGTTAAATCCATAAAGCAAGGGAGATGACATCATGTTGGCGACATCATTTTGTTGAAAAAAGGGGGAGGGAGGTCGGCATGGGCAATGGATGGAGGATATTGAAGATGAGCAAAAACCCTAGATCCAAGGGTTGTAAAGTTTGAAAGATTTACCATTTGTGCCACACCAAAATTCTATAAATAGGCATCCCATTTGGACTTCATTCCTCACCAATTCCTCTTGTACATTTCGAAATAGAGAGAGGTTAGAGAGAACGAGGAGCTCTTGTGAAGAAGTAGCAAAGTTTTGGGTAATTTCTTTGGTCCCTAGTCTTAAGTTCTAGTATTTCATTCGGTAGTTTTAGTATAGATGTTAATTTGATCTTTAATCTTCCAAGTATAATTTTAATATCATGTTTTAGGGTTAAATATGGTATTTATTTCGAAAATATGTTGGATATAGAGATATGGAAAATTTTGGAAGATTAGAGTCAAAGTAGCGAAGCTCTGGCGAAATTTCGTCGGTTAGGGAAGTAAGGGGTAAAAGGGTCATTTATGACTAGAATGCCTGTTATAATGTTGATTATTAATTAAATGCGATATTATCCTTATAGGATAACTGTGATTACGTTCCGACCGACAGACGTACCATATTTCGTCAATGAAGGTACGTCCGCGTACTAGTAACACTAACTCTGATGTTTGTCGTATGCGTATATGTGTTACGTGTATTGTATGCGTATAGGTGGTATGTTTATTGAATGCATATGTGTGTTGGAAGATAACTGTGCATATGCTGTGTGCGAATCATCTGCTATGCTGTGTACGATACTTTGGCTAGGCCGTGTGCAATATAGGTGATGTGTGCGATGCATTTGCTGTGTGCGATACATTTGTTGCGTGTTCATATTCTGTTTATATTGTGAATATCTGTAATCCATATGCTGTGTATGTAAACATGAGGTTAACCGTTACCTGAGGTTTGGTGCATTGGACCTCAGCTCTTAACATAGCGTCAGGATCAGGAGAACAGAGGACAGAAGAGAAAGGCAGGCAGCACGCTTAAGAGACCCGGCTGGAGATTTCCTTTTGTCTATGTATTTACTTTTGAAAACACTCGGATGAATGTACCGTTATTATATTACACTATGGTTGTCATTTTGAATATGAATCAGTTACTCTCTTGCTCCGATGCTCTACTCTAATGTTTTAATGAAAAAAAAAATTATTCCACTTTTGAAAATGAGATGTTACAAGGGAGGAGCTCTCTATTTATAGGCAAAGCTTAAGGGTTAAAATAGTTATTACCTAAGTAGTCCAAATTTCTTCTTTCTTTTAAACCCTTAGATTAAATAACACTTTATGAAATTCAATCTCATCCTTCCCTTTAGTGCCGACATGCCCCTCCTCTCAATTTGCATTCAATGTGCTCTTTATATTAATTAAATATACCTTGATTATTTAATCCAGACTTCTCCATTCCCTTCATATATGGTCGACATGCAGCCATTCTTTAACCATTTAATGTGTTATTTCATTAGCAAATATCTCTTGATTCACTCCTCTAATTGGCTAGTTGCAAATGTTGACTTTTCAAAGTGTATTTATGAGTTAATTATCATGAAATACTTGGCTTATATTCCTCCCCCTGCACGTTTTTTTTTGTGACTCTTGGGAAGATTTTATAAGCTCTAATTAACTATCTAATCAAGTGCTTAATTTCCCCTTAATTACCATTGTCATTGTTGGATTGGTTTATTTATTAATCATGGTCATTAGCACTTCATCATTCAAGCTTTAATTCTTCAATTTTGACCTCTTAATTTTTCTTCAATAATCAGCCCTCTTTTATTTCAAAAATGATTACTTTAATTTTCCCATAATCAAATTGAAGAATTATAACACTAATCTTAATTAGTGCAAAACTTATTTGTCTATTATTTGCTAATCGACACTTAATTTAATTAAGTGTTTTTATAATTTTTCATGGCTCTTTTAAACTTAAAATAGCCATTATTTTATGTGACTCTATGTCACATATGTTAACCAATTTAATATGGTAACATATCCCTAAAATACAAGATTTTCGGTAAATCGACAATCGGGTATTACACTCCCTTTGTCCCTTATTATAAGTTTCAAATTTGTAGATAGGTGTATCTCAAAATATAAAATTCATTTTAAGTTTGTCTAAACATTTATTGCATTTTTTCCAACATTACTCACTGTTGTCTGTGTTTATTGCATTTATTCTCTCTCACTTATCTTCTTTACACATAAGAATATAGTTGAATATATATATATATATATATATATATATATATATGTAACTTTTTGTTTTCATGATTAATTCAAATCGGTTATTTAAAACTTATATAATAAGCGAATGAGGGAGTAACAAATATTCTCAAACCCTAATTCCTCGCTCTAACTATGCAATGTTGTAAATTAAAGAGAGAGAAATAGATGGGTGGCTGCTATGTCAAACTTATCTAACATGTGGGGTTCATTTTATCTCTCTCTTTTTGAAGCCTCATGCAATTATACTTCCCCCAATCCTTAATATACAAGTCAATTGATTTTTATTTTATTAATGTAACATCCCGTTTTTCAAAAGCAGTATAAATTTTTTTTCATCAGAGTAGAGCATCAGAGCAAGAGTGTAACTGATATATATATTCAAAATGCCCACTGGCTAATTACATCGTGATACGATGAAAGAGTATTTCAAAAGTGATGTATATCAACAAAAGGAAGGCTTCTGCCGGAATATCAAAAGGGAAGTCTTCAGCCGCATCTTCTATGCGGACTGCTTGCCTCCATCCTCGGTCCTTGGTCCCCCCGACCCTGAAGCTATGTTAAGGGCTGAGGTCCTGTAATACCCTAAAAATCCATATCATATTTTAATAAATAATACCTATTAAAAATAGGTGAATATGAGGTTTCAAACACCTTATATTGAATTTATCTTATTATTAGGACAATTTCTCTAGAGATAAGATATTGTGCGAAAAGGTCCCTAAAACGTTAGAAAATTTGCAAATAGGTCCCTAAAATATTTATGGGTTATAAAATACCCTGAAAATATTATAAAGAGGCAAATAAATATTTATTTGAAATAGGGAAGAATATTGTCCCTAATTTAGGTGATTTATTAAATTATTACCTTGGAAAAATTAAAGGAGAAAAATCAAAATGTATTGTGGGGCCATAATTGACCCCATGATTTTTAATATTTTACATGGAGCGTAAAATACTAATGTCAGTAAAAATTTTGTGAGATAATATTTAATACTAATTAATAAAATTGTCAACAATTAGTAAGTAATTAAATAAGTAATTATTGGCTAATTGTTTAGGAAATGAATAAGGAGAAGTATATGATTACTTAAAGGTTTAATTAGCAAATGGGACCGGCGGAACGGTTAGGGAATAAGACGAAAATCTTCGGCAGGCAACGGAATGCCCTGAATGAAATCAAAAATTTAGTTAACCAAGATATTTCCAAAGAGGAAGAATAGACCTTTAGGGCTATGTTGCCGGATTTCTAAGATTTTACAAGATTACGCGTTTCGAACACCGAACCGGGACTTTATCGGTAGAAAACTTCTAAGGCAAGTTGATGCCATCATGCATGACATCATTGGGATGACTTCATTGGTGGGAAAGATGACATAGGGGACGTTTTTTGTGGTGGAAAATGAAGGAGAAAACTTGTTTGCTAAGTTTTCAAATGGAAGATTACCGTTTTGCCCTCGCTTTTCTTCTATAAATAGCCACCACCTTCATTTGAGTTCTTCACACCAAATCCTCTTAAGGATTTCGAAATAGAGAGAGGTTTTAGAGAGAAGCTCTGGAGAAAGTTGTAGTGAAGTTCTTCAAGGGTAAGTTCTTCGGTTCTAGTCTTTAGTTCGGTAGTTCTTGAAGTTCTAGGGTAGTTGTTGTTTTGATCTTTAATCTTCCAGTATATTTTAGATATCATGTTTTAGGATTAAATATGATATTTATTTTGGAAAATATGTTGGAGTAGGAGATATGTCAAAATTTTGGAAGATTAGAGTCAAAGTAACGAAGTACTGGCGAAATTCCGCCGATTAGGGGCTCAGGGGTAAAATGGTCATTTATGACTAAAATGTCCATTGTAATGACTGATTTCTAATAGATGCGATATTATCCTTATAGGATATCCCTGATTACGTTCGACCCATTTGTCGTGCCGCATTGTCAAGCGTCCGTTTTCCGTCGGAAATGCGATTACGTACTCGGGCAACCATTTTCCCATTGCTCGAGCATCTTTGCTCGGCGACCTTTCTCTGGTGCTCGAGCAAGGCTTTCCTTTCGCTCTAGTTTTGCTTCTGACTCGACTTTGCTCGGGCAAAGGATTACACCTGCTCGAGCATGATTTCCTTACCTTGCGACAAAAGAGTATTTCACAGGTGCTACTCGGGCAAGGGTAATGGATCTGCTCGGGCAAGACTAACTTAGATTAGTTTTTAGGCAATGTAACCCAATGATGCTCGGGCATAAGCTTGGGGCTGCTCGGGCAAGGTCTACTCAGTTAAGCTTTTCAAGTTTGAAACCCGATGTTGCTCGGGCAACATCTGAGGCCTGCTCGGGCAAACTTAGATTCTCATGTTTCGCAATCAATTTAATAACTTGCACATTGTGATCATCAAAACACCGAGAACTAACATTCTCCCCCTTTTTGATGATGACAATTCTTAAGAGTTTGTGTTTTGGAAAGAGATTTGTAAGTTGATTGAATTAAGAGAAATATGAGGAATCGATTGTTTTAAGTGCGGAGAAGCAAAAGAACCTTCTTCATTAATCATTGCAATTAAGTACAGGTTCGTAATTGACAACATACAAGCTTAAATTAGGAATGACATAAAACAACATACAAGCTTATAAAACCACAAATGCATGCTAGAACCTATCTATTCTCCCCCTTTGTCATCAAGAAAAAGAGGGGCCTGATTGGGAGTAGGGGTCTGAGCAGAGGGAGAGGGAAAGTCAGAAGAAGAGGTAGATGGAAGAGGAACAGTAGCGGGATCGATAGGATGCCTTGGAATGATGTGGGAGCCAGAGGGTATGAAATTTTGGACAAAAGCGTCCAATGTTGCATCCAAACCAGAAATCTGCCTCTGTTGGCGGTCGACTGTCTCCTGGACTTGGCGCTTCAGCTCCTGTTGTTCCTCATAGAGGACTGCATAGCTGGACTCTAAGTCGGTTTTTAGTTCGGCCAAGTCCATGTCAAAAGTGAGACCGATATGCTGGTGTAGGTTCTTCATTTCGGCGGACATGGCAGAGATCATCCCAGAGATAAGCTTCCGGAAGACGTCCGAGGCGCGTAGTGCGGAGCATTAGCTGCACGAACCGCGGAGTCTACAGCTGCCTGGATGGCGGCCTGAGTAGCTGCCTGGGAGAATGAAGGAACAGATGTGGAAGGGCCAGCCTTAGAGGATTCGGCCTCATCAAGTGGAGGAATAGAGGGCCCTGCTGAGGGGACTGAAGGCTTGGATAGGGAAATTGGTTCTTTGCCCTTGCGCTTCTTCTTGGAGGAGGCTTCGGTGAAAGATACTCGAAGGCGAATGAGATGTTCAGGCCCGAAGCGGGGAGGATATTCTTCCTTGTCGTCTGATAGGTACCAGACATTGTTGACCTCTAAAATCCGGGAGACTAGAGTAGGATATGGAATTGTTGCTCGAAGTCTGACCTTGGCCTCGGATATGAAGGTGATCATTTCATCCATAATCCACTTCCCCAGGTTCCTTGGTTCCTTGGCGATTAGGGAGGAGAATCTTTCAAAGTCCTTTAGTACGAAATGAGTGAAGCTCTGACCCTTCTGGACTAAGCTCCGGTGTATATGTACGAGAGGACCACGTGCGCATCGCTCATCGAGGCGAGTGTCGAGTTGAGCTTACGCTTCCCATCGGTTTGGATGTGAGAAATAGTATCGATGACATTGAGCGCGAGATAGGCTCGGTGGAGCTTAGGAGGATCAACTATGCCCGATAATACATTAAGGTCATAAGCCGTGAGCTTAATGATCTTACCTCTGAGGATAGTGACTAGTGTATCTTCATCATCTTCCTGAGCTTTTTCTAGAACATACATATTATGGTAGAAAATACGGACTACCTCAGGCGAGAATGGTTTTCTGATCCCTAGTAGAGGCATGAATTGATGCAGCCATTCAATCATATCAAGATTGCACTCCTTCTTGAAGTATTCTAGATCAACGTAGACGATTGGACAAAAGGGTCTCGTTTCATAGTATCTTGCATATAGTTGATGATCGTCGACAGCGATGGGGCCCTGAATCATACCAGAAGTGGGTTCTGGTAATTGACCATCCTGAGGTCGGCTAGTGGAAACGTGTTCGCGTTTGCTGCCCGATTCTTGAGACTTGAAGGAGAAGGAGACTCGCTTACTTCCCGAAGCCTGTGATTTTTGACTCATGGCGGATTTAGAGATCTGAGGGCGATCTTCCTTTGCTTTTGAGTGAGGGGCTTCGATTGTCCTTTCGGAATTGTCGGTTGAGTGAGCTGGAGAGGATGATCGAGCGCGTTTTCCTTTCCTAGAGGATAGGGAGCCAGTCTGGAGACGCGTAGTAGGTTTGGGAGATCCTTGAGAGCCCTTCGACTGCGAACGAGCGACTGACGGTTTGGCGGGCTTCGACGTTTTAACCTTCGGTCGATAATAGCGGGATTTCTTGCTGGGGATAGTCATGGAAGGGGTTTTCTCCCTCGATCCAGCCATTTGGAAGACTAGATTGAAGAGAGTAGGATTTTGAAGAGTGAGGAGCCGACGAGTGGTTTGGCGAAAAATGGGGAAAATTAGTTGAATCGGAGGAAATCAATCGGTTGGAATGAGAGATTTGGCACTAATGAACATTTGTAACAGTTGATTTTACGAGGATTTGAAAAAGAAGAAGTAACGGAGTGAGAGGATTTGGGGGTTTTGGAGAAAATAGAAGAGGAGGGTTTGACGGAAAATGAACCGTCTGTTCCTTTTTAAAACCGACATTCAGCGATGTTGCTCGAGCAGCATGACTCATATGCTCGAGCAGACACCTTGCTCGGGCGGTCTTTAAGTCTTGCTCAAGCAAGGACGAACATATGCGTTTTTATTTCAAAAATTAAAAGCAAATCTGACCTTTGATCAAGTATGTATTGTGAATACTTGACTTATAGGTGATATAGCAAGATTTTAATGATCTGAAACGAGCCTGTCTTGCTTGGATTTGATCTTGATATATTTGCGTGCTCGAGCAGGATGTCCAAGTCGTTCGAGCAGCTGTACCTTATTTGTCTAGCTATTCCGTTCTTGCTCGAGCAAGCTCAGTTTTGATGCTCGAGAGGGTGCTCCCTTAGCAGGAATATTCGGTTGCTCGAGCATCCTCTTTGTTTCATGTGAAATTCCCGTTGTTGCTCGAGCAGAACATTTTACTTGCCCGCGCAGGCTTCAGGATTGCTTTATTTTGCTCTAAGAACTTACGTTGTTGCTCGAGCAAGGCTGGAGGTCTTGCTCGAGCATCCAGGTCTCTATTCGTCTCTGTTCTTTTGTAAGTAAACCAGAGCATCCTGTAAAAACAAATTCTAGAGACTTCGATGCTAAAGTTAGTAACTTTCTTATTGAAGCAAATCATTTAGGAGAGAAATACTTACAGTTCGTTGGGATTAGCCATACCAATTCTCTTCGTATGAATGTGAATTGTTCTTTGGCTAATGGTTTCGTGAATATATCGGCCAATTGGAGATGTGTAGGTATGAACATTACTTTGACATCTTTTCTTTGGACATGGTCACGAATAAAGTGATGGCGTACATCAATATACTTGGTTCTTGTGTGTTGAACCAGATTTTTGGCCAAGCTTATTGTACTCGTGTTATCACATAGGATTGGGATCTCCTTTAAGTGAATTCCCAAGTCTTGAAGTTGTTGTTTAAGCCACAGGACTTGAGCACAACAACTTGAGGCAGCCACATATTCAGCTTCGGTGGAAGATACGGCTACAGTTGTTTGTTTTTTGCTAAACCAGGAAACCAACGATCCGCCGAGGAACTCACATTGTCCACTGGTGCTCTTTCTATCAGTCTTATACCCAGCATGATCTGAGTCTGAATATGTGACTAGATGTTCTTGTTGACTTTTTGGGAACCAGAGTCCCAATTCCTTGGTATCTGATAGGTACCGAAAAATCCTCTTGACATGTTCGGCGTGATATTCTTTGGGAGCTGATTGAAATCTTGCGCACATTCCCACACTAAATTGAATATCAGGCCGACTTTCTGTTAAGTATAGTAAGGATCCGATCATTCCACGATACTTGGTGATGTTGAAATCTTTTCCTTTTTCTTCATCAGCATCGAGGGTGGCCGTTGAACTCATTGGCGTGTCTGCACCATTGCAGTGTTCCATTCCGAATTTTTTGAGTAGGTCACAAAGATATTTTGCTTGTGAAATAAATATACCATCCTTTTGTTGCTTGATTTGCAGACCGAGAAAGTATTTGAGTTCTCCCATCATGGACATTTCAAATTCATTCTGCATTACTTTAGAAAATTATTCGCACAAGAGTTGGTTAGAAGCACTGAATATAATACATATATTTGTACAATCAGGATTTCATTAATTTTGTTGGTTTTAATGAACAAGGTAGTATTTTATTTTCCTCTAATGAATCCTTGATCTAACAGAAATTTGCTTAATCTTTCATACCAAGCTCTAGGAGCTTGTTTAAGACCATATAGAGCCTTTTTAAGTCGAAACACGTGATCTGGATAATGATCATTTTCAAATCCAGGGGGTTGTTCTACGTAGACTTCTTCTGAATGAAACCATTTAGAAAAGCACTTTTAACATCCATTTGATAAAGTTTAAATCCTCTGATACACGCAAAGGCTAAGAGTACTCGTATGGCTTCCAATCTAGCTACTGGAGCATATGTTTCCTCATAATCAATTCCTTCTTCCTGATTATAGCCTTTGGCAACCAATCTAGCCTTGTTTCTGACTATTATTGCGGATTCATCACGTTTGTTCTTGAATACCCATTTGGTGCCAATGACCGGATGATCTTTAGGCCTAGGTACCAAGTCCCAAACTTGATTTCTATCAAATTGATGTAGTTTCTCTTGCATTGCTATTACCCAATCATTGTCTGAGAGGGCTTCGTCAATCTTAGAGGGTTCGATTTTAGATATGAATGCCGAAAAGGTAACTTCATTCAACGTGCTTTTTCTAGTTCTTACACCTTGGTTTATATCTCCTATAACTTGATCCAAGGGATGATTTCTTATAAATTTCCATGGTTTGGGTTGAGATTGATCAGGGGTTTCACAGGAGTTTTCAGAATTGCTTTCAAAAATGTCAGCTTGATTTTCTAGTGATGCAGGGGTAGTTTTGAGAAGAATTGGTTTTTGTAGGAAGTTTCCTCATCATCATTTATAGGTTTGTCAATTTTAGATTCACAGAATGCAACATGAATTGACTCTTCTACTATTCGGGTGCGTTTATTGAAAATTCTATATGCTCTACTTCTAGCTGAGTAGCCAAGAAAAATACCTTCGTCTGACTTTGGATCAAACTTACCCAGGGAGCTTTTTCCGTTATTGTGAACGAAGCATTTGCATCCAAATATGTGAAGGTGGCCCAAGTTTGGTTTTCTTCCTTTGTACAACTCATATGGAGTTTTGTCAAGTTTCTTTCGGAGATAAGCTTTGTTTGAAATGTAGCTAGCTGTGCTCATGGCATCTGCCCAGAAGACTTGTGAAGTTTGGTTTTCATTTAACATTGCACGAGCCATTTCAGTGAGCACTCGATTCTTTCTTTCCACCACCCTATTTTGTTGAGGAATTCTTGGGGCTGAGAAGTTATGATCTATTCCATGAGTGTCACAGAATTCTTCGAATGCTTGATTTTCATTTTTAAAATGAAGTTTAGGTAAACCAAGAACTAAGTCTTTTCTTAGCAACTTGTCTAATTGGACCATATTGACATGAGCTAGTCGCTTATGCCATAGCCAGCTTTCATCTAAGTTGCTAACAAAGCACTTTTCAGAACATATTTTTAGTAAATCTAATGTGTAGCAATTTCCCTCACGAGGTGCTTTGAACAGTGCCTTAAGTTTACCTTTGTCAATTGGTAGGTCATCTTTGTTTACAATGAGGCATTCTTCTGAGTCAAAGATGATCCAATGGTTTTTGTCAGCACTTTGGCTTACGCTTAGGAGATTGTGACACAGACCTTCTACAAGATAGACGTCTTTGATATGTGGACCTTCTTTTGCACCAATTTCGCCAATACCGGTGATTTTTCCAGTCTGGTTTCCTCCAAAAGTGACTCTGCCACCATCTTTTGATTTCATTGCAACAAATTTCTCCGCATCTCCCGTCATGTGTCTGGAGCATCCTTGTCTATATACCACTTATTAATTCTTGATGCTCTCAAACATACCTGTAACTCAGAAAGATTAAGTTTTAGGTACCCATTTTTTTATGGGTCCTTTTGGGTTAGTTTGAGTTCTAGGAATCTCATAGGATCCCTTTGGTACCCACTTGTAATTTCCAATTGGTTTGGTTTTTCTTTCCTTTTTATGAAAACATGAAGAAGTTGTGTGGCCTTTGCGGTTACAATAATTGTAGTGAGCAAAAGGGTTTGAAAAATGTACTGCTTTTTGAAAATGTTCCAAATAATTCTTTTCTCCAGTTTTTTTCTTTCCTTTCTTTTTGTCACTTTCGGGCTTGTAACCAATTCCTGATTTATCATTTGTGAACCGTTGTTTCTTTAGGATTACATTGAGCATATCACTACCTTTTGTAAACTTTTCAAGGGTTTTTGTGAGATATACGTTCTTTTTATCCAAATCAATGCATTCATCACAAACAAGGTTTTTGCAAGTATAGTTTTCAACTTGTTGTTCAAGAGTTGTGTTCTTTCGTTTTAAAACTAAATACCTTTCAGCAAGTTTTCAAATTCTGATTGCAATTCAGTGTATTCATCAAATAATTCATCATAAGAAGGGTGTAAGTTCTTTACCTCATGGTCATCTTCTTCTTCTGCGACTAGGCAAATGTTGGCGATATCGTTTTCTTCTTTACTTTCTTCATCAGATGAGCCATCTCCTCATATGGCAGAGACATAAGCCTTCTTTCTGAATTGACTGAATTTCTTCTTCTTTTCTTTTTCATTCTCTTTCAGTTGAGGGCATTCTGATTTGTAATGATCAGGTTTCTCACACTCATAGCAGACGATTTGATCTTTGTCTTTGAATTCTCGTCGATTACTTGAAGTTCCTTTTTGAAACCTGTTTCTGGATCCTTGATCTTTTCTGTAGAATTTTCTGAATCTTCTTACCAGCATGCCCATCTCTTCATCGTCCACATCATCTTCATTCTGATATTCTTTTATGGTATTAAGAGCAATACTTTTGCTCTTACTAGTGTTGACTTCACCGAGACTTTTTTTGAATTTCAGTTTGCTTTCGTATTCGGATAGGCTTCCAAATAGAGCGGCTACTAAAGTCATTGATTCTCCACGGGATTCTTCTATTGCTGTGACCTTGGCTTCCCATTCTTTTGTTAGAACATTGAGAATTTTTCTAACTTGAGGACGTTGTTCATACGTTTTGCCAAGTGACGCCAATTGATTGGTCAAGTGAGTGTAGCGGAGTTGAAATTCAGCAATAGTTTCTCCGGTCTTCATTTGAAGTAAATCATACTCGGTGGTTAGAATATTGATACGATTTTCTTTAATGCCAGAGGTTCCTTCATATGCGATTTCCAATGCTTCCCACATTTCTTTTGCAGTAGGCAGATTACATATCCGGAAGTACTATTTTTGGCTAAGAGCACCCTGAAGCATCAAGATAGCTTTGTTGTTAAGTGTAATTTTTTTCTTGTCGTTCTCATCAAATTCTTCCACTGTTTTAGGAACAGTACTTGCGCCTTCTTTCTTTGTAGGAATATAATCTCCATTCTCTATGACTTGCCAAAGACCATACTCAGTTGCCAGTACGAACACTCTGAATTTTACCTTCCAAAAAGAGTAGTGGTCACCATTGAATCCAGATGGTCGATTGATTGAGGCGCCATCTGGTAATATTCCTTCCATGATCTAACTCGGGATGTTAAGCCCTAATAGAGTAACCTTGCTCTGATACCAAATGAAGGTGGAATATCACCTAGAGGGGGTGAATAGGTGATCTTATCAAATTTTTCTGGGATACGTTTGGATGGCAAATTACGAGAGTAGGGAAGAAGAAGTGAACACAGAGAAATTTATACTGGTTCGGTCTTAATACTTTGACCTACGTCCAGTCCTCAAGTACACCTTGAGATTTTCACTATCTCTCAGAAATAGTACAATTACCCACTCTGTAACTTAGGATGATCCTTTCACACTCGGACTCACTCCCCCTTACAAGTTGCAATTGTACACCCTTGCTTAAGGTTCCACAACCTAGCTTGAATAAAAATAACAAAAGTGATTTTCAAACAACTCCTCACGAGTATATCAAATATAAGCACTGAAGCACTATGTGTGTTTGGGATACTCAAGATAATCACAGTAATACAGAAGAGACGAATGTAGTAGATGTTCTTGAGTGTCTTTTCCATTTGAGTCTTCTGTCTCTTTATAAGATTCATGGTTCATGTTGATCAGTCGTATTCGAGAAAGTAACCGTTGGGGCATTTCGTCGTTTGGACTTCCAATGATTGCTCCGTCTTTGATGATTCTGACCGTTGTTTCATTTATTGTCTTTCCTCTATTTGGTCAGGGAATAAAATCAGAGTAAGTGCTATATGATTTGTTTCTAGATAAAGAGCTTTATCTTTTTTATCTTCCTTCTGTTGACGCGTGAAGAATAAATGCTCAGATTTCCGTTCGTCAATCTGTTGGTTGATTCCTGAAACTCACTTAAGTAGAAAGATTAAAAATGTAAATAAATGAGTTTGAATATGATTAGTAATAATGGTGATTCAATAATAATCAAAGGTAATCAATCAGAGATAATCAGAGATATAGCGTATTGAGAATCTGTTTGAATTGTCGATGCTCGAGCATGATGTATTTCGCTGCTCGGGCAAGCTCCTAAAGAGGCTGGGATTCACGTTGATGCTCGGGCAAGGCATATGGCATCGCTCGAGCAAACGCCTATGGAAGTCGAAATTTACGATGATGCTCGGGCGAGCTTCAATGGTGTGCTCGGGCAAGCCTTGGACAGAGGCGAACAGCAAAGGTCTTTTGATGTTGCTCGAGCAAGCAATTATATGTTGCTCGGGCAAGGTGCTCGAGCAAGGGTGAAAGATTTGCTCGGGCAGATGACATATGGGGGTGATTTAGTAGTGTTGCTCGGGCAAGGATTTGTCTTTGCTCGGGCATGTTGCTCGAGCATAGCGGAATGCATGCTCGGGCAAGCAGCATAAAATGGTGAGTTTTGGGAGGTTGCTCGGGCAACCTTTTTCCCGCTGCTCGAGCATGTGCTCGGGCAGGCTTTCTCTGGTGCTCGAGCAAGGCTTTCCTTTCGCTCTAATTTTGCTTCTGACTCGACTTTGCTCGGGCAAAGGATTACACCTGCTCGAGCATGATTTCATTACCTTGCGACAAAAGTGTATTTCACAGGTGCTGCTCGGGCAAGGGTAATGGATCTGCTCGGGCAAGACTAACTTAGATTAGTTTTTAGGCAATGTAACCCGATGATGCTCGGGCATAAGCTTGGGGCTGCTCGGGCAAGGTCTACTCAGTTAAGATTTTCAAGTTTGAAACCCGATGTTGCTCGGGCAACATTTGAGGCCTGCTCGGGCAAACTTAGATTCTCATGTTTCACAATCAATTTAATAACTTGCACATTGTGATCATCAAAACACCGAGAACTAACACTTGTACCGCTATTTAAACAGCAAGACATGCTACCGTGGGTATTTTGAATATGAATATCAGTTACTCAATCGCTCCGGTGCACTACTCTGATGATTTGAAATAATGTTTTGATGAAAAAAAGTAGTGCTTGTGAAAACGGGATGTTACAGGTCGAATGCATACGGACCCCAGGTAACGGTTAACCTCATGTTTATTAATGAGAAAAGAAACTTGATTTTGACTTGAGAGAGTGGGTCAAGTGTTTTAGAACCTTAGGCTAACACATATATGTATTGAAATGCTACTAGAGAGGAAATTAACCAAGTTTTATGAAATGCAAAAGGGGAAAAAGAATCCTAGGCTTTATTATCCTTGAAGTCAAAGAGTCATTTGTCTTTATCAATTATCAATTCTCACTTGAATTACAAACCCTACAAGATATAACAAGAATTTCTTTGATTTTCCTTGATACTTTGATATGCACATTTTCTTCTATACACTTCATTTTCTATGCATACTTAAAGCCCAAAATAGGTAAAAGAGACAGAAAATGTGCTGGAATATTGTCAATTTGTAAGAGTTAACATTTATATATACATATACAGGCAACAGACATTCACAATATCAACAACACATACAATAACTCTATCACAACCTATGCATATGTATTGCCCCCGGCCTGCAGACATATTGCCCCCAGCATTCAGACATATCTTCTAACCTCTATATGCACTCAATAGTATAACATCTCTACACATACAACATACATACCACATATATGCATACCATAAACATCAGCGTTAGTGTTACAGTACGCGAACGTACTTACCCCAACAGTATATAGACATACAGCAAAGCTATCAGCTACCACATACAATACACATATCACATATACGCATACCATAAACATCAGAGTTAGTGTTACAGTACGCGAACGTACTTACCCCAACAGTATATAGACATACAGCAAAGTTATCAGCTACCACATACAATACACATATCACATATATGCATACCATAAACATCAGAGTTAGTGTTACAGTACGGAACGTACTTACCCCAACATTATATAGACATACAGCAAAGCTATCAGCTACCACACACAATACACATATCACATATACGCATACCATAAACATCAGAGTTAGTGTTACAGTACGCGAACGTACTTACCCCAACAAAATATAGACATACAGCAAAGCTATCAGATACCACATACAATACACATATCACATATACGCATACCATAAACATCAGAGTTAGTGTTACAGTACGCGAACGTACCTTCGTTGACGGTAAACAGTACTTCTGTCGGAATACGGTACAACAGTTGACCAGAACGTAATCAGGGATATCCTATCAAGATAACAACGCATTTATTAAGGATCTATCATTACGACGGACATTTTAGTCATAAATGACCATTTTACCCCTGAGCCCCTAATCGGCGGAATTTCGCCAAAGACTTCGTTACTTTGACTCTAATCTTCCAAAATTTTGCCATAACTCTTCCTCCAACATTACTTTCGAAATTAATACCTTAATTAACCCTAAAACATGATATCTAATCATACTTGAAAGATTAAAGATCAAACTAGCATTTCTACTCTAACTACCGAAAGAACTATCGAAGCTTAAGACTCGGTACAGAAGAAATTACCCAGAGCTTCGCTGCTTCTTCCTCCGGAATCCTCCTTCTCTCTACCCTCTCTCTAGGATTCGAAATTTTCTCTTGGATTGTGAAGAATGAAGAGCATGAAGGGGTTTATTTATAGGAGAAGTCATGGCATTTCAACCCTTGGATCAACTTTATGAAGTGAAATCTTAGCCCTCCATTTATGCAACTTAGCAAACAAGTTTTCCCTTTCTCCTTCCTCTCTTGGCCGACATCCCCCCTCCCCAAAAGTCTCCAAAATGATGTCATGTGGTGCCACCTTGCCTTGTTCTAGAAGGTTGCTACCGATAAAACCCCAGTTCGGTGTTCGAATCGCGTAATCTTGAAGAAACTTAGAAAATCGGCAACATAGCCCTGAAGGTCAATTCTTCCTCTTTGGAAATATCTTGGTTAACTAAATTTTGGATTCCATTCAGGGCATTCCATTGCCTGCCGAAGATTTTCGTCTTATTCCCTAACCGTTCTGCCGGTTACGGAAATCGCTTCGGGTAATGTCAACTTCTGGACAAAATTACACTGAATCGTAATATGTCTAGTTGTTAGCAACCTAATCCAAGGATTTTGAGTTAGGATTTATTTTCCATAAACTCTCCTTTCTAATATCTGTCTTATTTCCTTTCTGTCTTATTCCTTAAGCATTCCGCTGGTTACGGAAATGACTTCAGAGACAGTCTACTCCGAGATAAAATTATACTTGTTCATAATATACTCTGACCTTAGAAACCTAATTCATAGTTTTCTACATAGGATTTAACTTCTATTGGTTCTCGTTTATCCTATTTGCTTTTCACAATTATAACACTATTATATTACAAAGTGTCATTATCAAAAATCTCTAAAATCCTATCCTCTTATCCATTCCAAATTTTCGGTCAGCACACACACATATTTTTATTTTATTTTCCTTATTTAATAAATATTATATTATAATTATTTTATATAATTATTTTACAAAATTTTCTTATTGGTCCATACATGTTTTTAGGCTTAAAATTTCTTATTCCCATATTTTTTTAATCATATTTTCCAATTAATTAGCAAGTGTAATTTAGGCTAATTTTAGCCATAAACATTTTCTCAAAGGGTTTTTACACATTTACCCTTGGATTTTCTCTTCATCGTGCTTAATCAATTAGACAGTAATTATTTAATTAATCCCTTACTAATTGTTGATAGTTTCTTATTTAGAATTAACTATTATCTCACAACTATTGGACTGACATTGGTATTTTACACTCCATGTAAAATATTAAAAATCATGGGGTCAACTATAGCTCCCAGAATACTTTTTAATTTTTCTTTCTTTTATTTCCAAGGGAAATAATTTAATAAATTGTCTAAATTAAGGACAATATTCTTTATAATTTTTAATAATTATTTTACTGCCCTTTAGAATTTATCACAGTATTTTATGGCTCTAAGCTCATTTAGGGCATTTTAGCACCTTAATTCACTCTAATTTCATTAAAAATTACCTTAGAAAATAAGATAATTATAACTTAATATTTGAAACCTCATATTCACCAATTTTCAATAGGTATATTTTGATACGGATTTTTAGGGTATTACAATTAAGGAAGATGAAGAAATTATATTTATAATTTTTTTTGAAACTAATTTGTTTAACTTATAAACTGATATATACGCTAATAATATAGAACATATGCTATGATTAAGCAATTTATTTAGTTTATGTAATTACTCTAGAAAAAATCAATTGACTCCTATATTAAGGATCCGAGGTAGTATCAGAGAAATAGAAGTAAAGTATTATCTCTATATATATGATCTCACAATTCTTGTCATTCACTTAATTTCTTGTTATTCTTGAGTTTATATCAATATTTGATTTTTAATCATCATATTTTTCTAATGAAGGGCTTGATAAGCCATGAACTGGTTGATTCATTCAACATACACATCTACACAATGTAATACCCTAAAAATTGCACTTATGATAAGTAACATATATTAGAAAAATAATACATATTTTAAATAGGTGAATATATGGTCTCAAATATTGAGTTATAAATATCGTATTTTCTAAGGAAAATATTATGGAAATTAGGGAAAAAGAATAAGGAGTCAAAATGCCTAAAATACCCTTGTGGGGCATAAAATAGCCTAAGGAAAATTATGATAAATCTCAAGAGTATTAGGAAAAAAAAGAGAGTATATATTTCGGAAAGTATTGAAAGTATAGAAAAAGTATTCAGAAAGTATTGGAATTAGAAAGTATAGAAAAAGTATTCAGAAAGTATTGAAAGTATAGAAGAAGTATTCAGAAAGTATTGAAAGTATTCCTAAAGTATTAGTGTGTGGGGAAAATTAGAGAGTATGTGAAAGTATTGGGAAAATATTCCGAAAGTATATACATATACTTGCTATCCGAAATTTGGAACAGGAAAGGGATAAGAATGAAGAAATATAATATCATGATATTTTGAAGAAACTTGGAATATAATATTATTATAAAATGTGAAAAAGCAAATAGGATAAATGACCACCAATAGAAATTAAATCCTATCTAGAAAACCATGAATTAGGTTTCTAGGGTCAGGACATTTTATAGACAAGTGAATTTTTATCTCGGAGTAGGCTATCTCCAAAGTTATTTCCGTAACCGGCGGACCGGTTAGGGAATAAGACAAAAAAGGAAAATAAGGCAGATAGTAGAAATAAAAACCTATAGAAAATAAATTCTAATTCAATATCTGGGGATGAGTTGGTAAACATCTGGGAATATTATGAATCAGTGGATTTTTGTCCCGAAGATGTTGTTACCTGAAGTGATTTCTGCAACCGGAGACGGATATCCAAAATCTTCAGCGGAACCGATGACACCCTGAATAGGATCAAAAATTTAGTTGACCCAAGTATTTTGAAAGAGGAAAAAAAGATCTTCAGTGGTATATCCCCGGAATTTTGAGATTTTACAGAATTACGCGATTAGGACACCGATTGGGGAACTTTATCGGTACAAGACCATAAAGTAAAAGCATCACATCACATTAAATGTTGTAAATTCTTCAAAAGGAAGGGGGGAGGTCGGTTTTGAAGCATGAAGGGCCAGGATGTTGCCATCTCAAAGAAGTGCGATCCGATGGTCAGGAATTCGTCTGACAAAGCATGAATAGTAACCTGAAAATCTCTATAAATAAACCTCAAACCTCTCTTCAAATCTCACACCAAGTAACACAAGCTCAATTCGAAATTGGAGAAGCAAGGAGGAGGAAGGAGTCTGGGGAAATTTGCAGCGAAGCTCTGAGTAAGTTCTTCGGTCCTTAGTCTTTAGTTCTTTCGGTAGTTAGAGTAGAAATGCTAGTTTAGTCTTTAATCTTCCAAGTATGATTAGATATCATATGTTAGGGGTATTTAAGTCATTTATTTCGAAAATCATGTTGGGGTCAGAGGTATGGCAAAATTTTGGAAGATTAGAGTTAAAGTAGCGAAGCTCTGGTGAAATTTCGCCGATTAGGCAACTAGGGGCAAAATGGTAATTTTTACCTAAAATGCCTGTTATGATGCCAAATATTGATAAACGTGATATTATTCCTATAGGAAATCGTTAATCACGAACTGCCGTCATACCGATGTCGTTCCGCTATCTGACGTGCCGCTGTCAAGATGTACCGCTGTTTTCCGTCAAAAATACAGTTTTTCGTCAACGTACCAAACGCTCGTCAACGAAGGTACGGACGCGTACTGTAACAATGACACTGATGTTTATATGCTTATATATGTTGTGGATGATTTCATAAAGCCATGAACGGGACTCATCACGGATATGCACTGTGACTAAGGCAGACTTAGATCACTACTTACAGCTTTACGGGTTATAGTCATAATAATACCGTTATATTTTCCTAGCGCTGAGGACACGACTGTACATCGTGGCACGGATGTTGCAAACCAGGGATAACTTTGCATGATAGTGTAGTTGTTATCAATTGATCATACGATGTACTGTATGGATCTATGCTGTAATACTAGAGATATCTGTTGTACATGTATTGTTTGTATAAGCATGAGGTTAACCGTTACTTGAGGCCCGGTGGGCATTGGACCTCAGCTCTTATATAGCTTCAGGGTACGGAGACTTGCGGACGGAAGATGAGCGTAAGCTGAATAGTAGCATGTGTGAAGAATGCGTAAAGAACCGATCGAGGACATCTAAGATTTGAACAGATAATGTAATGTTCATTACGAACAGGCAGCTACGCCACTGTATTATGTTGTATCAGTTACTCAATACTCTTTTGTTCCAATGCTCTACTCTGATATATGGAAAAAAAAATTATACTGCTTTTGAAAATGGGATGTTACACACAACAGCATCAAAAGAGGTAATAGAATTGATTGAGAAGAATGGGAAGGTCAAAATTGAGAAGTCAGAATTCTTGTATCGCTTAATTGACACGAAGCAACTACCAGACGCTCAAAAGACTTATATGCACATAAGGGCTTGGTCGGAAGGGGTTTTCAAGGAGCATTTTGAAGAAGGGATTGTGTATGAGTTTTTTTATATTCAATATAAGAAGCCATTGGTAGAACAGTTCACCACCTTATTTCCAGTTTAATTTCAGACAGAGCTTACAAGGATTTGGGAGGATTATTTGTCATGAAGCGCATTCTTGTTTAAGAACTGTGAACGGAACAACATGATTATACAATAATAAGAGTTTGTTTTGTACCACAAACAAGAAGAACCAGTTAGTGCGTGTTAGGTCAGTAATAGTATTTATTTCCAAGTCGTCTTGATCCTAGAAGGTATTAAGTTGCTTTTTGTGCGTGTTTGGTTATGACTTTTCTACTCATCATATTCTATTGATACGTAATAGTACTTTTTCTGTCTTGATCCTAGAAGGTATTATGATCGTATAATTTGTAAGATTTTATGGAGTAGGAGTATTATTTTTCTTATATTTGAATAAAACGAATATGTGAATAATAAGTGAAATTTGTTAAGTAAGAAGATTTTATTTAAAATAAATTGTTTTCTCAATGAGAAATGAGAGAATTCATATTTTTCTTTCTTCTATTATGGCCATACCCAAATTTGTTTGATCTAAGCAAAAATAAATACTCCTCTGCTTTTTCTTTTTTTGGAACAATTCTAGAGTATTTCATTACTGAGGATAACAAAAGTTACCACTAATCAAAGCAAAGACAGAAACACATCTAAAACAAATACAACAAAATAAACTGGATACAATATTAACCGAACACCGTACATTAAATATATAAGAATAGAAGTAGAATCATGGACAAAATCGGCCTCCTCGATATCCAAGATTAGAAGTGACGAGCAATAAAGTGTTGGTTGGAAAATCCACCCTAAAGGGCACACAATCTTATAAGCAATAGCTGCAATTAAGTCAGCTAAATAGGTACCCCATCCTGGGGTAAAGAACACAGAAAACCCAACCTCAAAAGAAAGAAGACCATTGATGTCCTGAAGAACACTTCTACTCCTCCGATCAAACATATCCGGTGACCTCAACCACACACTAAACAACACCTCTTTAGATCTTCCCCCAAGAACGCAGATCTGAGCTACCAAATGATAGTCGGATCTCATAACTTTCAAACAGCCAACCAACCAAGAGGATTTGAACGCAGATCTGACAGATCTGTTTATTTCCTGAGCCAAAAACACCTCCACAAAACCCAGTAACACAAAAAAAGAAACACAAAACAGATAAATCTCATTTCTACAGATCAGATCTGGAGAAGGAGAGGAGAGGACTCGCCACAAGGACGAGGGAAGACCACATCTGACAAAACTCTGAGGGAGAGGACCATAGCTCAAAGATCTGGACTACAAAACATCAGGACCGCAGATCCAAGATCTGGACACCAAACACCACTCGGACTCGTCTGTGGCACAAAAACAGTGCTTGCCGGTGGCTTGTGCATAAGGCACAAACCGCCGGCGAGGGAGCAAAAGCAGTGGGACGGAAAGTGCAGAGAGGAGAGTGGTTGGAGAAAAGAGAGGAGAGGGAAATACTCCTCTGCTTTTTCATGTCAACTTAATTGGGGCTCTAAATGTAAGATATATTTCATATGCTTATCAATTTTTTCCTAAATTAATTGATATTCTCTTAACAGTATTCAAGTAGTAGAGGAAGTGAGTGAATTAAGGAAGATAGTTAGAATATTTTAGGAAAAAAATGTCATATTAATTAACAACCTTAATATACTCAAATTTATTAATTAAATTTTACATTTATGTTCACAGGAGTACCAAACAAAGTAACAAAGTCAATATTGTCTTTTCATTGAGAAAATTCTTCCCAGTAATTTGTCTTTTCAATGAAATTAATTTCTTCCCAATAATTTTTCGTTTAATGGGTGAACTTAATTTCTTCCCAATAATTTTTCGTTTAATGGGTGAACTAGGACAAATGTATAAAATAACAACGAAAATGAAATATTTAGAACGACATGCAAAAATAATAATAATAAAAATGACATGAAGGAAACGAACAAAATGGCTGAAAATGAAATGGAACCAAACGAAGATCACAAGTTCACGACGAAGTGTTGAAATAATATTTATTATTTGTTATGAAAATAAAAATAATATTTGTATAATGGTTGATGGGATCGTTGAATTTTGTATAAGCTGGCTTAGCTCATCAATAAGGATTCAATTTCTTTCTAAACTTCCAATTATATGAGAAGGAAGAGGATACGTCTAAATTTTATTAATAATCCTAGCTTAATTAAAGATAAAGGAATACATTAATACAAATGGTTTGATTAATGACACAAACAACCAAACAAAACCAAATCACACAATCGGACATAGGGCCCATCACATATATACTTAAACATATAACCTCTAACCAAGAATCTTTATCTCATGCTAGATCCAAAACTGCCCGGTCTTATATCTGAAATTTTTTAATAATTTTTTATTTAATAGGTGCGGAATATAAAACAAAAATAATCTTGTAACATTCATTTTTCTGGAAAAACAGATTTTACAACGAAATATTATATATTAAAATTAAAATATGAATCAACTAAAGTTAATTTGAATAGTCTAGATTTAATGGCAACAAGCAAAAAATCCATGTTATACTTGTCTCTCAAGATTTCAATGTTTTTTGTCATGTGTAACATCCCAATTTCAGAGCCAAATTTTTTTTAAAAAAACATCAGAGTAGAGCATCGGAACAAAACATTGAGTAACTGATTATAACAATAACAGTGGCGTAATCGCCTGTTCATAAAGATTAATACATTATCTGTTTACGACTTTAAATCTTCTCGGCGATCATTACTCGGTCTTCACGTGGTCTTCATCTTCATGTGTGCTGTCCACTCTGCTTACTCTTATCCTCCGTCCTTGGTCCCTCTCTCCGGACCTTGATGTGATGCTATAGTAAGAGCTGAGATCCAATGCCCATCGGATCTCAGGTAACGGTTAACCTCATGTTTATGTACACAGACAGCAGACATTAACATTACCAACACCACTCTATCACAATCAATGTATATGTATTGCTCCCAGCATGCAGTTATATTGCTCCCAGCATAAAGACATATTGCTCCCAGCATAAAGACATATTGCTCCCAGCATACAGACATATTGCTCCCAGCATATAGACATATCTTCTAACCACTATATGCATTCAAAAAGTACAACATCTACACAACACACCTACCACATACATGCATACCATAAACATCAGAGTTAGTGTTACAGTACGCGCACGTACCTTCGTTGACGGTAGACGGTACTTCCGTCGGAAATCATACTTTTTACGGAAAACTGTGAAACGTCCAACAGTGGCACGTCGGGCAGCGTAACGGCAGCAAATCAGAGTCTCTGATATCCTATAAGGGTAATATCACTTTCATTAGTGATTTGATACTATATCTGGCATTTTAGGTAAAAATTACCATTTTGCCCCTATACCCCTAATTGGCGGAATTTCGCAGCACTTCATTACTTTTGCTCCGTTTTTCCAAAATTTTGCCAGAACTTCGACGCCATCTTGATTTTCGAAAATAAAGACTAAAATAGCCCTCCCATATGATATCCAATCATACTTGAAAATTTAAAGGCTATTATAGCATTACAACACCTACTTGTGAAAGAGCTATAAAAGCTTCAACTTTTCAGTACTCGATCCCTACCAAGTTTTTACCTCGTCAGGCATTTTTCAATGCAATGAGGCCTAAAAACAATAGTAGGAATCTCATTCCCTACTTCCTAAATCTAACCAACAATTCTACTAACTACCGAACTAAAAACTAAAGCCCGAAAGACTTACCCGTTGAAGAACTTGCGGACAATTTTTCCAGAGCTTCTCTCTCTTCTTTCTCACTCAAGAATTTCGGCCAAGAGAGGAGAGGAATTGGTGTGAAGATTTTGAAGAGCATTCATGCCTATTTATAGAAAATCAAAGGGATACAATTGGAAATTTCCAACTTGATTTCAACCATGGAAAATCATACCAAAAATGGTGTTTAATTCTTGACCATGGGACATGCTTGGACGTTTTGGGGAGCTGATGTGGAAGCCTTGGAGTGGTCCAAATATATTGGCTTATGTTGCTTTATAGCCTGGTCTAATAGAATTTCCCCGATCGGTACCCGATTCGCATGATTTCGGAGAACTTTCAAAATTCTGGATTTACAACTTTGAAGACATGTTCTCTCTTACTAGAAATGTCCAAGTTAACCTAAATTTTGATTCCATATAGGGCTCCAACAGTCCAGTTGAAGTTTCCTCGAAAAACGTGTCCGATCGCGTCCGGTTTCAGAACGCATTTCTGAAATTATCAACTTCTTGAAAAATTCACCGATTCCAAATATGTCAAAATAAATTCAAACTCATTCCTAGATGTTGAGTTAGAATTTATTTTCCTTATATCCAAAAATATACCTATATGCATTTTTCCCTATTTTGTTTTATTAGGAAATGCACAAACGACTTCAGAATTTTCTTCCGGAAGAGTTTAACGGAAGATAATAACTCACTGCTCAATATTTTTCCTTGACTTTGGAAATCTCATTCCTAGATCTCTAGATAGGATCCGTTTCCTAATTTCTAAATTACTATTCACATTTTTTTACTTTAATTAATTATATTAATATAATAATATCCACTTGCATATATATTTTCTTTCTCATTTTTCATTTTTTTTTTCTTTTCTTTTTTTTCTGCCCTTTTTTTCGTTTTTTTTTGATTAATTATTTAATTAATTATTTAATTAATTAAATAATTATTTTTACATAATTTTTTACAAAATTTTCCCATTGGTCCATTCTTGCATTTAGGCTTAAAAATACCTAAACTCATCTATTTTTCTTCAAAATTTCCAATTAATTAGTAAATATACTTTTACTAATTTTTAATCACTTTCCACTAGTTTTTGAGCTTTACATAATTATCTCTGAATTTCCTTTGCTTAAACTTAAGTAATTAGCCCAATATTACCTAATTACTTACTTACCACAAGTTGATAATTTTCTTAATTATAATACCATTACCTCATAACTTTAGCCCTGACATTTTTGTTCTCATGTCTTCTGCATTATATCAGAATTTTACAAGGGTAATTTGGTCATTTACCACTTATTGAGCATTCTTATTCAATTTCTCCAAGTTCGTAATTTATTAAATTACCCTAATTAGAGATAACATACTCTCATTATTCAAACAATTATTTCACTGACTTTTAGGATTTTTCACAATTTTCCTAAATCATTTATGTCCCTTAGGGGCATTTTGGTCATTGGCACTTTGGCCCTTAAATTCTCTAATTTCCAAGAGATTTTTCCCTAGAAAATAAGATAATTATATCTTAACATTTGATATCCCATATTCACCTACTTTCTATAGGTATAATTTTACCAAATTATGATACGTATTTTTGGGGTATTACATCATGACATTTTTATGGGGTTCACATCATTCTTTTAAACAATTAATATGATGTTCACATCATATTTCTTTTATGTTTATTCCATATGACTTCATTTTTACTGCTTGAATTAGATGTGCTTATATTTTAAACTTCATGTCAATTAATTGCTCATTTTTATATCTGCAACAGAGTTGACAAGATGGTGGAATTGCCCCAAAAGTTAACTGCCAAAGTATCATTTATTCTTTATAATAAAAAATGTGATAATTAGCATAACAAGTATGTATGTATCTATTTTTCCAAATTCTGACGTAATATAATTATGATAATGTATTATACTCTTGTTTGCAGTATAAATATTTATAAATAGTATAGACTTTAAACATATGTGTGTCTCTTCAACGCTCACAAAAAATACCTCAAAGATGGAGAGCAAAAGAAGCAACCAATCTCATGAAGAATTCCCAATGAATGGTGGCCAAGGAAAATATAGTTATGCTCAAAATTCTAACTATCAGGTTCTTCAATCTTACCAGTTAATATTTTCCCATTTCTTCTTTTATTTCTATATTTTTGTATATTAATTAATGTGATAATTTTATTAAAATGTTCAAACTAATTCTTTCTCCCCAACAAGTTGAAAGGTAAAACGTTGGTCTATTATTCAAACTTTTAATCTTAAGTTGTTTTCTAAAATAATAAATTTGTTTGTTTTCAAAATATAACATAAACTTTTAATGTATTTGCGTGTCTGTGCACATATATTTCTCCTTGAATTTAAAAGTTTTTCAAATGTATAATTATAAAAATTAGTTTTTACCAACTGAGATTGACATAATAAGTGGCAAGGGCTTTCATCCCTTTACATATATTAGTTTCATGTTAAGTTTGATGTTGAATCTTTCATTTGTATGCAGCGATTGACAGCAGATGTTACCAAACAAATTATCAGAGAAGCGATTCTTGAGATGCTTGATCTTGAAACACTTCTACATGATTCCTCTAATGTTATCCACATTGCAGATTTGGGATGTTCTGTTGGACCTAACACGTTCTTCATTGTTCAGAACTTCATAGACACATTGAACCTCAAATCTCAATCTCAAGGACATGGTTTTGACTCACTTGAATTTCAAGTGTTTTTCAATGATCATGTTTGTAATGATTTTAATACACTTTTCAAGTCCCTCCCTGAGGACAAGCAGTACTATGCGGCAGCCGTGCCCAGTTCTTTTCATGGAAGATTGTTTCCAGAATCTAGCATTCATGTTTTCAACTCAACTTATGCTCTTAATTGGCTCTCAAGGGTACCTAAAGAGATAGGTGACAAGAACTCTCCTGCTTATAATAAAGGCAAAATTTTCTATATAGATGAAGACAAGGAAGTTACAAAGGCATATTCTGCACAATTTAAAAGAGACTTTGAGAGCTTCCTAAATTCAAGAGCCTTAGAAATTGTTCCTGGAGGTATCATGACTCTCACCTTTTTATGCGTCCCACCAGACACTACGAACAGATTTCAAGTTCTATTAAATATCATGGGAGATGTTCTTGTTGAGATGGCCAATAAGGTAATACTCCCTCTGTCCCTTGTTATAAGTTTCAAATTTGTAATCATGTGTATTATCTCAACATACAAGTTTCATTTTAGTTTTGTCGAAACATTTATTGCATTTTTTCCAACCTTACTCATTATTGTCTATGTTTGTTGCATTTATTCTCTCTCTCTCTCTCTTCTATACACATAAAGATATAGTTGAAAACACACACACACACACACACACACACATATATATATATATATATATATATATATATATATATATTGCATTTATCTAATTTTAATTGTTTTCATGGTGATTTAAAACTTATATAATAAGCGACTGAGGGAGTAACAAATATTCTCAAACCCTAATTCCTTGCTATAACAATGCAATGTTGTAAATTAAAGAGAGAGAAATAGATGGGTGGCTGCTATATCAAACTTATCTAACATGTGGGGTTCATTTTATCTCTATCTTTTTGACGCCCCATGCAATTATACTCCCTTTGATCCTTACAAGACAATTGGTTAAGCAATAATATAAACATATGCTATGATAAGGAAGATGAAGAAATTATATTAAAGTATTTATATTTATAATTTTCTTCAAACTAATTTGTCTAATTTATAAAATGATATATAAGCTAATAATATAAACATATGCTATAATTAAGCAATTTATTTAGTTTATGTAATTACTCTAAAAAAATCAATTGACTCCTATATTAATGATCCGAGGTAGTATCAGAGAAATAGAAGTAAAGTATTATCTCTATATATATGATATCACAATTCTTGTAATTCACTTAATTTATTATTATTCTAGAGTTTATATCAATATTTGATTTTATATTCAACATATTTTGCGAATGAAGGGCTTGATAAGCCATGAACAGGTTGATTCATTCAACATACCTATCTACACACCAGCATCAAAAGAGGTAATAGAATTGATTGAGAAGAATGGGAAGTTCGAAATTGAGAAGTCAGAATTCTTGTATCGCTTAATTGACACGAAGCGACTAATAGACGCTCAAAAGACTTGTATGCACATAAGGGCTGCGTTGGAAGGGGTTTTCAAGGAGCATTTTGAAGAAGGGATTGTGGATGAGTTTTTTATTCAATTTAAGAAGCTATTGGCAGAACAGTTCACCACCATATTTCCAGTTTCAGACCAAGCTTACAATGATTTGGGAGGATTATTTGTCATGAAGCGCACTCTTGTTTAAGAACTGTGAACGGAACAACATGATTGTTCAATAATAAGAGTTTGTGTTGTACCACAAGCAAGAAGAACAGGAAGAAGAACCAGCTAGTGCGTGTTTGGTTATGACTTTTGTACTCATCATATTCTATAGGTGAGTAATAGTATTTTTTTTTCTGGGTCATCTAGATCTAGAAGGTATTAATTAAGCTACTTTTTGTGCGTGTTTGGTTATGACTTATGACTTTTCTACTCATCATATTCTATAGATAAGTAATAGTATTTTTTTCTGTCTTGATCCTAGAAGGTATTATGATCGTATAATTTGTAAGAGTTTATGGAGTAGTAGTATTATTTTTCTTATATTTGAATAAAACGAATATGTGAATAATAATTGAAATTTGTCAAATAAGAAGATTTTATTTAAAATAAATTGTTTTCTCAATGAGAAATGAGAGAATTCATATTTTTTTTCTTGTATTATGGCCATACCCAAATTTGTTTGATCTAGGCAAAAATAAATATACCTCCGTTTTTTGATGTCAACTTAATTGGGGCTCTTAATGTGTAACCTATATTTCATATGCTTATGAAATTTTTCCTAAATTAACATATTGATATTCTCTTAATAGTATTCAAGTAACAGAGGAAGTGACTGAATTAAGGAAGATAGTTAGAATGTTTTAGAAAAAAATATGTCATATTAAGTAACATCCTTAATATACTCAAATTCGTTAATTAAATTTTACATTTAGGTTCACAGGAGTAGCAAACTAAGTAAAAAAGTAAATATTGTCTTTTCATTTAGAAAATTCTTCCCAGTAATGATGGTAATTTCTTCCCAATAATTTTTCGTTTAATGGGTCAACATGACATGACATGTTATATGAAAATAATGAAAACAACACACACACACAAAATGTTAACATGACATGAAGGAAACAAACAAAAGGGCTGAAAATGAAATGGAACCAAACGAGGATCACAAATTCACGACGAAGTGTTTAAATAATATTTATTATTTGTTATGAAAATAACAATAATATTTGTATAATGGTTGATGGGATTGTTGAATTTTGTATAAACTGGCTTAGCTCATCATGAAGGATTCAATTTCTTTTTAAACTTGTAATTATTTGAGAAGCGCGCAAGAGGATACGTCTAAATTTTATTAATATATAATCCTCGCTTAATTAAAGATAAAGGAATACATTAATACAAATGGTTTGATTAGTGACACAACCAAATCACACAATCGGACATAGGGCCCATCACATATATACCTAAACATATAACCTCTAAGCAAGAATCTTTATCTCATGCTAGATCCAAAACTGCCAGGTCTTATATCTGAATTTTTTTAATAATTTTTTATTTAATAGGTGCGGAATATAAAACAAATATAATCTTGTAACATTCATTTTTCTGGAAAAAAACAGATTTTACAACGAAAAATTATATATTAAAATTAAAATATGAATCAACTAAATTTAATTTGAATAGTCTAGATTTAATGGCAATAAGCAAAAAATCCATGTTATACTTGTCTCTCAAGATTTCAATGTTTTTTGTCATGACATTTTTATGGGCTTCACATCATTCTTTTAAACAATTAATATGATGTTCACATTATGATGTTCACATCATATTTCTTTTATGTTTATTCCATATATGACTTCATTTTTACTGCCTGAATCAGATGTGCTTATATTTTAAACTTCATGTCAATTAATTGCTCATTTTTATATCTGCAACAGAGTTGACAAGATGGTGGAATTGACCCATAAGCTAACCACCAAAGTATCATTTATTCTTTATAATAAAAAGGGAAAAACACTTCTCATATTGGTGTTATAATAAAAAATGTGATAACTCCCACCAGTATTTTAGTTATTTAAGCACTATTTTGTGGTTAAATTAGGAATTTACCTACTTCCTGGGCTTACTTTTTCTCATTGTGGTGTTATTTTTTTTTTTTTAAATCTTGTCCTTTTGTTGTAAATAAATGTATCTATGGTTATTGTGTTGTTTTTAATTAGCATTACAAGTATGTATCTATTTTCCAAATTCTGACGTACTTATGATAGATAATGTATTATACTCTTGTTTGCTGTAACATCCTGATTTTCAAAAGCAGTATAAATTTTTTTCATCAAAACATCATTTCAAATCATCAGAGTAGAGCATCGGAGCAAGAGTGTAACTGATATATATATTCAAAATGCCCACTGGCTAATTACAGAGACGGTACGATAACCGAGAGTTTTTAAAATAACAACAGAAGTGTCTCCCTGGCAGTCCCCATGCCGTGGCAACAAAAGATGGTCTTCAACCGGGTTCCTATGCGGGCTGCTTACTCTTCTCCTCGATCCTCGGTCCACCCGACCCTGAAGCTATATTAAGGGCTGAGATCCGATGCATCCGGATCTCAGGTAACGGTTAACCTCATGTTTATATACACTATATATGTACGACAGACATTCATAGACTTTTGACAACATTTACTACAGTCAGACATAGGGTATACATATCAGATATGTAAGGCAATAACAATACAAGTCGGATGCAAGGTTAATGCATAATAAGAAATATACATGATCAGATATGCACGACAATAACAATACAGGTCGGATGTCAAGTTAAGGCACAACGGACAATAATACAGTCGGATGTAATACAGTCGGATGTATGGTTAAGGTACAATGGACATTGGACATAATCAGATATGGACGGCAACAACAATACAGTCACATGTAAAATACAGCATGACGAAGGAAATACATAAATGCATACAATAACTGTAATACCCGGATAATTATTTATCTGGAATATTATATTTTTAATAAATAATACCTATTAGAAATAGGTGAATATGTGGTGTCAAATTTGTAGGGAAAAATCTCTTGAAAATTAGAGTGCCAAAATTACGAAAATGCCCTTGTGGAGCATAAAGTGACTTAAGGAAATTATGAAAAATCCTTAGAGGCAATAAAATAATTATTAAAAATTAGAGAGTATGTTGTCTCTAATTTAGACAATATTTGGGATTTATTTCCTTGGGAAATAGTAAGAGAAAAATTAAAAAGTATTCCGGGATCATTATTGACCCCGTGATTTTCAATATTTTATGTAAAGCATAAAATATCAATGTAAGTCCAACTGTTGGGAGGAAATAATTATTTCTAAATAATAAAATTATCAACAATTAGTGGGGGATTAATTAAGTAATTATTGGCTAATTACTTAAGCATAAACAAAGGAAAATCCATAGATAATTATGTAAAACCCTAAAAATAGTGGTTTATGGCTAGAATTAGTATAAAATATATTTTCTAATTAATTGTAAATTTTGAAGAAAATTGGTGAGATTAAGTAATTTTAAGCCTAAAGAAAAGAATGGACCAATAGGGAAATTTTGTAAAAAATTATATATAAAATAATTATTAAATAATTATTTTATATAATATTAATTAATTATTAATTAAATAAAAATGAAAAGAAAAAAGAGACCAGCTGTTGACCTAAAATTGGGATCAAAATTGGATAAGATTGAAGTGCAAAATATCATGATATTATAGGTTTTAATATTAAAGTAAGTTGTGATATTTTTGTGAAAAAACAAATAGGATAAATGACCACCGATAGAAATTAAATCCTATCTAGAAAACCATGGACAAGATTTCTAAATTCAGAGAAGATTATTGATGAGTGAATGTTTATCTCGGAATAGGCTGTCTCAGAAGTCATTTTCGTGATCGGAAGAATAGTTAGGTAATAAGACGAAATAGGGTAATCTGTGAAAAAGGCAGATAGTCACCAGTTGGAATTCAAAGAAAATAAATCATAACTCAACATCTGGGAATGAGTTGAGAATTTCCTGGACATATATGGAATCAGTGGATTTTTGTCCAGAGGTTGACGATTTCGGAAGTTTATTCCGTAACCGGCACGTTTTTCCGTAAAACTTCCACAAGACCGTTGGAACCCTGTATGGAATCAAAAAGTTATTTAGCCCGGACATTTCTAATGAGTGAGAAAATGTCTTCAAAGTTGTGATTCCAGATTTCTAAGATTTTACAAGATTACGCGATTCGGACACCGATCGGAGACTTTATCGGTAAAACCTTCTGGAAGCAGGACACGTGGCATCATATGATTGGAGGATTGGTTGATTTTGGGGCATGGGCAGGTCGGCCAAGGAGAGAGGAGAGAAGGGAAAACTTGTTTTCTAAGTTTCAAAATGAAGGGCTAGGATTCGATCTCATAAAGTTGATCCGACGGTTGAAATTCCATGGCTTCTTCTATAAATAGCCCTTTGCTCTCTTCACAAATCTCACACCATTTCAAGAGAGCATTTCGGTTTTAGAGAGAAGGTAGAGAGAAGGAGGAGTCCGGGGAATTCTGTAGCGAAGCTCTGGGTAAGTTCTTCGGTACTTAGTCTTAAGCTTCCGTAGTTCTTTCGGTAGTTAGGGTAGAAATGTTAGATTAGTCTTTAATCTTCCAAGTATGATTAGATATCATATGATAGGGGTATTTTAGTCATTATTTCGAAAATCATGATGGGGTCGGAGTTATGGCAAAATTTTGGAAGATTAGAGTTAAAATAGCGAAGCTCTGGCGAAATTCCGCCGATTAGGGGCATCAGGGGCAAAATGGTCATTTTGACTAAAAATTTCCGTCGTAATGATAGATCCTTAACAAGTACGTTGTTATATTGATAGGATATCTCTGATAAGGTTCTGACCTACTGTCGTGCCGCATACCGACAGAAATACCGATTTCTGTCAAACGAAGGTACGTCCGCGTACTGTAACACTAATATGATGTTTATGGTATGCAGGTATGTAGTATGAGTATTGTATGCGTATATGTGGTAGATGGTCTGTTGATATGTTGTGAGTATTGTTATGTGCTTTTGGATACATGCACTCCGTGTGATACATTTACATGCACTCCGTGTGATACATCTATATGCACTCCGTGTGGTACATTTATATGCACTCCGTGTGGTACTTCTACATGCACTCCGTGTGATACATCTGTTATGATGTTAAGATGGATGATTGTGGTCTATATACTGTATATGTGAATATGAGGTTAACCGTTACCTGAGATCCGGTGCGGATCTCAGCTCTTAACATAGCGTCAGGGTCAAGAGGACTGAGGAGAGAGGGAAGCAGCAAGCTTAAAGGTTCGACTGAAGACTATCGTTTGGTGTCACGGTGTAGGAATCAAAGAAACACTTCTGTTGTTGTTTACTTTAAAAACTCTCGGTTACTGTACCGCTTCTGTAACTTGCCAATGGGCATTTTGAATATATATATCAGTTACTCTTCCGCTCCGAAGCTCTACTCTGATGAAAAAAAATTTTATACTGCTTTTGAAAATGGGATGTTACAATAACCATCAGAGTTAGTGTTACAGTACGCGAACGTACCTTCGTTGACGGTAAACGGTATTTCTGGCGGAATACGGTACGACAAGAGGTCAGAACGTAGTCAGGGATATCCTATCAAGATAACAACGTATTTTTTAAGGATCTATCATTACGATGGACATTTTAGTCATAAATGACCATTTTACCCCTGACCCCCTAATTGGCGGAATTTCGCCAGCACTTCGTTACTTTGACTCTAATCTTCCAAAATTTCAACATAACTCCTACTCCAACATGATTTTCGAAATATATACCATATTCAACCTTAAAACATGATATCTAAACTAACTTGGAAGATTAAAGATCAAAACAACATTTCTACTATAACTACCGAATCGAAAACTAGAACTTAAGGCTCGGTACCGAAAAACTTACCCAGAGCTTCACTACAATTTTCTCCGAACTCTTCCTTCTCTCTAAACTCTCTCTATGTTTCGAAATCCTCAAGAAAGGATGGTGTGAAAAACTCAATGGAAGGTGGCCTATTTATAGACTTTTTGTGAGGGCAAAATGGTCTTTTTCCAACTTTCTACTTCAATTTTGGACCACACATTCTAGGGTTTCTAGAAGCTTCATTCTTGGCCACACAATCCACCTCCTTACATCATCTTTCAACCAAGTGACATCATCAAGGTGATGTCACTCCCTTGCTCTAGAAGTTTTCTACCGATAAAGTCCCGGTTCAGTATTTCTGGATAAAAATTCACTGATTCCTAATATATCCAGATGTTTTCTACTTATCTCAAGGATTTTGAGTTATGATTTATTTCCCATTGGTTTTCATTTCCTCAACTGCTCCTTTATCTTTTTCGTCTTATCTCATAAGCGTTCCGTCGGTTTCGGAAATGACTTCGGAGACAGCCTACTCCGAGATAAAAATTCACTTGTTTATAAAATATCCTGACCTTAGAAACTTAGTTCATGGTTTTCTAGATAGTATTTAATTTCTATTTGTGGTCATTTATCCTATCTGCTTTTTCACAAAATATCACAATTATATTAATAGTATAATCTTAAATATCATGATATTTTTTGTCAAATTGTTATCCACTTGACTCACAAATTTCGGCCAGCATTCTTGGATTTTTAATTATTATTTTTTTCTGTTTTAATAGTTTAATATTATATTTCATTATCTTATATTATTTTTCCCCAAAATTCTCTCATTGGTCCATTTCTTTTAACATGGATTTAGGCTTTAAAATTACTAGAATAAATTCTAGGCCTTTGATTTTACTTTTCAAGATTACATCTTAACCCTTAGTAATTATTTAATTTATCCCATTTGATTAACAAATCTAATTAGTGCCCTAATAATGAGATTAGCAATCTTTTAGGATTAGGGATTTTCATACACTTAATCTCACACATTTTACTTAATCTTTTCCCAATAATTAGCACATATATTTTATGCTAATTTTATCAATTAATATTTAATTAAAGGGTTTCACATAATTTACTTGAATATTCTCTTGATTCTTGCTTAAATAATTTGCCAATAATTACTTAATTAATCCCTTACTAATTATTGATATTTTTCTTATTTAGGATTAATTATTTTCTCACAACTATTGGACTTACATTGGTATTTTATGCCTCACATAAAATATTAAAAATCATGGGGTCAATTATGGCCCCACAATACTTTGATTTTTCTTTCTTTTATTTCCAAAGGAAATAATTTAATAAATTGTCTAAATTAGAGACAACCTACTCTGATTTTTAATAATTATTCTGTTGCCTCTTAGGATTTATCACAATATTTTATGATTCTTAGTTCATTTAGGGCAGTTTAGCTCTTTATTTCTTCTAATTTCACTAGAAATTGCCCTAGAAATTATGATAAATCCCTTCCTATATTTGAGACCTCATATTCACCTATTTTCAATAGGCATAGATATGGATTTTTAGGGTATTACATTTGCAGTATAAATATTTATAAATAGTAAAGACTTTAAACATATGTGTGTCTCTTCAACGCTCACAAAAAAATACCTCAATGATGGAGAGCAAAAGAAGCAATCAATCTCATGGAGATAGTTATGCTCAAAATTCTAACCATCAGGTTCTTCAATCTCACCAGTTAATTTTTTCCCATTTCTTCTTTTATTTCTATATTTTTTTTTTATATTAATTAAGGTGATAGTTTTATTAAAATGTTCAAACTAATTCTTTCCCCCCAACAAGTTGAAAGATAAAACGTTGGTCTATTATTCAAACTTTTTAATCTTAAGTTGTTTTCTAAAATATTAAATTTGTTTGTTTTCAAAATTAAACATAAACTTTTGATGTATTTGCGTGTGTGTGCACATATATTTCTCCTTGAATTTAAATTTTTTTCAAATGTATAATTAAAAAACATTAGTTTTTACCAACTGAGATTGACATAATAAGTGGCAAGGGCTTTCATCCCTTTACATATATTAGTTTCATGTTAAGTTTGACGTTGAATCTTTCATTTGTATGCAGCGATTGACAGCACATGTTACCAAGGGTAATCATGATTTGGTGGATGCTCAAGATGCCATGACAGAGAAGGTTGACATTCTTACTGGTCATATGGAAGACCATGATTCCAAGCTGTCAACATTGTTGGTTTCACATGTCAGTCTCAGTGATAAGGTGGATAAGGTTTTGAAGCTTCTGAATTCTAGATCTTCTTCTGGTTTTGTCACACCTACTGGTTTGAAATCTGAGCCCTCACCTTCACCCTTTATCCTTCAACATCAGTGCCATCCCTACCTCTCCAAAAAGGTCTTTACAGTTCAAGCACATCCCCCTGTATCACCAAAAGCTTCTGGAGTCCGACAGTGGCCCCGAGAGTAACCATCAATACTCATGCACTAAATGTGAGATGTGTACGTATGCAACCATAAAATATGTAGAATGTGTAAACACAGTTAATATGCCAAATACCACATATGCAAACAGACACAAACATCATCACAACACGTCTTCGGACCGTCGAGCCGCCTTATCAAGGCAGGCCCCGGAATTACCGGAATCACAGGCTAGTCCCGTTGGGCCCCACATAGGCAGACCCCGGAAGGCATCCTCAGCGCTAGGAACTCAATCAAAAACATTGTTCGTATGCATATTTGGCCAACACAAACAAAAACACATATGGCAAGCAACACATACAACAAACACATAAAAGTGTTTGAGTAAAGTGGTTACTACCTGGAGTGTGGATACTGCTTTTAATATTTTTAAGCCCGGTGAATTTTTCCCAAAAATACCCGACCTAAAAACCATCAAAATATTCCATTTTCAGTATTTACAAAAATACCTTTACATTTTTCTTGCTAAAACCGAGCTCGACACAGAATTTCCAGAGATTCAGTGATTCTGGACTAACTTCCAAGATTTTTAGTAAATTCTAAAAACTCCTTTTTACATAAAACCAGCGCCATTTAAACCATTAGAATATATATGTTTCAGGAAAAATATTTCATGATCCTGAAAGCTCTTTTATTTTGGCGTGTTTCTTATTTTCTACACCTTGGTCAGATTTCACCCTGTTGCACTCTGTACTGACTTCACCAATTTTTATATCTTAGTAGAAAAATCCAAAAGACACAAAAGTATATTTCAAAGTGATTCCCTGGGTGTCTAATTTCTACCATAAAACTTTCAGATTAATCCGACTCCATTTACTATTTTTAAGACCGGGTTGAAACACCTCTGCCAGAAATTCCAGAATCACTAGTAAGCTTGGTTTTAGGAGTTTTTCGGTGTTTTCGACTTTGGAAAATTAAGCCATGACTATAACCTACACAAAATCACGTTCCAGAGCCATTGGATACTTCAAAAATACAAAATAAAACCTCAAAACTCAACTTCTATCTCTTGCACGAAAATACCTTAACAAGAATTCAAGAAAATGGAGTTTGTCGGTGTTACCTTGAATCGGAGAATCACTTGTTGATCTTGGTGGCTTGGTCTTGGAGCTTTTGTTATGGAAGCTTGCTGGTCTCCCTCTCTCCTTCTGAAGATTCTCCCCTTAGGGTTGAAAAATGGGGGTTAAATTACTTTTTTAATAAAGGTAATTTGATCCAGTAAAATTAGACTCAATAGGCGTAAGTTTCTGTCCTTTGTGTAATAAATGGGATATACTTTTCTTGACTTATCCTCCAAGTTTTTCTAGAGAATTCCAGGGCTCCCTATACTTCCAAGTGGCGCAGCCCCACATAAAGAGATCAGATTTTTGTCTGCTTTTGGGGAAAATTACCTGTTTTGGCCCGAAACTTTTGTAAATTACAATTGTGGCCCGGAACTTACTAATTATTACCAGATTTTCCCCATGCTTTTTCCTGACCAAATGTGACACATGTGGCGCCATTTTGGGCCCACATGTGTGCCCTAATTAATTTGTGTACAATTATTCGCATTTTACCCTTTTGTCTGAAAAGTGGGACCCGTAGCTTGACTTTTTGACTGATTCTTTCTTTCTCTCTCTTCAAGCACGTTTTTAATTTATATTTTGGCAATTAGTACCTACATAAAATAGGAAATCATGTTATCTCTAATTTTAGGAATTTATTAGCTTATTTTCCTTGGAATTTAAAGAGGCAAAAACCTAATTTTATTTTAGGGAACATAAGTTGCCCTATACTTTTTAAAATAATGCATGGTGCATAAATGACCAATGTAAACTCAAAAGTTGTGAGAAAATAATTAATCCAATTAAATAAAATTTCCAACAATTTGTAGATAATTAAATCTTCATTTATTAGAGATTAAATAACATGTTTTAGAGGCACAATTAGGGATGGATGACCCTAATTAAAGACCAATGGCCAAGATTAGCATAAAGGTAATTGCTAATTAATTAGGCATGATTAAGAAATATATAAGATTAAATACATAAAATCCCTAAAGCCTAATTGACCAACAAATGATTACTAAGCATAAGATTAGGACACTAATCAAACTTATTAAATAAACTTTGACAAGTCAACATAAATCAAGGGCTAGGATTAAACCTCGTAAAGCTAGATCTAAAGGTTAGAATTCAACCATAAAGAAGAATCCTAGTGAAACCCTAACAACCAATGGGATAATTTCCTTTAGTTAACTATAAAATTAATTAAAAACATAACAAAATAAAGAAAAAGGAGAGAGGGACGTTTTTGGAAAGTAAGTGAGTGAGTGAGTGTGTGTGTGTGTGTAGTGGAGGAGAGAGGAAAGGTGAAGTTGTGTGGTGTGTGAGAGAAGAGTGATGTGGAAGCATGTGAACCAAGCAATCGAAGAAGATATTTTGAGTTCCAAAAGCTATTAGGGTTAATTCAAATGAGAACCAATAGAAAATAAATAGTGCACTGAAATATGTGAACTAAGTATCAAATATAAGGACTTATTATGAACAAGTGTATTTTTAGCTCGAAGTAGGTTATCTCCGAAGTCATTTTCGTAACTTTCGGGATTTATCCTAAAATGACCAAAAGGCTAGTAAAAACCCCAAATTGAACCATAATTCTTGTTATTTCAAGTGCTTCTCAAGAGACTACATAAACTTCAAACTTTATCTCTAGGAATAATTGTGAATTATAAGCACATGCAAATTACACAAAAAGTAAAACAAGTGGTGAAGAAGGTGGCCAACAAGGCTTGGCAAAAGTGAAGAGGGAATGAGTGTGAGGACGAAAGATGGACAAAACCCTAGATCCAATGGTGGACAATTGAGTAGAGAAAGTTCAAGAAAATTACCAAATGTGCCATAGACTTTTTCTATAAATAGGGTCCTCCTTTCACTTGAATTCTCACACCAAAACTCATTCTAAAAGAGTTAGAGAGAAGTGGGAGCAAGAAGGAGGAGGAAGTTCTTCAAGGGTAAGTTCTTCGGTCCTTAGCTTTTAGGTTCTAGTCTTTAATTTTGTAGTTCTTGAAGTTCTAGGTTAAGTTCATAGCTTAGATGTTGTTTTGATCTTTAATCTTCCAATATATTGTTGATATAATGTTTTATGATTAAATATGGTTGGATTTCGAAAATATGGATGAAGAAAGAGATATAGCAAAATTTTGGAAGATTAGAGTCAAAGTAGCGAAGCTCTGGCGAAATTTCGTCAGTTAGCGAAGTCAGGGGTAAAATAGTCATTTGTGACTAAAATATCTATTAGGATGTTGTTCATAAGTTAATAGCTATGGTATTACCCTTTAGGATATCCGGGAAGTCCGGAGTCGGGTTCAAAAGGCCGGACGTTTGGCCATTACACGGTGAAAGGTATGTATGCGTACTGTAACACTAACTCTGATGGTTATTGTATGCTTATATGTGTTAGATAATTTCATAAAGACATGGACAAGACATAGTCTTGGATCATGCACTGTGACTAAGGTATGGAACTTAGATCACTACTTATACATTCAGTTTACACGGGTTATGTCATGATAACACCGAAAGTTTTCCTAGCGCTGAGGACATGACCGTACATCGTGGCATTGGTGAATAGTGCAGATAGTGAATAACATGCATGAGCGTTGACTATGTGTGGTTATTATTTTACATATGTGATTATGTACTGCTGAAATGTCATGAATATCTGTCATACACATGTTGTTAACCGTTACCTGAGGTCCAATGGGCATTGGATCTCAGTCTTAACTAATAGTACAGGAAAGGATCAAGCAGAAGTATCAGAATTATCAGAAATATCAGAGAAGGTACCGGTAGATGGAGTCATAAAGAGGAACCAAGGGGCAAAGTCGTAATAATGCACCGGTCAAGGCAGGAGCCGGAAGAAGTTATCAGAGCCTATTGTCAGGCATGGATCTAATAAAGTTACTTCGAATAGTTTGGTGCCGAAGGCAAGGATAGTCTATGTGGGTCAGCCAATAAGTCGTCGTGATCTCGGTGAGGCCCCCATGATAGACACTTACCTGGCCATTCTGTTAAGTTAACGGAGTTAGGTTCATTGCCCCAAGTCTAGTTAAGGCTTGGTCTAAGTTGTATAGTTACTTTTTGGGAAATATAATTGTACAAAGCTCTGTATATTGTATCACTCACATGAATATTCTTTCGGGATTTTCAATTTAACCAGCATACGCCTGTCATCATCATATGTCGGTGTAATACCCTAAAATCTGACTTATGATAAATATCATAAATTGGTAAATAAAACCTATTGGAGATAGGTGAATATGAGGTCTCAAAACCTATATGGTAATTATGTTATTTTTCTAGGGCAATTTCTATTAAAATTAGAAGAAATAGAGTGTCGGAAGCCCTAAATGCAATTATGGACCATAAAATGCCCTAAAAATATTATGATAAATCTTAAAGGTCAGTAAAATAATTATTAAAAATTGGGAAGAATATTGTCATTAATTATAGTAATTTATTGAATTATTTCCTTGGAAATAATAAAAGGGAAAATTAAATATTATTTTTGGGAACCCTAAATGACCCTATGATTTCTAATATATTACAGGGTACATAAAATACCAATGTCAGTGTAATAGTTGTGAGATAATGATTAATCCTAATTAAGAAAATTATCAACAATTAGTAAGTGATTAAATAAGTAATTAGTTGCTAATTGTTTAAAGATAAACAAAGGGAGTTAATTATGTGAAACCCTAATTAGAGTTTAGCAACCAATGAGGTAATTTCTTGCTAATATAAGCAAATTAGAAATCAAAGTTGACAAGTCAAAGGAGGAGGGGAAAACCGAAATTTTGGGAAAAAAATAGAAGAGAAAAATGTGTTTGTGTGTGAAAAGGGTTTGAGCTAGTGTGAATGCAAGAAAAGAGAAGAAGAAGAGATATTTTGTGAATAAAGCCAACAGATAAATGAGAACCGATAGAAAATAAATCCTACCTTGAAATTTCTGGATTAAGTAGAAAACATCTGGGCATATTATGAACCAGTGGATTTTTGTCCCGAAGTTGGTATTTCCCGAAGTCATTTCCGTACGACATTTATCCTAAAATGGTTAACAGGCTATGAAATACCCTTAATGGGATCATAAATTTTGTTAATCCAAACATTTCTCAAGAGAAAGAATAGATCTCCAAGGTGACATCGAGGAATTTTTGAGATTTGTTAAGATTACGCGATTAGAACACCGAACAGGAGGTTTTATCGGATGAATCCTTAAAGATCAGGAATGACATCACCCTTGATGATGTCACTTTGTTGAAAAATGGGGCAAGGAGGTCGGCCAACTCCATTGTGTGGTGAGGATTTAAGCTTCAAAAGTGTTTTAGATCCTACGGTCAAGATTGAAGAAGAAGGTTTGGAAGATTACCGTTTTGCCCTCACACTTTTGCCTATAAATAGACCCCTTGGTTCATTGCAAAACTCACAAATTCCTTAAGCAATTCAAAAATATGGAGAGAGGTTAGAGAGAAGGAGGAGTCTGGAGAAAGAGTAGCGAAGTTCTGGGTAAGTTCTTCGGTACCTAGTTTAAGTTCTAGTCTTTCGAGTCGGTAGTTATAGTAGGAATGCTAGTTTGATCTTTAATCTTCCAAGTTAGTTTAGATATCATGTTTTAGAGTTAAATATGATATTTATTTCAAAATTATGTTGGAGAAAGAGTTATGGCAAAATTTTGGAAGATTAAAGTCAAAGTAGCGAAGCTCTGGCGAAATTCCGCCGATTAGTAGAGTCAGGGGCAAAATGGTCATTTTTTTACTAAAATGACTGTTATGATGATTGATTAGTAACAAATACGCTATTGTCCTTATAGGATACCTGTGATTACGTTTTGACCAATAGTTGTACCGTATATTGTCAACGAAGGTACGTTCGTGTACTAGTAACACTAACTCTGAAAGTTATTGTATGCATATATGTATTTTCCTCTGTCATGCCTTAACCTTACATCTGACTGTATTGTTATTGCCGTACATATCTGATTATGTACATTGTTCATTGTGCCTTAACCTTGCATTTGACTGTATTGTTATTGCCGTGCATATCTGATTATGTACTTTTCCCATTGTGCTTTAACCTTACATCTGACTGTATTGTTATTGCCATACATATCTGATTATGTATTCCTTACATCTGATTATCGTAAATATCGTTGAAACTTCATGAATTTCTGTAGTACATATATGGTGTATATAATTATGAGGTTAACCATTACCTGAGGTCCGGTGCGCGTCAGACCTCAGCTCTTCACATAGCTTCAGGGTCGGGAGGACCGAGGACTGAGGATAAAGGAAGGCATGCTGCATAGAGACTCGGCTGAAGACTATATTTTGTTGCCACGGCGTGGGTGTCGCCAGGAAGACACTTTTGTTGTCATTTACATTAAAAAACACTCGGATAATGTACCGTTCCTGTATTTAGCCAGACTTTACGACATTTTGATTATATATATCAGTTACTCCTATGCTCTGATGCTCTACTCTGATGAAAAAAAATTATATTGCTTTTGAAAATGGGATGTTACAGTCGGGGTATTTTATATCAGATACTCATTGTCCAATTGTTAGCACATTGCTCTCCGTTTCCGCAGTACTTTGCTGTAGCACCTCAAACTCTGTCGAATTTTCTGAAACCAAGTGTCATCCGACACAATTTGAGGTATGGAATTTGGGGTGTTACATAACTAATCAAGGTCATTTGTACCTTATTAATCAAGCTTAACCTTGACTGCCATTGGCCCTTAATTTTTGATTTAAATCAGCCCTCGTTTTGATGTATTTAATTATCTCTAATTAAATTGAAGGATTATACAAATGATCTTAATTAATTAAAGTCTTATTACCCATTAATCTTTGCAAATTTCCTTTAATTTATTTCAGTGTTTTTATATTACTTCATTGTCTCTCTTGGTTATAAATTAACCATTATTTAAATGTGTGAATTATGTCACATTATATTATCCCTAATCTTAGTCTTATATTTTGCATTTTGTTAATTTAATTCTAAGTGAAATTTGTCTAAAATTACAATGACTTGAGACACATATTCACCTAAATAAAAGATCTATGACATTATGAATTTCTAGGTATTACATCCCTGTATTTTAGTTATTTAAGCACTATTTTGTAGTTAAATTAGGAAATTTCCTACTTCCTGGGCTTACTTTTTCTCATTTTGGTGTTATGTTTTTTTTGTTTAATCTTGTCCCTTAGTTGTAAATAAATGTATCTATCTTTATTGTGTTGTTTGTAATTAGCATTACATGTATGTATCTATTTTTCCAAATTCTGACGTAATTATGATAATGTATTATACTCTTTGTAGTATATCTATTTATAAATAGTATATAGACTTTAAACATATGTGTGCCTCTTCAACGCTCTCAAAAAGTACCACAAAGATGGAGAGCAAAAGAAGCAACCAATCTCGTGAAGAATCACCAATGAATGGCGGCCAAGGAAAATATAGTTATGCTCAAAATTCTAACCATCAGGTTCTTCAATCTCACTGTAATACCCTAAAATCTGAATTATGATAAATAGGTGAATATGTGGTGTCAAAGCATTGTAGAATGTTTATTCTGATTTCTAAGGAAAATTCTAATGAAATTAGAAGAAATAAAGGCTAAAAATGCAATTATGGGTCATAAAATGCCCTGAAAATATTATGATAAATCCTAAATGGTAATAAAATATTTGTCAAAAATTAGAGAGTATGTTGTCTCTAATTTAGATAATTTTTGGGATTATTTCCCTTGAAAAATAATGAGGGGAAAATCAAAAAGTATTGTGGGGCCATAATTGACCCCATGATTTTTAATATTTTATGTGAGGCATAAAATACCAATGTAAGTCCAATAGTTGTGAGAAAATAATTAATTCTAATTAAGAAAATTGTCAACAATTAGTAAGGGATTAATTAAGTAATTTTTGGTTAATTGTTAAGCTTGGATTAAGGGAAAATTCAAAGATAATTATGTAAAACCCTTTAATTAGTGGTTTATGGATAAAATTAGCATAAAATATATTTTCTAATTAATTGGAAAATATTAAGAAAATATATGAGATTAAGTAATTTTAAGCCTAAATCCAAGTATGGACTAATAGGAAAATTTTGTAAAAAATTATATAAAATAATTATTTTATATAATATTAATTAATTAAATAAATTATAAAAACAGAAAAAATAAAGAAAGGACCGAAAATCAAGTGGGAGAGAAAGAGGAAAAAAATATCATGATATTTTTGCAAGTTGTAATATAATAATAATAATATAAATTGTGATATTTATGGAAAAAGCAAATAGGATAAATGACCACCGATAGAAATTAAATCCTATCTAGAAGACCATGAATTAGGTTTCTAAGGTCAGAGTATATTATGGACAAGTATAATTTTATCTCGGAGTAGACTGTCTCCGAAGTCATTTCCGTAACCGGCGGAACAGTTAGGGAATAAGACGAAAATCTTCGGCAGTCAACGGAATACCCTGGAGGGGATCAAAAATTTAGTTAACCCAGACATCTTTAAAGAGGAGAATTTGACCTTCGACGCTATGTTGCCGGTTTTCTAAGATTCTACAAGATTACGCGATTCGAACACCGATCGGGGAATTTTATCGGGTAAAACCCCATAAAGCAAGTTTGTCATCATTAAGATGACAACTTTTGTGGACTTTGGAGGCCAAGGGAGGTCGGCCAACACCCTTGTGTGGAGGAGAATGAAGCTAAAAAATTGCATGGCTAAAATTCAAGAAGAGGAATTTAGAAAATGACCAAAATGCCCTCACATTTTCTCTATAAAACAGGGTATTCCGTTTACTGCCGAAAATCTCTCAGCGTCCTCCCAGGGCAAAATCGTTTCCCAAACGATTCAAGCATGGAATTGACAAGCAAATTCCTGGTATTCCCTTGACCCAAGCCACTCCAATAACCACAGTCAAGATGGATACCTCGAAGAAAGCTTCAACCGCCGACACACCACCTCGAAGGGCAAAGAACAGATATACAAGTCTCGAAAGACCACAACGAGTCAAACTAGCTCTCAAGCTCAATCATCCTCCCATCACCAACAACACTCTGTTCCTCGGTATCTAGAGAAAACCCAGCCTTATTTGAAATTTACAATCATTCCTCCATACCTAAGGGATTCTCTAGTGAGGATGTCACTCTACATGGTGAGGATGCCATACGATTCCAAGAGAATTATAAGGCTAAGAGTTTCGCCCCTCGTGTATGTCAATTTAGATGCTTTAAAAGAGGAATGTAGCCTTGATCTTACCCATCGGCTTAGACAATTTGAACCTCTCATATCCATTAGAGCTTCATATAGTCCATCTTTTGTTAAAACCTTTTACTATTGTATGCAAAGTGATAATTTATTGGATGAGGATAGAAATTTGGTTGAGGAAAGGATTACCACAACCATTAGAGGAAAACAGATAACCATCACCGCTGCATACCTTAATTCCCTCCTCCAAATCCAAAATCCCCTCCCGTTGCTTCTCCAAAATATACAAATAGGCAAATATTTTCACCCTCGCACCCGATGAGCCCGTACTCGATGCTTTAAAGACTCGGATTTCACTCAAGATCAATGCCCCTAAGCAAAGAGCTGCTTGGTATATATACACTAGAAACCTAGTCCAAAAGGGAGGCAATTTCACTCACTTTGCCAAAAGGACTTCCTATTTTTGCCTCTATCATAGATCAAGTCCCTCATAACATAGGAGATTGGATCTTTAAAGAGATGTTCAAGTTTCGTTTCCATGGAAGAAAAACATATCAGATACCATTTGCCGCCTCATTTCAGGTGATTATGTTCCATGAAAGGGTATGGTATTTACGGCCAATGAGAAACCTGAAAAACCAGCAAAGTTTGGCCAGCATATCCTAAACTTAATGAGGATAAGCTTTGATCAAAGAAGTGATCATTCCAGAGCACCATCAAGACCTGCTAGAACCAGAGCTACTCAATCTAGAGTTCAAGAGGCTCAGAGTGCACCACCTCCACCACAATCCTTTCCCTCTGATTTGGATGAAAGAATCAAGACTTACATTGCCCAAGTTGTTTCTGATCTTTCTTCCAAGATAGAATCAGGATTTACTCAAGTCAAGAAAGGATATGAGGAGTTCACTGATGCACAAGAAGATCTCATTCTTGAACATGAGATTATCAAAGAGAAAGTGCAAGGTCTCAGTGATCAAATTGGAGATCACTCAAGTGAGCATCTCCACTCTTTTAGTGTCTATGTCTAGCCTCCATGACAAAATGGATAGAATTTTACAAAATCAGTCCATCAATTCGCCTGACCTAGCTCTTCGGACCCTCCACCAACTTCGTACCAATCCCAACCTCCATAGCCCCGAACCATCTACCCATGATCGTACTCTTCAGCCAACCTCTATCCCATCTAATCCTCCATTGTTCGATGATGACAAAGGGGGAGAAGAGTTGAAGTGAAGAAGGAGTCAAGTTAGTGAAGAAGGAGTCAAGTTGTTAATGTTTCAATCATTTTTTTTTTGAGTTATATGTATATTTGAAACTCTAATGTCATTTTGTAAACCATTGAATGCTTTAGCTTATGCAATATGACAATATGTATTATGCTTTATGTCAAGCTTCTAACTCTGATCATCAGAATCAATGTTTAAATGTTAAAATCTAATTCTGATGCATTTACACTGAACACTTATGCTTCAATGATTTCAAATGATCAAACAATGTTTTTTAAAGGAGTTAATTGTTTACAAGTGTTGTCATCATCAAAAAGGGGGAGAATGTTAGTTCTCTATGTATTTTTATGATTAATAACAATTGTAAACAAGTATGAATGTTTTAAAATGACAAAATAGTCAAAATCATCCCGTCACCGAAAACTCGAGCCTAACTAGGCAAGCTCGAGTTTGCTGCAAAACAGAGCTCATCAGCTATCTCAAAGATGACGAACTCGAGCCTGAGTAAATACACTCGAGCCTAAACTCCCATGGTATAATAATAAAGAGTTTACGAATGAGTAAACTCGAGCCTGTATAGACAAGCTCGAGTTTGCCCATGGCGGAAAGATTTTCCAATTAAAATGCATCTCTTTAAACTTCAGAGTTTATCTTTTTGAGTAGAGTTTGCTTGTTCCTATGGCTATAAATTGATGAACACTCGAGCCCAAGTATATGGACTCGAGCCTAACACTTTGTGTAGAGTTTACTCTATGGTTTGACAAACGAAGAAGAGTTTACAAAACAGGTAAACTCGAGCCTCGTTATTGCAAGCTCGAGTTTTTCCTGCGAGAGCTCCCAAGTTTTTCTTCTTTACAAAACTCCGAGTTTAAGTTCAAACCTCCAGCTCACTTCAATAAGCCATGGAATAAACAAAGCTGAACTCGAGTCCTAGAAAATGAACTCGAGCCCTTCATCTGAAGAGAGTAAAGCAAGTGTACAAACTCTAGAGTTTGTATTCGTGCTCCAGTCCACTCTTTCGAATGACCAAAAAACTCTTAGGCATGAATAGTGTTAAACTCAAGCCTAATCACTAATGGACTCGAGCCTGCTTAGCTTGTGAAATATTACTTTAGGTGCTCATACGACAAAATGCTTAGAGATCATTCGAACTCGAGCCTACCTTCATGAACTCGAGTTCACATGGTGAAACAAATTACAAACTCCAGAGTTTACATCAAACTCCAGAGTTTGCTCTCACAGAAGATAAACCAGATACTCTAAAACCTTACGAACTCGAGCCCGACTTGGAGAACTCGGGTTTAGGACGACAAAGCAAATATGATCACATCGGTTTCATCCCGATTGTTTTGAACTACAAACTTACCATATTTATATGAATTGATTGCATTCATTTAGAGAATTCAAATGTATATTTAACCACTCTATATTGAGAATGTTTCGGTATTAGTTGGATCAAACAATACATTGAATAAAGCGCGAAGAATCGAAAGCGTATGATTTCACGCGTCTAGGAATTCAATCACCGAAATTCAGAACCCAACGGTTATAATCCTCATCAAACTGAATTTCAAATGAAGAACATGCAAAATTGAGAAGTAACGGTCACATAGCAACTCACCACTATATAAGGAGCTGATTACAAACTTCGAAACACACGAAAGATTAAGCAGAAACGAAAAGCAAGCTCAAGAGTTACTTATACATTCACTTTTCTTTCTGTATTGTATTTGATATACAAAAGAGCCTCAGTGTTTATCAATATCTTCTCTGTGAGAGAGCTTTTATACAAATTATTCATCCATTGAAAAAATCTCAAGTCAAGGGGACTTGGAGATTGGGATTTCAGATTACAACTTGTAAGTGGGAGTGTATCCTAGAGAGAGGATAATCCTTGAGTACAGAGTGTGTATCTGAGTTAAGTGATAGTAGAAAATCCGTAGAGTCTGGGACTGGACGTAGGTCAAGAGTTTAGACCGAACCAGATAAACTTTCTGTGTCAAGCTCTTCTTCCCTATCTCTTTACGTTTAGCTTCAGCTTGGGTGCAAAGTTATTTTAAAAGTTTTTAAAATCCCCAATTCACCCCCCTCTTGGTGATTTCCTTTCGTTTTCACATTTCGCATAACGCATGCTTTATCACACCATCTCTAGACTCTATCGCATTTAATATTTACACTGCTCCCAGCTTTTACCACTCTAGTATTCACACTGCTCCCAGCCTTTATCGCACTCACCACAAATAAACTCTATCGTACTTAGTTCCACACCGCAAACGAACAGACACCCGCAACAATTCCTTCGTCAGATTCTCGTTGGTTCTCTATATTCGAAAATGGGTACATAGATACGTCTCAGAAGTTCTACATGAGTCAAATACCGCATGTACTAAGATAGATTCACCTCCGCAAAAACCGGAGGTTATCGAGTTATCGAGACCGATATCGAGCTGAGATCGATACCGATATAAGCACAGGTGATCAATTCACCGGCTTCGGGTTAGAGTGATGTACCGACAGAGGGTGGTACACCGGTTCAGGATAGTATACCGATTCAAATTGGTATACTGGTTGAGGATGGTATACCGGAGTAAGACGGTACACCGACTTAGGCTATATCAGTACTCATTTTCAAAACATGCTCCAAATTAAAAGGCTTTTGAACATAACTCCGTTATCTAAACAGTAATGGCTGTAAGTGTCTACCATGGGGCCTCACCGACTTATACGGCGACCGATTGGCACACCCACGTAGACTAGCCTTGCCTTCGCACCAAACTGTCCGTAGTAACTTCGTTAAACTCATGCCAGACTATTGCTCGATACCAAAATGTAACATCCCATTTTCAAAAGCAGTATAATTTTTTTTTTCATCAGAGTAGAGCATTGTAGCGATTGAGTAACTGATATGTATATTCAATATGCCATAAGTCTGGCTGGATAGAACAGCGGTATAGTAACCGTGTGGTTCAAAAGTAGATAACAACATCAAAAGGAAGGCTTCAAAGATACGTACATATTGCTCCCAAAGATACGTACATATTCTCTAACCTCTATATGCACTCAAACAAGATAACAACATACATACCACATATATGCATACCATAAACATCGAATTAGTGTTACAAGACGCGAACGTACCTTCGTTGACTCGTAGACTCGTATCTCCGTCTAAATCGTAGTTTTTACTAAAATCGCGAAACGTCCAACAAGTGGCACGTCTGGGCAACAGAACGGCAGCAGATCGAGTTTCGATATCCTATAAGAGTAATATCACTTTTATTAGTGATTTGACATTACGACCGGCATTTTAGGTAAAAATTACCATTTTGCCCCTATACCCCTAATCGCGTAATTTCGCCAAAGACTTCGTTACTTTGGCTCCGATTTTCCAAAATTTTGCCATAACTCTTACTCCAACATCATTTTCGAAATATAAATCATATTAATTAATGATTTACATCATAACAGGCATTTTAGGTAAAAATTACAATTTTGCCCCTGATGCCCCTAATCGGCGGAATTTCGCCAGAGCTTCGCTATTTTAACTCTAATCTTCCAAAATTTTGCCAGAACTCTGACCCCATCATGATTTTCGAAATAATGACTAAAATACCCCTATCATATGATATCTAATCATACTTGAAAGATTAAAGGCTATTCTAGCATTTCTACTCTAACTACCGAACAAAACTACGGAAGCTTAAGTATCGAAAAACTTACCCAGAGTTTCGGAACAGATTTTCCCTGTGTTTCTCCTCTCTCTTCCTCTCTCTAAATTTCGGCCAGCTCTAGTGAGAAGGGGTGTGAAGAATGAATGAAGAGGGGGGTATTTATAGTGAATTTTCAAAACACTCTTCATTCTGTAATTTGTAAGAGTTTATGTGAGTAGGAGTATTATTTTTCTTATATTTGAATAAAACGAATATGTGAATAATAAGTGAAATTTGTCAAATAAGAAGATTTTATTTAAAATAAATTGTTTTCTCAATGAGAAATGAGAGAATTCATATTTTTCTTTGTTCTATTATGGCCATACCCAAATTTGTTTGATCTGGGAAAAAATAAATACTCCTCCGCTTTTTAATGTCAACTTAATTGAGGCTCTTAATTTAAGATATATTTCATATGCTTATCAAATTTTTCCCAAATTAACATATTGATGTTCTCTTAACAGTATTCAAGTAGTAGAGGAAGTAAGTGAATTAAGGAAGATAGTTAGAATGTTTTAGAAAAAAATATGTCATATTAACAAAGATCCTTAATCTACTCAAATTCGTTAATTAACTTTTACATTTTGGTTCACTGGTGTACCAAACAATGTACCAAAGTCAACATTGTCTTCTCATTGATAAAATTCTTCCCAATAATGAAGTTGATTTCTCTTCCCAATAATTTTTCGTTTAATGGGTCAACTAGAACAAATGTGTAAAACAACAACGACAATTAAATATTAAAACGACACGCAAAAAAAAAAAACAAATATTAAAATGACATGAAGGAAACAATCAAAAGGGCTGAAAATGAAATGGAACCAAACGAAGGTCACAAGTTCACGACGAAGTGTTGAAATAATATTTTTTATTTGTTATGAAAATAAAAATAATATTTGTATAATGGTTGATGGGATCGTTGAATTTTGTATAAGCTGGCTTAGCTCATCAATAAGGATTCAATTTCTTTCTAAACTTCCAATTATATGAGAAGGAAGAGGATACGTCTAAATTTTATTAATAATCCTAGCTTAATTAAAGATAAAGGAATACATTAATACAAATGGTTTGATTAATGACACAAACAACCAAACAAAACCAAATCACACAATCGGACATAGGGCCCATCACACATATACCTAAACATATAACCTCTAACCAAGAATCTTTATCTCATGCTAGATCCAAAACTGCCGGGTCTTATATCTGAAATTTTTTAATAATTTTTTATTTAATAGGTGCGGAATATAAAATAAAAATAATCTTGTAACATTCATTTTTCTGGAAAAAAACATATTTTACAACGAAAAATTATATATTAAAATTAAAGTATGAATCAACTAAATTTAATTTGAATAGTCTAGATTTAATGGCAATAAGCAAAAAATCCATGTTATACTTGTCTCTCAAGATTTCAATGTTTTTTGTCATGACATTTTTATGGGGTTCACATCATTCTTTTAAGCAATTAATATGATGTTCACAACATATTTCTTTTATGTTTATTCCATATGACTTCATTTTTACTGCCTGAATCACATGTGCTTATATTTTAAACTTCATGTCAATTAATTGCTCATTTTTATATCTGCAACAGAGTTGACAAGATGGTGGAATTGCCCCAAAAGTTAACTGCCAAAGTATCATTTATTCTTTATAATAAAAAATGTGATAATTAGCATAACAAGTATGTATCTATTTTTCGAAATTCTGACGTATTTATGATAATCTATTATACTCTTGTTTGCAGTATAAATATTTATAAATAGTATAGACTTTAAACATATGTGTGTCTCCTCAACGCTCACAAAAAATACCTCAAAGATGGAGAGCAAAAGAAGCAACCAATCTTAAGAAGAATTCCCAATGAATGGTGGCCAAGGAAAATATAGTTATGCTCAAAATTCTAACTATCAGGTTCTTCAATCTTACCAGTTAATTTTTTCCCATTTCTTCTTTTATTTCTATATTTTCGTATATTAATTAAGGTGATAATTTTATTAAAATGTTCAAACTAATTCTTTCTCCCCAACAAGTTGAAAGGTAAAACGTTGGTCTATTATTCAAACTTTTAATCTTAAGTTGTTTTCTAAAATAATAAATTTGTTTGTTTTCAAAATATAACATAAACTTTTAATGTATTTGCGTGTCTGTGCACATATATTTCTCCTTGAATTTAAAAGTTTTTCAAATGTATAATTATAAAAATTAGTTTTTACCAACTGAGATTGACATAATAAGTGGCAAGGGCTTTCATCCCTTTACATATATTAGTTTCATGTTAAGTTTGATGTTGAATCTTTCATTTGTATATGCAGCGATTGACAGCAGATGTTACCAAACAAATTATCAGAGAAGCGATTCTTGAGATGCTTGATCTTGAAACACTTCTACATGATTCCTCTAATGTTATCCGCATTGCAGATTTGGGATGTTCTGTTGGACCTAACACGTTCTTCATTTTTCAGAACTTCATAGACACATTGAACCTCAAATCTCAATCTCAAGGACATGGTTTTGACTCACTTGAATTTCAAGTGTTTTTCAATGATCATGTTGGTAATGATTTTAATACACTTTTCAAGTCTCTCCCTGAGGAAAAGCAAGATATGCGGCACTGCGTGCCCAGTTCTTTTCATGGAAGATTGTTTCGTAATCAAGCATTCATGTTTTCAACTCAACTTATGCTCTTCATTGGCTCTCAAGGGTACCTAAAGAGATAGTTGACAAGAACTCTCCCGCTTATAATAAAGGCAAAATTTTCTATATAGATGAAGCCAAGGAAGTTACAAAGGCATATTCTACACAATTTAAAAGAGACTTTCAAAGCTTCCTAAATTCAAGAGCCTTAGAAATTGTTCCTAGAGGTATCATGACTCTCACCTTTTTATGCATCCCACCGACACTACGAACGGATTTCAAGTTCTATTAAATATCATGGGAAATGTTCTTGTTGAGATGGTCAATAAGGTAATACTCCCTCTCGTCCCTTGTTATAAGTTTCAAATTTGTAATTAGGTGTATCTCAACATATAAGTTTCATTTTAGATTTGTTGAAACATTTATTGCATTTTTTCCAACCTTACTCATTATTGTCTATGTTTGTTGCATTTATTCTCTCTCTCTTCTTTACACATAAAGATATAGTTGAAAACACACACCCAGATATATATATATATCTGTGTGTGTGTGTGTGTTGCATTTAACTAATTTTAATTGTTTTCATGATTAATGCAAATTGGTGATTTAAAACTTATATAATAAGCGACTGAGGAGTAACAAATATTCTCAAACCCTAATTCCTTGCTATAACAATGCAATGTTGAAAATTAAAGAGAGAGAAATAGATGGGTGGCTGCTATATCAAACTTATCTAACATGTGGGGTTCATTTTTCTCTCTCTTTTGACACCCCATGCAATTATACTACCTCTGATCCTTACAAGACAATTGGTTAAGCAATAATATAAACACATGCTATCATTAAGGAAGATGAAGAAATTATATTAAAGTATTTATATTTATAATTTTCTTCAAACTAATTTGTCTGACTTATAAACTGATATAGAAGCTAATAATATAAACATATGCTATAATTAAGCAATTTATTTAGTTTATGTAATTACTCTAAAAAAATCAATTAACTCCTATATTAAGGATCCGAGGTAGTATCATAGAAATAGAAGTAAAGTATTATCTCTATATATATGATCTCAAAATTTTTGTAATTGTAATACCCTAAAAATCCCACTTATGATAAGTATCATAATTTAGTGAATAATACCTATGGGAAATAGGTGAATATGTGGTCTCAAACCTTAAGATATAATTATCTTATTTTTCAAGGTAATTTCTATGGAAATTAGAAGAGATAAAATGTCAAACGAGCCTTAAGTGAATCTATGAGTCGTAAAATACTATGATAAATCCAAAGAGGCAATAAAATATGTGTTAAAAATTAGAGAGTATGTTGTCTCTAATTTGGATAATTTTTGGGATAATTTTCCTTGGAAAATAATGAGGCAAAAATCAAAAAGTATTTGGAGGACCAAAAGGACCCCATGATTTTTAATATTTTACATGGGACATAAAATATCAATGTCAGTCCAATAGTTGTGAGATAATAATTAACCTCAATTAAGAAAATTATCAACAATTAGTAAGTGATTAACTAAATAATTAATGGCTAATTGTTTAGACATGAATAAGGGAGATATTCAAAGTTAACTATCCCAAACCCCTAATTGAAGATTAGTAACCAATAAAGGGTCAAGATTAGCATGAGAACAATTGTTAATCAATTGGAGATGATAAAGAAAATGTATTAGATGAATTATATAAAATCCCTAAAGTCTAAATAACCATAAAGTAATCTTTGGAAAAATGCAAGAACCAATGGGATAATTAGATACAAGATATATAAGGCATAAAGTAATTAAAAAAAATGAAAAATGAAGAGTATAAGGGACAGCCGAATTGGTTGATTAAAGGGAATCAAATTGAATGTGTGTGTGGGTGTATAAACCGAAATTGTAGAAAGAAAAGAAGAAGAAAACTTAGTTGTTAAGTTGTTGAAAAGTCAAACAAAAATATTAGCCAATGGGAACATAAAGTATGTGATCTTTTGCAAAATGAATAAAGCATATTCCTTGGCTAACAATGGGCCATGCAATTCGAAATGTGCATGTGGTTGGAGGAGGTTTAATGTTTAAAAACATATCATGATATTTAGAAGGAAAAATGTGGGATTTTGTAGAAAAAGCTTATAGGATAAATGAGAACTAATAGAAAATAAATCCTAACTCAAAATCCTTGAATTAGATTGCTAAAAATTGGACATATTATGATTCAGTGTAATTTTGTCCCGAGTTGGACATTACCTGAAGCGATTTCCGTAACCGAAGATGTTTATCCGAAAATGTTCAGCAACGGAATACCCCGAATGAAATCAAAAATTTAGTTAACCAAGATATTTCCAAAGAGGAAGAACAGACCTTCGTGGCTATGTTGTCGGATTTCTAAGATTCTTCAAGATTACGCGATTAGAACACCGATCAGGGAACTTTATCAGATAAAACCCCATAAAGCAAATGTGTGACATCATGCATGACATCTTTTTGTTGAAAATCAATTGACTCCTATGATAAGGATCCGAGGTAGTATCAGAGAAATAGAAGTAAAGTATTAGCTATATATATATGATCTCACAATTCTTGTAATTCACTTAATTTATTATTATTCTAGTGTTTATATCAATATTTGATTTTATAATCAACATATTTTGTGAATGAAGGGCTTGATAAGCCATGAACAGGTTGATTCATTCAACATACCTATCTACACACCAGCATCAAAAGAGGTAATAGAATTGATTAAGAAGAATGAGAAGTTCGAAATTGAGAAGTCAGAATTCTTGTATCGCTTAATTGACACGAAGCGACTAATAGACGCTCAAAAGACTTGTATGCACATAAGGGCTGCGTAGCAAGGGGTTTTCAAGGAGCATTTTGAAGAAGGGATTGTGGATGAGTTTTTTATTCAATTTAAGAAGCTATTGGCAGAACAGTTCACCACCATATTTCCAGTTTCAGACCAAGCTTACAAGGATTTAGGAGGATTATTTGTCATGAAGCGCACTCTTGTTTAAGAACTGTGAACGGAACAGCATGATTATTCAATAATAAGAGTTTGTGTCGTACCACAAGCAAGAAGAACAGGAAGAAGAACCAGCTAGTGCGTGTTTGGTTATGACTTTTCTACTCATCATATTCTATAGGTGAATAATAGTATTTTTTATTATTTTTCTGGATCATCTTGATCTAGAAGGTATTAAGCTGCTTTTTGTGCGTGTTTGGTTATGACTTATGACTTTTCTACTCATCATATTCTATAGATAAGTAATAGTATTTTTTTCTGTCTTGATCCTAGAAGGTATTATGATCGTATAATTTGTAAGAGTTTATGGAGTAGGAGTATTATTTTTCTTATATTTGAATAAAACGAATATGTGAATAATAAGTGAAATTTGTCGAATAAGAATATTTTATTTAAAATAAATTGTTTTCTCAATGAGAAATGAGAGAATTCATTTTTTTTTCCTTCTATTATGGCCATACCCAAACTTGTTTGATCTAGGAAAAAATAAATACACCTCCGTTTTTTGATGTCAACTTAATTGGGGCTCTTAATGTAATACCCGGATAAATAAAATGTCTATTTTTGATAAGTGATTATGTGGTTTCAATTTCTGTGTTATAGATATCGTATTTATGAAGGGAAATTCTCTTGGATATTAGGAAAAACCAATAATGTGCCAAAATTACTAAAATGCCCCTGTGGAGCATATAGTGACCTAAGGGAATTATGAAAAATCCTAGGAGGCAGTAAAATAATTATTAAAATTAAGAGAGTATATTGTCTCTAATTCTGGTAATTTAATAAAATATAAACGTGGAAAAATAAAGGGGGAAAATCAAAAGTATTATAATGACCAAAATGCCCCGTAAATTTTAATATAATGCATGGGACATAAAATACTAATGTCAGTGCAAAACTGTGAGGTAATGAGTTATTCTAATTAAGAAAATTATCAACAATTAGTGGGTAATTAATTAAATAATTATTGGCTAATTAGTTGAGCTTAAGCAAAGGAAAATCCAAATATAATTATGTAAAACCCTATAATTAGTGGTTTATGGCTAAAATTAGCATAAAATATATTTTCTAATTATTGGAAAAATATGAAAGATTAAGTAATTTTAAGCCTAAAAACATGTATGGACCAATAGGGAAATTTTGTGAAAAAATTATATAAAATAATTATTTAATAATAAAAAAAATTTATTTAAAAATAAATACATAACTAAAATAAATAAAATAATAATAAAAAGGACCGAAAATCCTAAAGGATAAGGGGATAGGATTTTCATGGTTAAAAATCATGCAACTATGGTTAAAATGTGATCAAGTTGTAAAAGCAGATAGGATAAACGAGAACCGATAGAAATTAAATCCTAACTAGAAAACCATGAACAAGGTTTCTAAATTCAGAGTGTATTAGAAACAAGTTAATTTTTACCTCGGAGTAGGCTATCTCCGAAGTTATTTCCGTAACCGAAAAGGGTTATACTAGACTGACTGTGAATCTATCTGATGTTCAAAAAGCAAATCAGATAAATAAAAATCTTCAGCGGAACCGATGACACCCTGAATGAGATCAAAAATTTAGTTGACCCAAGTATTTTGAAAGAGGAAAAAGGATCTTCAGGGCTATATTCCCGGAATTTTGAGATTTTACAGAATTACGCGATTAGGACACCGATCGGGGACTTTATCGGTAGAAGCCTTCTAGAATGAGGCAAGGTGACACCTCATGATTGGTTTTTTGAATTTTGGGGAGCCTAGGAGGTCGGCCAAATAGGTTTAAGGCCAGGATTTTTGCAACTCAAAGAAGTGTGATCCGACTGGCCAGAATTGCCCGACAAAGTGTGAATAGTGCACCAGATTTTCCCTTTAAATAGCCTTGCCCCTCATTTTCATTCTTCACACCATTCTCTCTAGTCTAGTTCGAATTCTTGGAGCAGCAAGGAAGAGGAGGAGTCCGGGGAAATTTGCAGCGAAGCTCTGAGTAAGTTTTCCGGTCATTAGTCTTAAGTTCTTTCGGTAGTTATAGTAGGAGTGTTAGATCTTTAGTTTCTCAAGTATGATTTAGATATCATGTTTTAGGGGTAGATATGATATTTATTTCAAAAATATGTTGGAGAAAGAGGTATGTTAAAATTTTGGAGAAATAGAGTTAAAGTAGCGAAGTTACCTGCGAAATTACAGCGATTAGGGAATAGGGGCAAAATGGTAATTTTTACCTAAAATGCCTGTTATGATGTCAAATATTGACAAATTTGATATTATTCCTATAGGAAATCGTTGATCACAAACCGTCGTCGTACCGCTGTCTGACGTGCCGCTGTCAGCCCGCTGTTTTCCGTCAAAAGTGCAGTTTTCCGTCAAACGTACCAGAAGTACCGTATATTGTCAACAGAGGTATGGACGCGTACTGTAACACTAATCATGTGCTGCTTAAATACATATATGTGATAGATACGTTCGTAGACCGAATATACGTACAGTTTTATACGGGTTATAGTCATAATAATGTCGTTGTTTTCCTAGCGCTGAGGACACGAGTGGGTATCGTGGCACTGGTTTATGTGCAGGCTCACTACTACAAAAAAATGAAAAAACGACCTAAATAAGACCCAATTAACGCCCTTTTCGAGGGACGTCTCGGGCAGGTAGTTATTTTTTTAACGTTTGGCGCCCCGAATAAATTTCAGACGCCTCATATGAGGCGTCCTGAATAAAAAATCAGGACGCCTTATTGATTTTTTTTTAAAAAAGAAAATTAAATTGCAAACCCGAAGGCTTGCTGCGCGTGGGGGAAGAACCGCAAAGGACTCACGAAACTGGAACAAAAAACAGAGAGACGGAGATGGTGTAGATTAAGAGGTTTTGTGTGCCCTAAATATCATCTGGAACAACACAACAACTGATATGGAACTACAAAACAGCAGATCTGGAACAACAAAACAACAAAACAAAGAAAACAGTAGATCCGGAACAACAAAACAAAGAAAAAGAGATCTGGAACAACAAAACAGTTGATTTGGAACAACACAACATATCTGTGGCCGCCGTCATGGAAGGAATTGTGTGCCCTAAATATGCAGATTAAGAGGTTCAGAGAAGGAAGAGCCGTAAGGAAGATCGATTAGCTCGAAAAAAAAAAGAGGCGCAGATCCGAACCTGAACACATAGAATTGATGGTGGCTGAGAAGATTGCAGCAGTTGGCAGAGGCGGCGTCGGCAAGGTCGGTGTTGGTGACGGTGACGTCGATGGCGACGCCATGGGAGCTACCAGAGAGAGAGAGGCGCTGGAGCATAAAAGGTGAAGGAAAAAAAATTTGAGAGGAGTACGCGTCGCTGAGGATGAGAGAATAAAAAGTCACCTTTTTTTTTAGCCACGCGGGAACCTGAAAACTGAAACTGAAATTAGGCGTCCTGATTTCTATGTTAGGACGTTTAAATTTTAATTTAGGTTCCCTGAAATACTTTTAGGACGCCTAAAATACTGTTTTTGGCGTCTTGATATACTTTTAGGTCGCCAGAAAAAATTTATGGCGCTAAAAAATTTCCCAAATTTTCTAAATTGCGCCAAAAATACTGATTTTGGCGTCCTGAAATACTTTTAGGTCGCCAAAAATACTAATTTTGGCGTCCTGAAATGCTTTTAGGTCGTCAAAAAGTTTCCCAAATTTTCAAAATTGCGCCAAAAATACTGATTTTGGTGTCCTGAAATACTTTTAGGTCGCCAAAATACTGATTTTGGCGTCCTGATATACTTTTAGGTCGCCAAAAATTTTCCCTATGCCAAAAAATATCCTAAATTGCGCGAAATATTACATTTTAGGCATCCTAAAATAGATTTAGGTAGTCAAAAAAAACTTTAGGAGTCCTAAATTAACATTTGGGTTGTCTAAAGTCTCCAAAAAAATCCTAAATGGCACATTTTAGGCGTCCTAAAATAAAGTTAGGTAGTAAAAAAAAACTTTAGGAGTCCTAAATTAATATTTGGGTTGTCTAAAGTCTCCAAAAATCCTAAATGGCGCCAAATAATACATTTTAGGCGTCCTAAAATAGATTTAGGTAGTAAAAAAAACTTTAGGAGTCCTAAATTAATATTTGGGTTGTGTAAAGTCTCCAAAACAATTATAAATGGCACCAAATAATACATTTTAGGCGTCCTAAAATAGATTTAGGTAGTTAAAAAAAACTTTAGGCGTTCTAAATTAATATTTGGGTTATCTAAAGTCTCAAAGTCAAGTAAATAATTACGACAATGCCACCGCCTTTACTTTTACTTCCTTTTTTAAATTAAGGACGTCTTTTAGGGTAGTAATATTCATATTTTGTAGTAGTGGATGTTGTTGTTTTTATGTTGTGGGGCTTTACATACTGCTCTGTGCTTATGTTCTGTCGTCATGATAATCATGAATCGCGTATGCTTATGTATTGATATACTGTTGTATTGTCTCGAATATCTGTTGTCTGTATACTTTATTGTTTGAGCATAAGGTTAATCTGTTACTCCGAGATCCAATGTGGTAAATTGGATCTCACCGTAGCTTGTGGTTTGGAGGACCGAGAGTTGGAGACCGCGGAAGCAAGATGTTTAGACCGCTAGCCGGAGAATTTGTATTCCGCTTTTGTATTTACTTTTGGAAACAGTAGGATGACTGTATTATCCATACTATGTTACACTCTGGTTTACATTTGAATATGTATCAGTTACTCTTTCGCTCCAATGCTCTACTCTGATTGAAAAAAATCCACTTTAAAAATGGGATGTTACACTTAATGTAACATATATTTCATATGCTTATCAATTTTTTCCTAAATTAACATATTGATATTCTCTTAATAGTATTCAAGTAATAGAGGAAGTGAGTGAATTAAAGAAGATAGTTAGAATGTTTTAGAAAAAATATGTCATATTAAGTAACATCCTTAATATACTCAAATTTGTTAATTATATTTTACATTTAGGTTCACAAGAGTAGCAAACAAAGTAAACAAGTAAATATTGTCTTTTCATTTAGAAAATTCTTCCCAATAATGAAGGTAATTTCTTCCCAATAATTTTTCGTTTAATGGGTCAACTAGGACAAATGAAAAAAATAACAACAACAATGATATATTAAAACAACACAAAAAAAAAAAAAAAAATTGTTAACATGACATGAAGGAAACGAACAAAAGGGCTGAAAATGAAATGGAACCAAACGAGGATCACAAGTTCACGACGAAGTGTTTAAATAATATTTATTATTTGTTATGAAAATAAAAATAATATTTGTATAATGGTTGATGGGATTGTTGAATTTTGTATAAGCTGGCTTAGCTCATCATTAAGGATTCAATTTCTTTCTGAACTTGCAATTATTTGAGAAGCAAGAGGATACGTCTAAATTTTATTAATATATAATACTCGCTTAATTAAAGATAAAGGAATACATTAATACAAATGGTTTGATTAGTGACACAAAACCAAATCACACAATCGGACATAGGGCCCATCACATATATACCTAAACATATAACCTCTAACCAAGAATCTTTATCTCATGCTAGATCCAAAACTGGCAGGTCTTATATCTGAAATTTTTTAATAATTTTTTATTTAATAGGTGCGGAATATAAAACAAAAATAATCTTGTAACATTCATTTTTCTGGAAAAAACATATTTTACAACGAAAAATTATATATTAAAATTAAAATATGAATCAACTAAATATAATTTGAATAGTCTAGATTTAATGGCAATAAGCAAAAAATCCATGTTATACTTGTCTCTCAAGGTTTCAATGTTTTTTGTCATGACATTTTTATGGGGTTCACATCATTCTTTTCAACAATTAATATGATGTTCATATCATATTTCTTATCTGTTTATTCCATATGACTTCATTTTTACTGCCTGAATCACATGTGCTTATATTTTAAACTTCATGTCAATTAATTGCTCATTTTTATATCTGCAACAGAGTTGACAAGATGGTGGAGTTGACCCAAAAGTTAACTGCCAAAGTATCATTTATTCTTTATAATAAAAAATGTGATAACTCCCACCAGTATTTGAGTTATTTAAGCACTATTTTGTGGTTAAATTAGGAATTTACCTACTTCCTGGGCTTACTTTTGCTCATTTTGGTGTGTGTGTGTTTTTTTTTTATCTTGTCCTTTTGTTGTCAATAAATGTACCTATCGTTATTGTGTTGTTTTTAATTAGCATTACAAGTATGTATCTATTTTCCAAATTCTGACGTAATTATGATAATGTATTATACTCTTGTTTGCAGTATTAATATTTATAAATAGTATAGACTTTAAGCATATGTGTGTCTCTTGAACGCTCACAAAAAATATTGGACCTAACACGTTCTTCATTGTTCAGAACTTTATAGACACATTGAACCTCAAATCTCAATCTCAAGGACATGGTTTTGACTCACTTGAATTTCAAGTGTTTTTCAATGATCATGTTGGTAATGATTTTAATACACTTTTCAAGTCCGTCCCTGAGGGCAAGCAGACTATGCGGCAGCCATGCCCGGTTCTTTTCATGGAAGATTGTTTCCGTAATCAAGCATTCATGTTTTCAACTCAACTTATGCTCTTCATTGGCTCTCAAGGGTATCTAAAGAGATAGGTGACAAGAACTCTCCTGCTTATAATAAAGGCAAAATTTTCTATATAGATGAAGACAAGGAAGTTACAAAGGCATATTCTGCACAATTTAAAAGAGACTTTGAAAGCTTCCTAAATTCAAGAGCCTTAGAAATTGTTCCTGGAGGTATCATGACTCTCACCTTTTATGCTCCACCGACACTACGAACGGATTTCAAGTTCTATTAAATATCATGGGAGATTGTAATACCCGGATATTTATTTATCTGTAATATTATATTGAGATAAATAAATGGATATTTTTGATAAGTGAATATGTGGTCTCAAATATTGTGTCACATTTACCTTATTTTTCTAAGGAAAAATCTCTTGAGTTTAAGATTAATGTGCCAAAGATCCAAAATGCATTTATGGGTCATAAAATACCCTGAAAATATTATAATAAATCTTGAAGGGAAATTAAATATTCCTTAAAAATAAGAAATAATATTGTCCTTAATTTTAGTAATTTATTAAATTATAACCTTGGAAAAATTATAAAAAGTATTTTGAGGACCAAAATGGCCCATGATTTTTAATATAATGCATGAGACATAAAATACCAATGTCAGTAAAATAGTTGTGAGAAAATAATTAATCCTAATTAAGAAAATTATCAACAAATAGTAAATGATTAAATAAATAATTAATGGCTAATTGTTTAATCAGGAATTAAGGGAATATCCAAGGATAATTATGTAAAACCCCTAATTAAAGATTAATGGCTAAGATTGAATCTCACAAAGTAAAATCAAGGGCTCTCAATAATTCTAGCAATTTAAAATGCCTTAATCCATGTAATTGGTTAAGGTCCAATAGGAGAATTTTGCTAATTTTATAAGATAATTGAAATATAATATAAATTAATTAAAAAACAAAATAAAAATGAAAAAGGGGGGAGCCGATTTGAAGAGAGAGAAAGGGGAAGAGTAGGTGTGAAAAGGGTTGTGGTTTGTTTAAAAAGGGAAAATATTATTATAATAGATGTTTTGTGAAAAGTAAATAGGATAAATGAGAACCGATATAAATTAAATCCTACCTTGAAATCCTTGGATTAAGTGGTAAACATCTGAACATATTATGAATTAGTGAATTTTTGTCCCGAAGTTGATGTTACCCGAAGTTATTTCCGTAACCGAAAGGGTTTATACTAAATCGGCTAAAAACTATCGAAACCCAAAAGCAAATCGGTTAAATGAGAACCGATAGAAACTAAATCATATCTCAAAATCCTTGAACTAGTTGCCTAACATCTGGACATATTATGAATCAGTGGATTTTTGTCCCGAAGATGTTGTTACCCGAAGTGATTCCGTAACCGAAGACGGTTATCTGAAAATGTTCGGCAGGCAACGAAATGTTCTGAATGTGATAAAAAATTTAGTTGACCCAGACATTTCTAAAGAGGAAGAATAGACCTTCAGGGCTATGTTGTCAGATTTTTGATATTTTCCAAGATTACGTGATTAGGACACCGAACAGGGAACTTTATCGGATGAAACTCCATAAAGCAAGAATTGATGACACCAAGAGACATCACTTTATT